>CAJHNH020004691.1:415000-477500 GCA_905116865.2 Candidula unifasciata | reverse complement strand
GCTCGCACACACGCATATACAAACATACACAGGCAGACATCCACACACACAAACGCATGTACACCAGCTTTGCCTTCATTTGAGGAACGTTCAACCAGCATTCTTCAACTGGGAGCTTTTGGTTATAATTGTGACCTACGTTAGTTGCGTCATATAAAATGGCTTATAACTGCCCGCCACCAAGTAGCCATTAAAAGGACCCTTGCAGTGTTGATGCGATCAAAGGAGACAGGCCCAAATATTGTATCGACCGGCAACGAAGTCGTCTACTGATCAGTCAATTTACGACCCGGTCGCCGATGCATGTTCACCAGACATGCACTCATGTGACATAACAAAGGGGAGATAATAAAGAAAACACATTTTTGGAACGTTTAACGGAAGTTTTCACTTTGGAATACTCTGCTGAAATTTGCGACATGCGATGTTTCACTCTACCTCTGGTACTAAAGATATGATGTAAATTAAGTCAATTTTTGATTTGAGCCAGTTTTGATATATATCCTGGTTCAGTTGTTATGTATGCGCTAATTATAATTTCTTTGAAGGTTAAATTACATACTTATCTCCTCGTATAACTAACGTTTGAAAGGGATTTTCCGGGTTATTATTATTAATCGTCTCCATGTGGGATGCAATTTTTCGTAATTTGAAGCTCTACCCTGACTTTTGCCGGGGCCCTGAATATATCCGGGCCATGAATGTTCACGTGGGATGCAATTTTTCGTTATATGAAGCTCCACCCTGGCTTTTGCCCGGGGCCCTGGATATATCCGGGCCATGAATGTGGTTATTACGGCTGAAAGGGGTTTCAGGGACCTCTCCACGGGTGATCCTAATCCGCATGGTGGTAATTTGTGTCACCAGGTGTTTATTGCTTCTGTTATGTTCTGGTGGGGTACAACGGGAGAGAGAGAGAGAGAGAGAGAGAGAGAGAGAGAGAGAGAGAGAGAGAGAGTTTTTGGGACCTCTTCACCGGTTACCTCATTCGCATGGTGGCACTTTGTGTCACGGATGTTTATCGCTTGGTGGGTGTCCTGGTGGGGTAAAATTTACTTACTTACTTTGAGGAGAAAAGAATAGATCCAGTGCCTCATTAACAAGCATGACATAAAAGGCGACTAATTACGGATTTATCATCCAAAATCGTTGCACATCTGTCTGAGAGGCGAAGAACCAACAGTATCCACATAAGTAAGCCAGATCTATGAAACGGATGTGCACGCAAAATTGAAGTCCTGAAAAAAGACCCAACAATTAAAAACTTACCGCCGGAGAACGTTAAGAAAGAAGACCTACCCAAAGGTCTTTTTTTTCGTCTCATCGATTGTAACCCAGTGCCGTGGTGTTCTGTATTTGACTTGCGTTTCTTGTAGGTCATTGTGGCGATTAGCCTTCATCAGCAAAACACAATAAGAAACCAAAAACAGCACGCACAAACATATAGTGAAGTAAAGAACCCCTTTTCACACAGTTAGGCGTGTTAGGTATATAGGGCTAGACCTATATTATATAGACCAAACGGCACTTGGTGGGTGATTTGGTCAGCATCACGCCGGCCGCCTTTACTTCCCAGGACTGTACCTGGTACCCAATCAAGGGCTGGGTCGACAGCACATGAACCACAGGAAGAGGTCAGACAAACAGCGACGATTTCCCAAAGCAGGAGGTTGGTACCCACGACCCTTGTACTCAGCTCAAATTTCCACTTGGCAGTGTAGTAATATTTAGCACGCAATAAGGTGCACGGAGGGGACAGACTGACCAATCAACGTTTGACTAGAAGAACATATGTTTCAGAAAAGATAGACAGTACACGACAGGAAGCTCTCATCTCTGACAGGCGCTAATCCACGAGGGAGGGGGGAGTAATCCCTGGGGGGGGGGGGGGGCAAGGAAGTTTCAGGGGAGGGGCGTCAAGCACTTTTGAAATTCAGTTCATTTGTACTTGTAAATAAAACAGCCAGCCTGAGGTGGCGGGTAATCTGTGCTCTCTTGCCCAACATTTCATCACAAAAAGCAAATATGATCAAGACAGGACAGTGTCAAACAATCACATTGAAATCTGGACACTGAGTTAATACGTCTTGATGATTGAAACTTTAATTTTATGTGTAGGGTTTTCTCCGGGTTCTTGTTAACAGTTCTGGGATGTTTCTTTCTCTCCTCTTTTTAATCACATTTTTCTGTAAGTTCGAAAGGGGGGGGGGGGGGGAGTGGATGGTTGGGACCGGGGTGGGAGCGCTTCCCTTTGACATACATTCAAGGGGCGCCACCTGAAAGAAGTTAAAAACCAATGCTGTACTAAAATAAAAGGATGAATAAACAGAAAGAATTTACTGGCGGTTTGACACTAAGTGCATTGTTAGGGGTGAAGTAAAGTTGGAAATAACTATACCGTGGTCCTATAATATCCACACGGATGGATAACTTTTACCTTAATGCGACTGTACACATCTTTAAATCCCCCCGCCACCCCCCCCCCCCCCCCAAATCCAGCATGTAGTATTGCTGTACTGTAGACTTTCAGGAGAAGCAAACAAGCTAACATAAATGTATTGAAAATGATGATTGGGATACTAGTGGAAACATCGTTGCAGTCCAAAGGTTTGTGACTTTTCCACTTAAAAAACATAAGAACACATACGCACACACACACACACAGACACAGACACAGAGAGAGAGAGAGAGAGAGAGAGAGAGAGAGAGAGAGAGAGAGAGAGAGAGACGGCTACAGTCACACGAACACACACGCTCGAGAACATACGCACACATCAAACACTTAGAGTCGAATAGAAAGGGTGAGAGGCAGAGGCACACAATTAAATACGAACACACACCCACACAAATACCGAGGGGCGTATACATATATACAAAAACACACACACACACAGGCACACCCACATGAACATTATATCCCTTATCAGGAACTGGTAATACCAGTATGAGACTCCATCCAAGTATAGCAAGTAAAAATGGTTTGGCCAGGCACCACGTCTAGTGCTGTAGTGTTGAGCAAACCCTAGCACAGCTAAGACACATCCAGCAGAAGTTAATGGTCGCCCGCCCAGGCAACAGAATGAAGAAGAATCTTTTCCCCCAGGACTAGACGTATATTTTATAGACCAATGGGCACTGGGCGGTTGATATGGTCAACATCATGTCGGCGCCATATACATCCTAGTCAATGCTGGATTTAGGCTTAAGCTAAGTAAGCGACAAGCTTAGGGCCTCAGAATCTGCAGGGGTTTCAACAAGTTCCTATTTGTATTTTAAAAAATGCAAGATATTTTCCTTGCAATTTTATTTTAATAGAACTTTATAGAGAATTATATATTATAATTTATGAATTTTGTAATCACATTTTCGTTTTTTGTAATTTCTTTTAATGAGATATAAATAAAAACATACTTCCGTATCTAGATATTTAAAAGGCGTATATATTTTAAGGTTTTCTGCATTATATGGTGTAATTTAAAGGGGTAGGGGCCTCAGGGCTTATATATCTGAGAGCCTTATCGAGTCTAACTCCGGCCCTGTTTCCCGGATATTACCCAGCACCGATTGTAGGGTGGGTCGACCTGGGAGCCAAGGTAAATTTTATACCGTATATGAACTTTCTCTTGGCTCCCAGGTCGACCCAGCCTTGAGTGAGTATCAGGTGCAGTCGTGGTAAGTAAAGGTGGTCGGCGTGATGCTGGCCTAAGGCCTGAAAATGGATCTTCACTTTACTTTAGTCTGCCACTGCTTACTAAACGGTCAGCTGTCGGTACCACTGTCGTAACAAGCGCAAGACAAACCGTATGCAGCTGGGATCGAAAACGGTACTCTGACATTACGAAGCGCGGTGGCAACGCTTAAGCCACAGACTCGATAGGTGGGTAAGCCTTTGAAATGTCCAAGTCTGGCGCTGGCAGCACAGTGGATGCTGTTTATAATCTGTTTATTTGCAGTCATATTTATGTTTGCATGTACGCACACTGACCCTTTAGCATCTTGTTTCTAATTACTGATCTATTCTGTCGTTCTTCGGAAATATACTTTCTAGACATTTACGCTTAGAATTTTGAGAGCATGCATCTTCCCTGTGGCTACGGTTGTGACTCGTGGACTGTCTCTCAGTCCTTAAAAAAAAAATAGGGGTTTTTGAGCTGAAATGCTATAGAAAGATTCTCAGAATATCTTGTACAAAAAAGGAGAAATTTTGACATCTTAAAAGATCTGAACATCAAGGAAGGTTGGCTAATAAACAGCATCCTTTCTCGGAAACTGAAATATTTTGGTCATTTCAAGCGCCACTACGGATTGGAAAAAATTATAGCAGAAGGCATGGTACCAGGAAGGAGAGGCAGGGGCCAACCGACACGAAAATGGGCACAGGATATAAGTGACTCCTTGAGTATGAAAGTACATGAGGCGGGAGAACTGGCGAGAGACCGAGTTTCTTTCAGGCAGACTGTGATAAGAGCGAAGGAACTGCTTCATGATGATGATGATGAGACATTTACGCTCATTCACATAAATAAACATGGTTAATGAAGACACATAATTTTGGGAGGGGCATAATTGGTTAGGTTATGTTCTTAGTACGTTTGTTTTGATAGCGAGGCGCTCACACCATTTGGATGTTACAGGTTCGATTCCTGGCACAGTAACCATAGCTTTCAATTTTTATGTTGTCTAATGTGTCCTTCTATCTTTTTAATTCTTTCTATGAGTACCCCTCAATACATCGTATGTGTGTTTTTTATTGTATATATATAATATATATATATATATATATATATATATATATATATATATATATATATATATATGTGTGTGTGTGTGTGTGTGTGTGTGTGTGTGTGTGTTTATATATATAAATATATATTGTTTCAAACATGTTCCATTCAGATCACAGCGCTTGAACTGTTTAAATTTTATCTAAGTTTTTTTCCCCCTAAAACTCTGTTCCCCATGTAATTGTTTTAATAAACTCTGATAATCCGAAGTAGCGACTGGCAAAGTACCCTTCATTTTTTGTCCCAGGTAATGCTGGTGTGAAAGGCAACAAGACAGTAGATATCCTGGCTCGCAATGCGACGATTAGGAATGGGTGATCTAGGGTCCCGAGAGACATAGTCTATGCCATAAGAGAGAGAGAGAGAGAGAGAGAGAGAGAGAGAGAGAGAGAGAGAGACAGACAGACAGACAGACAGACAGACAAACAGACAGACAGACAGACAGACAGACAGACAGACAGACAGACAGACAGACAGACAGACAGACAGACAGACAGACAGACAGACAGACAGACAGACAGACAGACAGACAGACAGACAGACAGACAGACAGACAGACAGACAGACAGACAGACAGACAGACAGACAGACACACTCACCCACAGAGAGAGAGACAGACAGACAGACACACTCACCCACAGAGAGAGAGAGACAGACAGACACACTCACCCACACAGAGAGAGAGACAGAGAGAGACAGACAGACACACTCACCCACACAGAGAGAGAGACAGACAGACACACTCACCCACACAGAGAGAGAGAGGGAGAGAGAAAGAGAGAGAGAAAGAGAGAAAGAGAGAGAGAGAAAGAGAGAGAGAGAGAGTGTCACGATACGATCTCAGTGATTCCAGAAGTTAGTACTTGTAATAAGTTCTTCTGGTTATTGAGAGACAAGAGACTATGCCCTTAAACCAAATGTTACTTTAAACCGTATTGATTTAAATGTTTCCAGTCCTTAGTCCAGACAAAGCGACCCAACCTTGGGTAATATTACCTAAAACTTTACACTGTAGCTAGGAATTCTATTCTCATGCCAGTGTCAGAATGTTATCTCCTGACCACAGACTGTAGAGGCCAGCGAACGGGGAACTTAGCATCACACCTGAGCTGGACTGTAGGTCATAAAGATTACCTAACACGAATTGAGTGAACGCTAGACATTGAGGCGAGGAGAAGTTTAAAGTTTAACACGTCAGTGTAATTCTGGGGAGAACAGGTGTGTGGCAATTAGGACTGTTTGATCTGGGTCAAGTAGGAAACACAATGGCTTCACTGAACGTCTTTTAACACCTGCCAGTTAGATTCGTTGTAAACTAGATTGGGTCACTTAAGAATGTTTGCTCTAGGGATGTCGGTCCAGAATTGAGTGACAGGTCACTGGTTAGCCAAGTTCATATAACCTCAGAGGCGGAGCTTGAGTCATCGTCTTGAGGGTTGGGTAAAAACCCAGTAGAGGGAGGAGTTTAATTGAGACAGATAGATAGTATACTCCAAACCTTGGGAATTTCCGTCACATCGCAGCTAGCAAGCAACAAACACAGATCGACGTGAAGGTATATTTTACTGTCGTACTCTGGTTTGGCGATAGATGGAAAAGTTCCCAGGTGAATATTAATATTAATCTTGTATACTTAGGTTAGGGAGTTAAGCTTAGTCTATACTACCTTTTCCTAATTTGTCTGCACATTCTGCTTGAAATAGTTCTGTGTGAATATTCAGTATCTCAAGTTAGGGAACTGCTAAACTATTCCTATTTCTTGTATGTTTGTGTCACATGTTTTTCATTGTATGTTTTCATGTGTATAAAATAAGATGTGAACAATGACATTTGCTATAATGAAATGTAATTATATTGTTTTCACGATCAGCCAAAATATGAGTTGGGACTGTGGGAAATGATGCCCAAATATGTGCAGGGATGCTGCTACGTTTTGTGTGCCCACCATGTGCTCACTTAATGTGTTCACCTGAACAGGGGATTTATAACCCCAGGGGAAGGATGATGGGTGTATAGAATTCACGGTCACTGAAAGATAATATTCAGGACAGCGTGCACATATAAATTGTTTGCGGGTTCAGCACATAACCTGCGCCACATGTTTATGTCAAATCTATGTCAGCCAATTCGAAGTCTGAGTGAAGACGGACAACAGACTTAGAAAGTCAACTATCATGACATAGCATTTGAGGGAAGGCAGGATATGTGACGCCCATGTAAGACAAAAGACCTTCAGACTAGACTGGAGAGGATGTGGAATATGAGGAGGAGTGATGGGCTATATCTTATTATTATATGTTGTATTAATTGATACATGTATTCTTAGTGTAAGTCAAGATACTACACGTATGTGTTTTGTTTCCATGATTACAGCGCCCATGTGACGATCAGTCCATGAAGTAGCCTACATTGTGTTAGACTCGGCCAGCTGGGAACGAGGTGGAGAACGAGGTGGAGGACGAGGTGGAGAACTATGTGGAGAATGAGGAGGGGATGAAATGGAGAATAAGCTGAAACAGGCAGAAAACAGGCAAGGAAGAGTTGGACAAGCTTGACAGTTCCTCACGGCTGTCAGAGGCTTATAAGCTAAGTTAACATCTTTTAAGTTAATATTACCAGCATTATCATACCACTCTAAACCCCGAGCTGTTTGTCTCGCTGAAGCTTATCACTTATACGTTAACCAGTCACTGTTTGTGTAAATCAACAAACTGGTAATTTCATTGTAGTAAATAAAGCTGTATGTCAAGTTTTAAACTACATAGTTTGTTAAATTCCAAATGTCTGTTCTTACATGTTTAATTAAACTGTTAGGATAGAATACCATTTGGTGGGGGCTCAATTAATATAAAATAATTCTTTAATTATTCATAATAACACCGGGAGAAGGTAGATGACGGAGGAATCACTTGCCCTGTCTAATAATTCATGTAATACACTGCTATAGACATCTAAAATTCCTTTCCTTCTCTCGTGGGTACCAAGTTCAGCTAATGTTAATATACTTAACGAGCCAATATGGCTGTTTTCTTGGATATCCAGGACTTTGTCTGAGAGCAACATAGCTCAGATTTTAGTTCGGTTAATCTGGTGGAGGGAATGTGTTGAGAGGAACATCCCGACTCAACATTATAAACATTTAAACCACCCGTCACGTCACAGAGAGAGAAAGAGAGAAAGAGAGAGAAAGAGAGAGAGTAAACGTTATGAAAATAATAATTTTGTGGACAATGATTCCTCACTGAATAGACTGGACACCCATGTGTGTACTAACTGGAGCAGGGAGACAACAAAACCATGCGAAGCCACCCGTCTTTACAGTAACAAGAACAAAATGGGAGTTGCTAGCCTAAAAACACTTAAAGCCATACTCAGGAGATCGGAGCACCTTTGGTCTTGTCTGGTGAAAATAATCTTTAAATGAACAATGACCAGTGAACAGTCTAATGTTACTTTCACACCTTTGGCCCCCTAATGTTGTTATTTCAACGCGGCTGGGTCTAAGAGGCAATAACTGTAAGAAACAAATAATTATGATTCAACGAGTTACAGTGATACCTGCCTGGGCCTAAAGAGCTAATTAACAATTTGAGACTGAAAGCGGTGAAATAAAAACATCATGAGACTGCGGTCGTGAAAGTAACAACGGAGGAGAGTTAATTTGTTTAGCTACTGGATGATGGGACACACAGAATTATTCTTTTTGAGGTGAAAAAATGTTTGTGCGCATCCCAGATCTGCCACCCTGCCTGGCACTCCTGTATGGCACCCCTGTTTGACAGCCCTGTCTGACACCCCTGTCTGACACCACTGTCTGGCATACCTGTCTGACACCCATGTCTGGCACCCCTGTTTGAGACCCCTGTCTGACACTCCTGTCTGGCACCCCTGTTTGACACACTTGTCTGACACCACTGTCTGGCACCACTGTCTGGCATACCTGTCTGACACCCCTGTCTGGCACCCATGTTTGAGACCCCTGTCTGACACCCCTGTCTGACACCCCTGTCTGGCACCCCGGTCTCACACACCTTTCTGGCACCCCTGTCTGGCACCCCTGTCTGTCACCCCTGTCTGTGACCGAATTATCAATATTTTTCTTGGACAAGAAAAAGAGGTAAGGTTGCTTTTTAATAATGACTCAACCATATTACAAAGGAGTGTGGATGGCAGGACGAGTCTGCACTAAACTAACCCAGGCGTCACAGAGTCAATGGACAGATCCGTTTGCGTCACTTGGACTTCAACAACAATACGCAGCTGTCGTATCCGGCTGAAACTTTCCGAAGTTGAACTGAGACAAAACATAAACACGGGTTTCACGACATGCTGATCATGTTGATTAGGATCCCCGTGTCCTCTTTCTCCATCTAGGATTGCAGTCTGAAAGATTAACATCACAAGGATGAAAATCAAGCATGCTGTTACAAATACCGGAACCGCGTTTAACCATACAGCCAATGAGCACTGTTATATCATGGCACCACAAAACGCTTACAAAGATACTCATAGTTTTGTGTGGGTGGGTGATCCATAGCAACTACAATGTGTGGTTGTGGGGATTTAGTTCCTGTTTGAGATCAGCGGTGTGGATACGTGGGTGTCGCTTAGGGATAGAATAAAGACTCAAACATCTTTCGGGGATAGGTGTTAAGCATTCAAATACCAAATAATAGGAGATTACGCAATGTAAACTTAGTTGTGATCTTAGATCGTATTTTTTTTAGTGTGACAAAAAACAACATATATACAGTTGTCATGATTTAGATAAATTAGTAAGTAAGTAAGTAAATGTTACCCCAACAGGACATCACACTGAGCGATTAACATCCGGTGACACAAAGTGCCACCATGCGAATGAGAATCACCTGTGGAGATGTCCCGGAAACCGCTTTTAACCGTCAGGTTATATTGCGGCCCCTGTCAACAGCCAAAATAACGAAAAACTGCATTCCGGAAAAGAAGATGAATTAGATAAATGAGACAAAGACATTTAATATGTTTGATTTACACATATGTCATGATTTAGATAAATCAGACAAAAACAGTTAATGTGTATGTTTGATATACACATTTGTCATGATTTAGACAAATCAGACGAAGACAGTCAATATATTTTTGATTTACACATCTGTCAAGATTTAGATGAATCAGACAAAGACAGTCATTATATTTTTGATTTACACATCTGACAAGATTGAGATAAATCAGACAAAGACAGTCATTATATTTTTGATTTACACATCTGACAAGATTTAGATAAATCAGACAAAGACAATTAATTTATATGTTTGATTTACACATTTGTCATGATTTAGATAAATCAGACGAAGACAGTCAATATATTTTTGATTTACACATCTGTCAAGATTTAGATAAATCAGACAAAGACAGTCAATATATTTTTGATTTACACCTCTGTCAAGATTTAGATAAATCAGACAAAGACAGATAATGTATATGTTTGGTTTACACTTTTGTCATGATTTAGATAAATCAGACAAAGACAGTCAATATATTTTTGATTTACACATCTGTCAAGATTTAGATAAATCAGACAAAGACAGTTAATGTATATGTTTGATTTACACATCTGTCAAGATTTAGATAAATCAGACAGACAGTCATTATATGTTTCATTTACACATCTGTCAAGATTTAGATAAATCAGACAAAGACAGTCATAACATGTTTTATTTACACATCTGTCATGATTTACATAAAGCAGACAAAGACAGTTAATGTATATGTTTGATTTACACCTCTGTCAAGATTTAGATAAATCAGACAAAGACAGTCATTATATGTTTGATTTACACATCTGTCAAGATTTAGATAAATCAGACAAAGACAGTTAATGTATATGTTTGATTTACACATATATCATGATTTAGATAAATCAGACGAAGACAGTCAATATATTTTTCATTTACACATTTGTCAAGATTTAGATAAATCAGACAAAGACAGTTAATGTATATGTTTGATTTACACCTCTGTCAAGATTTAGATAAATCAGACAAAGACAGTCATTATATGTTTGATTTACACATCTGTCAAGATTTAGATAAATCAGACAAAGACAGTTAATGTATATGTTTGATTTACACATCTATCATGATTTAGATAAATCAGACGAAGACAGTTAATGTATATGTTTGATTTACACATCTGTCAAGATTTAGAAAAATTAGACAAAGACAGTCATTATATGTTTGATTTACACTTCTGTCAAGATTTAGATAAATCAGACAAAGACAGTTAATGTATATGTTTGATTTACACATCTGTCAAGATTTAGAAAAATTAGACAAAGACAGTCATTATATGTTTGATTTACACTTCTATCAAGATTTAGATAAATCAGACAAAGACAGTTAATGCAAATGTTTGATTTACACCTCTGTCAAGATTTAGATAAATCAGACAAAGACAGTCATTATATGTTTGATTTACACATCTGTCATGATTTAGATAAATCAGACAAAGACAGTCATTATATTTTTGATTTACACATCTGTCAAGATTGAGGTAAATCAGACAAAGACATTTATTATATGTTTTATGTGCTATAAGAAGGGATAGGCCTGAGAGCTTGGTGACAACTGGTCAGACTGAGCACAAAAAGGGCAATTATAAGACAAAGAGATAAATACCAGGATGGCTTGGCCATATAGGGGGGACAAGACAAAAGCGCAGACCTGAGCCTTGATTCCGGTGATCGCGTGGGTTGTCGAGTCATGACTGCCTATGCTTTTTAGCAAGGAATTGGTAAAGGTGAATGTGTCTCGTTAATCACTCAGATAGAACGAGTTAACGTTCAGCAAGCAATTTGTGATAGTGAATGTGTCTCATTAATCACTCAGACAGAAGGAGTTAATGTTCAGGAAGGAATTTGTGATAGTGAATGTGTCTTATTAATCACTCAGACAGAAGGAGTTAATGTTCAGGAAGTAATTTGTGATAGTGAATGTGTCTCATTAATCACTCAGACAGGAGGAGTTAGTGTTCAGCAGGCAATCTGTGATAGTGAATGTGTCTCATTAATCACTCAGACAGAAGGAGTTAATGTTCAGGAAGGAATTTGTGATAGTGAATGTGTCTTATTAATCACTCAGACAGAAGGAGTTAATGTTCAGGAAGTAATTTGTGATAGTAAATGTGTCTCATTAATCACTCAGACAGAAGCAGTTAGTGTTCAGCAGGCAATCTGTGATAGTGAATGTGTCTCATTAATCACTCAGACAGAAGGAGTTAATGTTCAGGAAGTAATTTGTGATAGTGAATGTGTCTTATTAATCACTCAGACAGAAGGAGTTAATGTTCAGGAAGTAATTTGTGATAGTGAATGTGTCTCATTAATCACTCAGACAGGAGGAGTTAGTGTTCAGCAGGCAATCTGTGATAGTGAATGTGTCTCATTAATCACTCAGACAGAAGGAGTTAATGTTCAGGAAGGATTTTGTGATAGTGAATGTGTCTTATTAATCACTCAGACAGAAGGAATTAATGTTCAGGAAGTAATTTGTGATAGTAAATGTGTCTCATTAATCACTCAGACAGAAGCAGTTAGTGTTCAGCAGGCAATCTGTGATAGTGAATGTGTCTCATTAATCACTCAGACAGAAGGGGTTAATGTTCAGGAAGTAATTTGTGATAGTGAATGTGTCTTATTAATCACTCAGACAGAAGGAGTTAATGTTCAGGAAGTAATTTGTGATAGTGAATGTGTCTCATTAATCACTCAGACAGGAGGAGTTAGTGTTCAGCAGGCAATCTGTGATAGTGAATGTGTCTCATTAATTACTCAGACAGAAGGAGTTAATGTTCAGGAAGTAATTTGTGATAGTGAATGTGTCTTATTAATCACTCAGACAGAAGGAATTTATGTTCAGGAAGCAATTGGTGATAGTGAATGTGTCTCATTAATCACTCAGACAGAAGGAATTAATATTCAGGAAGGAATTTGTGATAGTGAATGTGTCTCATTAATTACTCAGACAGAAGGAGTTAATGTTCAGGAAGGATTTTGTGATAGTGAATGTGTCTTATTAATCACTCAGACAGAAGCAGTTAGTGTTCAGCAGGCAATCTGTGATAGTGAAGTAAAAAGTAAGTAAAGGTAAGTAAAGGACCCTTTCCATGCCTTTAGGCGTATAGGGCATATAGGGCTAGATCTATATTTTTATAGACCAACGGCACAAGATGGGTGATGTGGTCAGTATCACGCCGGCCGCCTCTACTTCCCGGGATTGCACCCGGTACCCACTCAAGGCTGGGTCGACCTGGGAGCCAAGGTCATTTTTGAAGAAAAGTCCGTCTCCGCCAGGAAGCGAACTGTGATAGTGAATGTGTCTCATTAATCACTCAGACAGATGGAGTTAATCTTCAGGAAGTAATTTGTGGTAGTGAATGTGTCTTATTAATCACTCAGACAAAAGGAGTTAATGTTTAGGAAGTTATTTGTGATAGTGAATGTGTCTAATTAATTACTCAGACAGAAGGAGTTAATGTTCATGAAGTAATTTGTGATAGTGAATGTGTCTCATTAATCACTCAGACAGAAGGAGTTAATGTTCAGGAAGGAATTTGTGATAGTAAATGTGTATCGGGAACTTAAATCCCCATCGACACCCGAGGCGGTAAAAGAGGACGTAAAGAAGAAGAAGAAGAATGTGTATCATTAATTGAAGAAAGACAGTTTAACAAATACTTCAGTCACTCAGACAGAAGGAGTTGATGTTCAGCAAGGGACCAAATGAGGTAAATTGATCCCTGTGATAAATTAGGAGAATATGAACAGTGGGCAGAAGCTGTGGTAGCGTAGTGGCCAACAGGTTTGGGTTCAAATCCGCACAGTTTTTAAACTGACCTCTACTCACAGGTCGATTCAACCTAGCATAGTTACAGAAAATGTCATGGGGATTAAAGGCCTATGTTGACGACGTCACACACTCAGTGCCGGCTTGTCAATGAAAATATGAGTCAAGTATTATACGCAGGATTAACCTCTCGTTCACCTTTCGCGGTAGATAAACAGTTGATTTGGGGATGACGTCACTGATTATTACCTAATTATTAGGATTTAAATTACAAATTAAAAAGTCACCCATACCTTTCTTAATTCCTCCTACACGAGACTGTCCACCGTCTTGAGGTTCAGAATGTTTGATTCAGTTCTAGAAGCCATGTTCTCAAAGGAATACGTTTCTGCAAATCATGCTGTTCTGTTGATGAACCTAACAAGATAATGTAGAAAGTTAAGTTTGAAACTGTGGAACAGTCTGCGTTGCCAACAACTATGAATAATAAAACTGGAAAATTTGTAGTTATAATTCCAAACAAGGAAACATGTTAGCAAGCTGATATCGGGAATCCGACAGAAGTGTATCCATCACACAACGGGGACAACCGAAACGTTAGCTAGATTAAATCTTATCAGTGATTACAAACTCAAACCGGCTGACTTCATCCGGCAAGAGTGGACTGCTCCATTAGTTACGCTAGAACTGCTTGTGGTTGCCGCCGCTGTGTAGCGGCTAGACGCTCGCCTACGGATCAGAAGGTTGTGGAT
Source organism: Candidula unifasciata (assembly GCA_905116865.2). Classification (NCBI taxonomy): domain Eukaryota; kingdom Metazoa; phylum Mollusca; class Gastropoda; order Stylommatophora; family Geomitridae; genus Candidula; species Candidula unifasciata. Next base: position 463,142 of record CAJHNH020004691.1, on the reverse strand, counting down.
TAAGGTTCTGACGCAGCCGGGCTTTTTTTTTTAATTGACCTTGGCTTCAAGGTAGACCTAGTCTTGACTGGGTACCAGGAATAGTGCTGGAAGTAGAGGCAAACGGCGTTATGCTGACCTCATCACCCACCGCGTGCCGATTGGTCTATAAAATATAGGTAATAAATACATTGCCAATACGCCTGAAGGCGCGGTTGAAAAGGTCTTTACTTTACTCTTTTTTTTTTTCAGAATGGCTGGTAATGAATGCCCAATACGCATGAAAGCGTGGGAAAAGGTCTTTACATTTTTTGCAGAATGGCTGGTAATGAATGCCCAATACGCATGAAAGCGTGGGAAAAGGTCTTTACATTTTTTGCAGAATGGCTAGTAATGAATGCCCAATACGCATGAAAGCGTGGGAAAAGGTCTTAATTTTTTTAAAGAATGGCTGGTAATGAATGCCCAATACGCCTGAAAGCGTGGGAAAAGGTCTTTATTTTTTTGTTGTTGATCGGCTGGTGTAACCTTTATTATTGTGTTGGATAATATGGGTCACGCGGACACCCACCACGCAGACATCTAGCGAGAACCACGGTTACTGTAACTGGACCGACACAGGACAGGAGCGCTGTTATTAATGCCATGCCAGATGCGTCTCAGGACCACGATAACTATGGCTCTTCATTGAGGAGCGAGCACAGAGAGCTGCCCTCAGTGACGTAAGAGTACAGAACTCTGATTAATCTACACTGAAGGAGCGTAATCATTCATCATTTATTTGTGGAACTATTGAGGAGAATATGAAGCAGGAGAGTCGGCGTTTGGAAGGAGTGAGCGGTCGGTAATCAGATATCTTAAGTCCCAATTTGTTTAGGGATTTGAACCTAAGACTTTCGAATAATCAGCTGAAATACCGGTGATGTGCTATTACCTAAGAGATTCAAGCAACTAAGGAATAGTTTCATCTGTGCTATATAGACGGGCCTTGAATTACAGAGCTTCCCGTGTAGGTTCAATTTGCCCCCTCCCCCCCCCCCCCCCATCCGTAATCTATATCAGTGATTCCCAAACTGTGCGCCGCGGTGCCCCGATGAGCCGCGACCTCTTCACATGGGCGCTGCGAAATAATGTAAAAGCTTCATAATTAATTTAACCAAGGCACGAATAGTCATACTTTTACTTAGGTTAGGGTGCTGTTTAAAAAATTTTAACTGAAAAAAGGCGCCGCGACTAAAAAAAAAGTTTGGAAAACAGTGATCCATATCATTGTCGAAATCACCATAAACTGGTCTCTGTTGAATTGCTCGCAGTTGGTCAATGAAACCAGGTTTTGGAATTACAACGTGTCTCCACAACACCTGAGCCACTGCCGCAGGGGTGCCCCTAATGTAAGTGTTCTATAGGACTGAACTAGACGTACTGTGTTAGCTCCTGCTGAATTCGCATCTGAAAAATGGCTCGATGAATCAATCTTTCATGCCACATTCCCGGAGTATGGTGAAACAAAATCCGCTGCAGAAGAAAATCGTAGCTTTTAAACTTAAATGTTACAGAAACAGATCAAGGATACAAAGGACCAAGAAGTATTCTGATATTCTTCAGAAACTGTACGCGGACAAACAAGCTTAAAAAAAGTATCTTTCTGGGGAAGTGAAGTATTGACTTCGGTCATACAAAACGCATTAGTGATTTAAAAATATAGTAATGGGGGTCACAGTTTTCCCGAAAGAGCTATATGTGAGATTAGCGCGACACGGGATATCGGGGACATCCTGACTATACAATTCGGGAATGACATGCGTTAGTGGCATTAACAATAGGCGGGGTTATTTCCTATATATGGGTGAATTTCTGCAAGAAACCTGTTCAAGACGATGTCAATGAAGATGACGACGTTTCATACCATTATACTTTTATATTATTTGTCAGTTCTTTTCCCCCCACATAATTTCAAGATAGACCTGCAATAGAAGGAAGGGCGGATAATAATTTTTGTTGAAGGAAAAAAAAAAGGCAGCATCCCTTTTAAACTAGATAAATATATACAGAACATTTGTGAAGAGTTCAATTCCACACTCTATTAATTATTTAGATGCCCTGTGACATTAAGCATTGTGTTTTAGATTTAGCATTAATTTTTTTCCTTAATTATGTTAATCTATTTAATATTCTTGCAGAAGTTAACAAAACCTGCAATCAGGGACGCCGGAACTCATTTGGTAAAGGGGCAGGGGGAGCTCTTATTACCCTTTCCCCACCACAGACAAATTGCAAGGGAGGCGGAAAGGGGGGGGGGTGTCAGCATATGGAGCTGACCCCACCCCCCCCCCTTCCCCTCCCAAAAAAATGGAAATTAGACTAAGCTGCCTTTTGTCCATGTATAGAAGTTATCTTTCTAAGTATTTGGTTATTCTAAGTATTTGGTTATACTAAGTATTTGGTTATACTTTTCATGTTATTTCAGATATGATATCATCCTTACTTGTCATTTAAATATTATTATTATCAAACAAGGCTTGTTTCAGTTTACATTGAGTATCCTGCGTTGTGTTTTGGACACGATTATGGCGACCTAGGGCTCATGACCACCCACAGTGCCCCATTTTTTTTTCCAAAGACGGGGCCTAACTCCTCCGTCCAGAAAAGAATGGCAAACTACTGGACGTAAATTTGCCTAGAAAAACCACAACAGCCAAAACATGCAGGTTCTGCAACGCCCTGTAAAGGATACGCAACTAACCTTTTAACTCCCCAATGATTTCATTTTGACGGCGACTCTAACAGTATATATATATTTACTTGTCAGTAGGTATATCTCCAGTGTCGTATACTATATTGAGCAGCTTGGTGACCTTAGTTATATATGTTTTTTCCTTCAGTATGTTGTTTATATATACCTTTAATGGCTGTATTTACCACTGTTTGTGGCGGTATTTATCTTTTCTTTTATGGCTGTATAGAACGCAGAGGAGGTAGGGTGAAGGATCTTAAGCCTGAGGATTCATAGCCATATGGCTGGGTAGGTCGCCACGCACTGTGAGGTTAGGCTATTTATTTTTGTCCAAGACAAAAGAAAACCAAAAACTCCCATCACCTAACCCAGGACTGAAACCTGGGTCTCCGGCATAAGAGCGCTGCTTTCTAGATACTCAACTAACTGCTCCTCGGTTGTAACATTGGGTGCTTTATCAATATCTTATCCAACAGGGAAAATCCACAGGTCAGGGGACAGTCTAATATTTCAGGGGGTGGTAGATAGGCCGCGTGCAGTCGTGGGACCTAGGCTGCACTCTCTCGTGGGACGTAGATGGGTTAGGTTAGGGCCAGTTATAGACGTTTTGTGGTCGTTAAAAGCATCAGAAAGCCGGGACACCCAGTCTTACCGCTCTCTAAAATATTGGACTGTACTGTGACGTCATCTTGGGTAATATATTATTAAAGCATCCAACATTGTCTGCACTTAGGAGCTTTCCCTGTTTCAAAATATGATCATTCTGAACTGCCGTCTTCAGCATAAGTGGTCTCTTCGTTGATAATAAGAATTGCAAAGTGTAGATAGGTAGGTAGGTGCTTTGCTGGATTTTAAAAAAATCGTCAAATTTAAGAAGCATCCCTAAAGGGTGACTTTCGTTTACGATTGTGGCCAGGTTAATTGCGCCATATAAAATGGCTAAGCATTGCACGCCACCAAGAGACATGAAAAGGACTCTTGCATCACATACTCTGACCATTCATCTAAAAACACATCCATCTTACAAAGCTATTTAGCAAAGTTTAATCAGGGGCCAAAGTGTTGGAAAATGGGAATTGTCACAGACCAGAGGCCCCAGCCACAGGCTTACAAAGATGATAATTACAAGTGGCAGGTGATCCGCGGGCCACGCTACAACTTTGCGGGCCATCCGGGAGGAGGTCACAGAAATCACGTTCAAACGTTAGTTATATTATAGGCCCTGACTACAGCCGGGGTAGGGCTTTAAAATAACTACACCTTGCGTCCCCTAGGGGACGACGGATTATAGTATGTCTACCATCAAATATTGCATCACTAACGTAACATGGTTAAAAAAAAGTAATGAAAAGATCTCTTTTCACGCCATTAGGCGCATCAGGCAAATTGGAACAGCACCCATATTTTTTTACAGACCACTCGGCACTAGTATGGTAATGTGGTCAGCATTACGCCGGCCGTCTTTACTTCCCCAGGACGTTCATCCTGGTACCCATTTTAGGCTGGGTCGACCTGCGACGCTCCATACAAAGATGTCTTTCGATCGCCGTACGTTGGAATTACGAGTCGGACTGGTAACGCCTAAGGCACGGACGCTGCCTTACGTAATATATATAAAATAAATTGTTACAACTGACATAATAATGTTCCCGCAGTCTTACTAGCAGTTGTGGCCAAGGGTCGTACTGAGCACCCATCGAGTATTGATTGATATATACAAAAAGTATGGGTCAAGCGGTTTATACCCAACAGACCTTATTTTACCAGATAAATTTCTGTACATACCTTTACTTGAAGCCGTGATAAATTTTAAAGTTGATTTCCCTTCGAGGAAAGCTCCAGTTGTGTGATTAATTCGGTTACTATGATTATTACTAACTACACTCACTTCTGGAGGTGAATGTTCTACCGGGTTTCTCAGAAAAATTTCCCTAATCCGGTTAAGTGCGTGTTTTATTTATAGATTGCTGCCGTCAAACAACGCAGTTTCTAGGAAACAACTAACCACAAAAACATTTGCAGACCAAAGCACGGATACGATGTATCGGAGGTTAAGATGTCCTTTGAAACCTCCTGATGCACGTCGCTAGAAGTTTCTGGGTTGCTATCCTGTCTGGAAAGACGAATTTAACACAGCAGCCCGCGAGACGAGAAATTATTATTTTGAACGCTGTAAAATAAATGCTCATGAATATTTAGTTTGTACTGAACTGTTTCATTTAATCTGTTCGTGGAATTGTTGTGGTTTTTGTTGCATTTTCCTTTATGTTTCACGATATCGGATAGCAATAATATGTGTTCTTTGATGTTTTTACTTTGTTCTCTTCGCGGAACTCACAGAGCTATTGGTTTCATTTTCTTATTTATCTTTCCTCTATATTAGATGTTCAACAGGAGTCAGCATCACTGACACAAAGAAAACATAACTGATGTGTGTGGGGGGGGGGTAGGGGGGAGGGGGTGAGATGGTATCTCGGGAGGGTCTCCCTATAAAATTGTCAGGGGACCACGTCAATAGTACCAAGAATATTTTAACTGAGTAATAATAATGATAATAATAATAATAATAATAATATATGGACACTACTCTCCAAACTAAGCAGTCAGTGTGAGGTAACTTTGCAATAACATCCCACTGTGGAGTTTCCGGAAATGAAAGAGATTATAAACTAGCTAAGGAAGGTGCAAATGAAGAACAACCTGATGTACGAGTCTCTTATCAGCAAAAGAAGAGAATAATCAAATCAATCAGAAAGCCACCAAAACCGACAAAAGACGATTACCATTTCATGGAAAGACCAGAGCAATCATTATTCTACGCCTTAGAACAGGACACAATCGACTTTTCAGCAATATTTACACACAATTTAAAATCGCGTATCAGCCATGTGCACATGTAGATTGGCTCCTGACACAACAGATCATGTCCTCCATTACAGTCCCAAATGTACAACAACACATCAAGGCAAAACTTTTGACCAAGAGAAACATCGGCGCAACTCAAACTTTATGGGTCGCTGAGTGAATTACAAAAGACAGTGAAGTTCATACTAGAGACAACATTCCAGATATAGATAATCTATTTCAAGCGAACGAAAGAAGAAAAAGAAGACAAATACAATAATGCGCTGCGTGAAAAAAAAAATGTATTTACTTATAAAATATACAAATACCATTAGCATTTTAAAAAATATTTGAAATAAAATGAAGTATATAAATGAAGCAAATGATCCTTTCTATGCAGGTGACGATTCTGTCACATGACGCTAGACTCATGTTTTGTATAGATCAATCGGCACTCGGTTGGTGATGGGGACCGCCTTTACTTCCCATGATTTCCTTTTGTACTCATGTAAGGCTGGGTCGACCTGGGAGCCAAGATCATTTTTTTTTTAATTCGACTTAAGGCAGATTCGAACCCAAGTCTTTCGGACCGTAGGAGAGCGTCTAGCCACTACACCACCACGGCTAACCTGAAATTTATGAACACATACTCAGACATAAAACATAACATGGCAGGGGTGTGCTTTATGCTCTTAAAAATTGTGTATGGAAGGAGGAGAGAAATTTTTCCTGCGAGTGGGATTCTCAACGGGTCTAAGTGGCAAGAAGTACTTTATTTTAAATTCACCCAAAAAAGACATACCGGAGATCCAATCAAAATACCCAACCAACCAACCATCCACCCACCCACATAACCCTAACAATACACTTAACCAAACCGTCAACCAACCACTTAACTAACAAAGCCTGACCATCTAACCAACCATCTATCTATCTAGCCAACCAACCACCCATCTAACCAAACATCTATCCACCTAACCGAACCATCAACTTACCCGACACCCACCTTACAAATCCGCCAGCGGAGTGTACTTTTATCGTATAAAAGTACACCTGCCTTTACAGACAGCTGTTTATCTGACCGCTGTCGAGTAGTTCTGATTTTACATGGGTTCCAAAATCCGCCATTGCACACGTAAACATTTGTCTGTGTTTGTCTTTAAGGAAGGAAATATGGGCTTATGAGCTGTAATGCTAAAGAATATAGTGAGCAAAGAAAAGGATAATTCCAATTTCAAATCCTTTTTTTTTTAATCAAAAACTCAGCCACGTTAAACCTGCTGCTAGCTAGACGAAGCTGCCAACAGTCTCCGGCTATATTTGTGGTCTTGTTTATTTGCGCCACTTTCGTGGCTAAAGTTCTGGTATTTGTACCATCTCTAGGCTTTATGTTTCTTTCCTCTATGTCAGACCGCCATCAGTTATAGTTTTAAACTTTTGAGTAATTTATATTGCCAAAAAGTACTGAAAACTATTTTTGGGTTTGGATAGACTCTAAATGTAAAAAATATTCCGCGTGTGACAATAGTGGCCTTATAGTTGTCTTCCTGCAATAAGAACGGGTTTAATCAGGTCATGGAGATTTGTGTGAAATGTTAGGAGGAGCCTCACAATGATTATATCCGTCATTTGTTTTGGTGTGGTCCGACTATGTCAGTTTGGGTTGGTAGCTAGGCTACGGTGTACGTAAATACCAGATCTCTGGAATATGCATCACGTCACCAGTCTTAACCATCGTACCTTAGGGAAAAGGGGGGGGGATAACTGGTTGTTATTTGCTCTGGTCCTGTCAGTATCAATCCATTCATCTTCCCTATTTGCAGTCAGTCTTATCCTATTGTATGTCCCACCAGTCATGTCTGTGTTAGATGCATGATGTGGAATAAGATGACTATAAGTATGAATCCCCGGGGTATATGGATGTACACCATCAAGTGTATATATACATACACCCAAGCATCCATACACTCACACAACATACCTATTTGCACTCCCTTTCACACAGATCCATGCATGCATAACCATATTCATAGAAGAACAGAAATACTTTTACACTTTCACCTTTACCACAGCGTATGTCGAGGGAGATTCAAAGTTGTGTTCCGTGCTCTTCTGCCTGTCTCGACTATAGACATATGGTGCTGTTGTATATTTCTCTGATGTCATCTTTCCATGTTGCTCTTGGTCTATCTTGTGCTCTACCTCCGTCTCCTCTTTTGGTGCAATCCTTGTATGGTAGCGCGTTGCAAAGCATTCACTCTTAAGTGTTCAAACCACTTGATCTGTTGTCTTTGAATGTAATTTAGAAATGTTTCTGTGGCAACTTTGTCTCTTATGACCTCGCTTCTGAATTAGTCTCTTCTGGTCACTTCTGCAGCCCTTCTCAGCCATCTCACTTCTGTGGTTGCTAATTTTTTTTTACATTTTTTTTTTTTTTTTTTTTTGGGTGGTCTGTTGTGAGTGACAAACAAAGAATGAAATGGTTTGGCCGTCTAATGAGAATGAAACCAACGATGCAGGCAGCAAGAGCGCATGACCTGAAAATCAAAACATCAAGAGGCAGTGGAAGACCCAGAAGAAGATCGACTGAAGGAGTCACTGACACCTCAAGACTGCATAACATCACGGCATATCAAATGACTGAGCGCGGCCTTGTTCGGCTGCCGAACGTCTGATGAACTGCGACGACTAGCAGCATAAGCGGATATTGACAAAAGAAGAAGTAACCATGTCTGGCACTTGTAGCATAGAATGGGAATGGATATGCTTTGCATGGATGTTTCTTTGTGATGATTACGACTGTCTTATGATGTAAGAGTAGGGGTAGCTATCCCAATACTTGGCCTGCTTTACTGCATCTAAAGTTAATTTCTTCCTCAATTTTCCATCTTCTGTAAATGCTGTGCCGGAATATTTTAATTCAAATGCCCTTTTAATGCTTTTGCGCTCTCTTACTATATTTAGTTTATGCTTCTTTCTTCCTGTTGACATTACTTCTGTCTGTTCAGTATTGATTCTTATATTATTGTTGTTACGTTCTTTATTCATATATATTAGCTGCTGTTGCAATTTTTTCGCTGCATCTGCTGTCAATGCCAGGCAATCAGCAAAGAGAAATTTGCAAAGCCTCGCTGTCATTTAACACGCAAACATATACAGTGTATACTTCTGTGACTGTTCTTAAGGACGGAAATATGGGCTTGTGAGCTGTTTTGCTATAGAAAGAGTCTTAGAATACCACAAACAAAAATGGTAAAAAAAAAAGACAAGAAATATTGACATCCTAAAGAATCTGAATATCAAGAAATATTGCCTAGTAAACAGCATCCTGTATCGACAACCGGCATTTTTTTTTTTTTTTGGTAAAAAGGGGGGGGGGGGCATATCAAGTGCAACAGCAGACTGGGGTGGGGGGGATTATAGTGGAAGGAATGGTTCTAGGAAAGATTGATATGGGCCGACGATCACGAAGTTGGGCGCTGGATGTAACTGCCCCTTGGATAGGAAAGTATACGAGGCGAGAGACCGAGTTTATTTCAGGGAGGACGCGAGAGCATCTTCGTGAGAGGCAAGGAACCAAGCATCTGTATAAAACTATTTTTTTAAAATTCAGATCAGGTAAGCGGATGTGCACGCAACGCTCAGATTACAATATGGGGTCCTGCAGTTTCGCTGTTCCCATGCATGATTCGCCATTACTTATTCACATTGTTCCTTTCCAGCTCGCACACTTTGAAGCAGAAAGAGTTGAAGTAGCAGCAGTGTAGGACACAGAAAAGCTAATGCATTAAAAGAAAGTCGAGAGATGTGAACCAGCGTTATGGTTATAAACTATAAGTGCTCTGTCACCAGCACGGACAGCTGATAAAAAATGTCCCCCATTGTCGCCGTCCGCACGAAAGCCCGTAGCTACAGCGACGTTCCTCCATTTACCCTAGAGTGTTAACTTTGGTACTCATTACATAAAATGCGAATCTCCTATCGACTGCGCTAACGCGGCCCCTTCGTTAATAAATTAAACAGTTGGCGACACTGAACCTACGTCCTGTTTCCCTTGATTACAGTAAATATATTGTTTCTGACATTGCATCAGATGACAGGAACGGGAGTAGGCAACATTCGTTATATTCCTAGGAAAAGGAAACTTTTTAAATTTTCCTAGAAACCCTGTTTTGTTTTCCGAGGATGCTATGGCATATTGGTCTCACATATGCTCGTAATAACTTTCTATTTTTATGTCGTCTATTTTGTTGCTGTTGTGTTTCGTTTATTCTGAGGTAAAGTATGTTATGGCTGCGTTGTATACGTTCAAAGGGGTTTCTGGGATTTGTACCTGTTTAACTCTCATCTTTTAGATGTTAACACAGTGTGCAATCCTAGACACACAACCCCCCCCCCCCCCCCCCCCCCCCCCTCAAAAAAAAAAAAAACTACACACAGACAGACACACACACACACACTCACACAGACACACACATTGCGGTTGCATGAGAAATTTATTTTAGGCTGAAATTGTTAAAACTGAGACAGGAGGTTTCTTATAGGCTAGTGGTTTAAGAATAACACAATCCTCGGAGTAGCAGAGTAATCGATTAAAGCTAATCGTTTAATAATAATGTCATTATTAATATTATATATATATATATAAATATCATCAAGAGCCTTTCTGACTGGCGTGGGCGATCATGCCTATCCACAATCTGCGATCTCCTGCAGCATGTATCAGTTCGTGTGCCGACACACCTACATGCCATGCAACAAGACTGTCAAACGTCTTCTCTCGTTGTCTTCCTCTATCCCTCCTTCCACAGGTCTTTCCAGTGGTCACAACATGTTCTATTTTCCCTCTTCTCATAACATGGCCGAAAAATGATGACTGTCTCCTTCTGATGTCAGTGATAAGTTTTCTTCGGGCTGCCGCCTCTTTCAAAACCTTTTGGTAAGGGAGTTGGTATTATTTTTTTGGATCCAAAGGACTCAAAACTGTGAAAGGATTTTGGACAATAACAATAATAACACACATAATATTAAATGTATAAACACATATTTGCCTACGTAATGCTTACCACATTTTAGAACGCCCCGATTGCGGCCATGAAATATCTTGATTAATTCATTTATTCATTATAATAAAGACTATTAGCATATTTATAAATCCCCAGAAGCTGTACACAATTATCGGGTTAAAATTTTGCATTCTGTCAAAACTTTAAGTGCAGTTGCCTTGGTAAAACCACACTAAACGATTTCACGGTCCGGAGACTCCCATCCAAATGAACTACTACTATCTTTTGGAATTGCGGAAATAAAATTTAAAAAATAAAAATCACAGGATATGACTTGCATACAAAATGGCAGAAGATCCCGTTTCAATTACTGATGTAGAGTCGTGTATTATCAGGACTTTCAATTTACCAGGCCAGACATTTTTTTTAGAAGTATGGACATCTCCCATCCCCTCCCCCTTTTTTCTCTCCCCTAACCCCCCCCCCCCCCCCCCCCCCCCCCCCCCCCCCCCCCCCGGCCAGTTTCTAGAGAATTATCTAGTTCTGATATTACTAGGATTGTCGACCAGGGAGCCATATCCTGTTGGCGGAAAAACACACATATTTTCGTGAGAAAAGAATTCACCCAGACGTTTGTTTGGTCAGTAACTTTATCCGCAATCCTAGCACAATAAATATGCGACTGCTTATGCTAAAACACAAAATGTTCCAGGGAGTTAAACTTAAAACCTGTCAGTAATATTCAGAAATGACAAGCGAACTTGACATTGTTTTTTTTTAAATCAATCTCACCCTTTTAATATAAAGTTCATAATTGTGCAAATCAGGCTGACTTTTCCCCTAAAAATTACATTAGCTCTCTTATAAATCAAATTCACTTGTTTGTAGGCAAACTTTTTCAATAAAACGTTTTTTTTTTTTTTTCATATATGGTAATAAAATTGAAATCCAATTCTTCTTCTTCTCTTTCTTCTTTTTCTTCTTCTTCTTCTTCTTCTTCTTCTTCTTCTTCTTCTTCTTCTTCTTCTTCTTCTTCTTCTTCTTCTTCTTCTTCTTCTTCTTCTTCTCCTCCTCCTCTTCCTCCTTCTTCTTCTCCTCCTCCTCCTCCTTCTTTTTCTTCTTCTTCTTCTTCTTCTTCTTCTTCTTCTTCTTCTTCTTCTTCTTCTTCTTCTTCTTCTTCTTCTTCTTCTTCTCCTCCTCCTCCTCCTCCTTCTTTGCGTTAGGTTTCGTATGCTCAGGTCAGATTGTCAGGTAGGCTGCAACTCTGAACCCGTGTTATCAGTTGCAGGTCACTCGTGGTTTCCTACAGCTTGCTCTGCACGCCGTGCTCTTCAGATTAGGTTTCTCTTCGTAGTTTTAGGAATAGTGAACAGGCCTGCAGAATGTGCTCAGGTGTAGTGATCCCATCTGACATACGCACTGCAGGGACTGTACAATTTAAAATAAAAATAAAGGACCCTTCTACACGCCTTTCAGGCGTATTGGGTGTATAGGGCTAGATCTATATTTTATAGACCAAACGGCACTTGGTGGTTAATGTCAGCATCACGCTGGCCTCCTTTACTTCCCATGACTGTACCTGGTACCCACTCACGGCTAGGTCGACCTGGGAGCCAAGGTCATTTTATAAAATCCTGGCCCTCATCAGAAACCGAACCCACGACCTTTTGATCAGCAACCTAACGTCTAGGCACTAGACCACAGCCTCCCGACTATACAAGTGGCAATTAAAATTAGTGGTTAAACTGAACATCACATGTGTGAAATAAAAAACATAAAATGCTTTTTTTAACTCAAAGTATAGGGTTCAGTTCAGCACTAGGTAGAGTTAGAAGAAAAATGACCTTAGTTTCCAGGTCAACATAGCCTTGCATTGGTATCAGGAAATTCTGTGGAAAGTAAAGGCAGCATGGATTAGTTGAACCCTCGAGTGCCTATAGTCAATTTTAAAAAAAAGTCTATTATGGAATGCTCATTACGCTACTGCAGTGACATATGAAGGAGATGTGGGGGTTTGCGGGCCGCCTAGGATGTCATCATTGAGGGGGTTACCAAATGGTAAAATTTATGTCTTTAAAATAACACATGTAATATTAAATGTATAAACATATATTTGGGGATGGTGAGACAGGAAATGGTCCGCACCAGGAACCGCCTGACTATGCTACCGCCTGACTTTGTTTTTAGTTGCGGCTGTTTTAGGTTTGAAGAACGGATCAACATCATGGCACACGGGTAGTAACCCATAAATGCTCCGTTCTTATTCTAGCTCAAGTCTGAGTCTCAAGAAGCTCACCACAGTGCACAGGCTCTGTAGCACCGGCGATGATCCTGGAATACTTTGGGTAGATTTTTAACTTTAAAGTTTTGCCCGGGCAGCGCCGTTGGGCTTCCTTTCGATTTCCAACTGCCAGAGCATTTTTTATGTACGTGCCCTACAATGCACACGGGCGTTCGATCTCAATACCCAGAGAGCAGGGGGAATTGCTAGAAGTCTAAGTCCATGTGAACAAATCCCAGCTATTACCGGGGATTGAACCCGGAACCTCTAGCACTAGAGGTGGACACCATACATCGAGACCACGCAGCACCTTTTAGGAGCGGCTGGTCGAATAGTTAAAAACGCCGGGCTCTCATGCGGAAGACTGATAAGGAGACTAAAATACAAATCCTAACCTGCACAGTGTGTAGCGACCGCACCAGCCATGCGGCCCTAAATTCCTAGACTCAAAGACCCCCTGCATACACCCCAAAAAGTGGTAATAACGATTATTGACTTGCTTATTCAATCATAGCTTCATTGATACATGTACAAGTAATTAGTTTGCATTGTCCGGCCAACAAGGTCACGCACTTTCCGAGTTTTGCGTTTTGCAACATTCATGAAGGTTACGAGGATATTCTGTGATACCGTTGATATCGCGAGTTTCCCCCCCCCCCCTCCCCCAGCACGTCAGGGCTTTTAACGCTCCAAAACATGCAGGACTGATCCTTACATAAACTCCCCTACGAGAGTGCTGCAACATACGTCAAAGGGCATTCTCTTTCTCAGAATTCAAACGGAATGGAAGACAATAAGGAAAGCTTTTCGAGCAATCAGTAGAGCGGGACACCCCCGTAACTTACAGCAAAGTTACGAGCTGAATAAACTATAAATGGAAAGTGACCTAGTGCGTAAATGGGTGGGGATAACTCTGGGGAGATATTCGTAATATTTACAGATGATGTATCTGTCACATCATTACAATCTTGCTTTGGTGATCATAATACAAGCCTCTCTTTGAAAAATCGCCCCACACAAAGCCTTTGTGTTCCTAGTCCAGGAGGCATGAGTGTCCAACTTATCTTCATTTAAACAGTTTTAATACGTTCATTTTGTTTATAAATCATTTTTAAGCCTCCCTTTATTATATTTCATTCATCCAATTTACCCTTTTTAATAAGTGTCTCACGTGACCATTTGGTTTTACAGTGCTACCCTCTTTATTACTGTTGTGTGTTTTCAGTTCATGTCGAGAAAGATCCCTAGCCAAAACGTCGATTTGTATTGTTTCGTGCACGTTTTTCAGCTTCCTCATTTCGTTAAGCTTTTTAGTCACCGTTCATTGGAATAATTCTTTTGTATTAGCTTGACTGCAGTCATTTCTATTTTCATCACTTTCTGAGTTGAGTGCATTGTGCGACCCTGTAAGATGCTGATTTCATTTGGAATGTTTTTCGACTGTGACCAAGGTGGTGTTGTGAACTCTAGATTCAGAAAATGGCGCATGGCCTGCTGTTAAAAAATCGGTAGTGCTTTACGGGATTAAAATCCGTTGCATTTGCAGTTGCTGATTTGTTTGTAACTGCTGCTTCCGTCGACGATGAGCTGCATTTCTGATGTCGGACTGTTTGTTTTGGCACTTTTGATCTCTGCCTTATACTTTTTAATGCGTGTGTATGCTAGGTGACATGCTGGGACAGTAGTTTATGTCTGGCTGCCTTATACTTGTAATGCGTGTGTATGCTAGGTGACATGCTGGTACAGTAGTCTATGTCCATTTTCCACAATGAACAATGACTGACGTTCTGTGTTTTATTCTTTGGCACAGGGGAGGTAAGACTATGGGGCGAACTGTTTGATGTGAAGCTGCAGCTAAGATTACAAAGTTACCTTAAAAGATGTTGATTGGCTCCCCAAATATAAGCTTTAGTTGAGATCGATATCCTTCTTCTTCTTCTCCTCCTCCTCCTACTCCTTCTTCTTCTTCTTCTTCTTTTTCTTCTTCTTCTTCTTCTTCTTCTTCTTCTTCTTCTTCTTCTTCTTCTTCTTCTTCTTCTTCTTCTTCTTCTTCTTCTTCTTTTCTTCTTCTTCTTCTTCTTCTTCTTCTCTTCTTCTTCTTCTTCTTCTTCTTCTTCTTCTTCTTCTTCTTCTTTTCTTCTTCTTCTTCTTTCTTTTTCTTCTTCTTCTTCTTCTTTCTTTGTCTTCTTCTTCTTCTTCTTTCTTTGTCTTCTTCTTCTCTTCTTCTCTTCTTCTTCTTCTTCTTCTTCTTCTTCTTCTTCTTTCTTCTTCTTCTTTTCTTCTTCTTCTTCTTCTTCTTTTTCTTCTTCTTATTATTATTATTATTATTATTATTATTATTATTATTATTATTATTATTATTATTATTATTATTATTATTATTCAGCGTTAGCCTTCATAAAAGTGATTGGCACTTTGGTTGGTGATTTACTGCTGTGCTGCGAAATCTACCACTTTCGACCTAAAACATCAGATTTTAGCTACCCTAATTAGTCGCCTTGACAACATTCTTTTAGAGAGGCAGTGGATAAGTCGTGTTTTCCCCAAAATGGATCCCTAGAACCCAGACCGGGATACAAGTCAGTGTCATCGCAAACTTCAGTCTCTAAACAATCATTTACAACAGAGTTGCCTAATATGTAAGTGTACAATTGCGTGCAGGGCTGTCGAATCTGGAATTCTCTTTCCGGCTATCCTCCGAATAACGGGCACATATTATAGCGGCCAAAAACAGGGCCATAATATGTGCCTGTTATTAGGAGGATAGCCCTCTTTCCATTAAAATTAACATTTATGCATAATCTTTTGGCATTAGCTCGCTTCCCTGCAGCTGCAAAAAGAGTTTTCTCTATGCTTAACAATATAAATATTTAAATAATCGATCTTTTTTTTTTTTTTTTTTTTTTTTGAAGACTTCAGCAATCAATGAGATCAAAGTTATTGCTTCAGGACATTATTTGCACCACTTGGAAACGGCTACAACAGCCTTGTCACAAATGGTACAGCAATGATGTAATGGATAGAAAATTTCAGTTCTGATCAAATATAATTTTAGAGGATTTGTTTATATAGATATATCTGCATAGTTTAGGAGCGGTTAACACTTCCTTTTCAATAAACACATAAAGGGTTTGTGATTGATTGATTGATTGATTGATTGTGTGTGTGTGTGTGTGTGTGTGTGTGCGTGTGTGTGCATGCCCGTGAGTGTTTGTGTTTTTGTGTTAAACTCGCCCCAGTATGAGAGGCAATGTTTTTGTGTTATTTTAAAGCCCCACCTCGCCTGTAGTCGGGGGACCTAATAAAACCTAACGGGATTTCTGGGACTTGTATTCTAGTGATTCTCATCCGAATAGTGGTACCTGGTGTTTATCGCCTAATATGCGGCGCTTGTGGGGTTGAACGTCACTCACTCATATATATATATGAATGTATGCATTATATATTAACATTTTTACATATAAATGTATATATTTATGTGGGGTGGGGGGGGGGGGGGGGGGTAAAGACGTTTTACCAGTTTTTAAATTATAGATACCATTTGGTGTGTTTTTGGAATTTTTATAAAAAAAATTAGGCAATATTCCCAGAAACAATTTCGGCAGCCCTGGTTGTGTACATCCTGTTTGTAGAGTGCTACACTCATCAATAATTCACCCCGAATTTGGGTTATGTGCACTTCAAGAACGAATTATAAAGACTGTAAATGCGTGGATCTTTTCACTCTTTCCACAGTAAATTGTTGTGACCCGACAGTTTGTAGACATATTAACTGCGTTATGAAAAACTGCATGGGTACACAACAAAGCTCTTAAAGTTTGTGCAATATGATAACATGTGAATATGGACAGACGAAATGGGAAGACTATTGATAAGAGAGAGAGAGAGAGAGAGAGAGAGAGAGAGAGAGAGAGAGAGAGAGAGAGAGAGAGAGAGAGAGAGAGAGAGAGATGTAAAAGAGCCACTTATCCACCCGTACTGGAAGTAGTGGTTAGTGACGAAATCTGAATATTTTTCTGACATTTTCCTTATATAATTGTTGCTAAACGTGGCGCAAATGATCTAGAGAGGAAAAATAACTTCGCGGTTTAGTATAGAGATATTAAAAAAAAAATTTGCACCTTCCGAGCGACAGATGCAGCACCTCTCGTTTTGGCCATTTTTGACTTTTTTTTCTTGGTCACCTAGTACCTCGGGACTCGTGACTTGGGGTCAGTAGTCAGACGAGGTTTGGTCGAGGTTCTTGTAAGTCAGGGGGCACCCCCTGTAGCTCTCAGATAGGTAATCTACCAAAATGGTCAAATGTCTGCCAGTTTCACGGTCACCCAGACTGTCTACCCCCCCCCCCCTTTCCACCCCCCTCCCACCAGGTTTAGATATAACCCTGTGAATAAGAAACCTCTGGCCGTCTTGTTCCCGAAGACCAAAGAGATTACCAAGTATTTGAAGGATGAGGTCGGGGTAAAAGTGATGGAGATGTGGGTGTGAAAATGTGGAAACCTGAAAAATTCTGCTCATGTAGACAACTTCTTGCGCCCGACTTTCCTTCGGTGAACCCCTTCTTGGGGATTGTTTCAGTATCCAGAAGCCACGAGTTGTTAACCCTTAGGCTCGGTATTATGGATATAGCAACCTTTCGGCTTTGACTCCATTGTAAATACCGTAAATCTGGGAGAAAATGTGGCTTTTCTGCCTACCCCCGGGAGTGAACCCGGACCACAAGGAGTTCGTCACCCGCTCACCGCGCAATCCGGTTTAGCCAACTACGCTAGAGAGACGGGCCCTTCTTGGGGGTAAAGGCCTATCGCTGAGAAAAAAAATTTCAACAGGTGTCCTTGATGTCTCTTTCTTTTGGGCTGGTAGAGTATGATGTTTCTGTTCCTAAAGTATAAGAATCAAATTTTTCTGAAATGACAGCTATATTTAAGAATATCGCCGTGAGAAGAGACGATATAGGTCTCTCAATGAACCAACACGCGATAGACTACAAAATGTTGACATGTACCCGGCGAACGTTAGTGGGGAGTTATGCGGGTATAAAGATTATTTTAGCCACATCATTACCAAAGTGGTATTTGGCTCTTGAACTGATAGTGGCCAGTATATGTCAAATCATCAAAGACCACCCGTAGCCTGTTTTGAACAATTTGGGGCGACTATTTTTAATGATAGACAATAGGCAGTAAGTAATTAAGTTTTACCCACCAGGACAGCACACTCGGTGACACAAAGTGCCACTATGCGGATGAGGATCATCCATGGAGATGTCCTCCAAACCGCGTTCAACCGTAAGGCAACATTGCGGTCCCAGCAACACCCGTGGTGCGGCTTCAAAATAACGAAAAATTGTGTCCCACACGGGAACGACGTAGCTTATTGACTACAAGTAGATGGTGACCCTTCCTATGGTATTAAAGGAAAAACTACGATGCTGTTAGGAAACTATGCTTACAGCAAGACACGATTAAAGCCAAATATCCTGTCTGTCTTACTGTCTAGGTGACGCCACTTTAAAACTAAACAACGATTCTCTCTTCAAAAAGATGACGCAACTTTCTGACAATCTTTTTTTTTTTTTTTTAGGTTTTGTTTTTCTACAATGGATCAACATCACGGCACAAGGCTAGTAACCAATAAGTGATCCGTTCTACTTCCAACTCACTGAATCCAAAGAATCTCAGCGCAGTGCACCGTAGCACCGACAAGGATCCTGATTGGGTAGATTTTAAACACAAAATTGTGCCCTGGCAGCGACGTTAGGCTACTTTCTTTCGATTTCTAATTGAAATGATGCCTGACAATACACAGTTTTCGAGGTAGAGCCGTTGAAATAGAAAACGTTATTGGATCTTCCTTCTGCTGGACTGCAGGCCTCATAACCGTAGACAGTCCCCAATGTAACACATTCATACGGTTGAATCGGTTTGCTCCTGTTCGATTCACATCTGAATAGTGATTCCTTGACTGAAATAAGTGTCGATATTGTAGCCTGCAATCCCGGGAGGAGACAGTTTAGAAGAACAAAATAAATAGTCTTACAACTTATGCAATGTATAGCTCTGTGTTGTCTTAGAATAGATAACACATGAAATCTGACATATGAAACGACACATAGGGAAAACAGGAAAAGGAGGAGGGACGAGTGATGGAGAGAGAGAGAGAGAGAAAGAGAGAGAGGGGGAGGGAGAGAGAGAGAGAGAGCGCGCGCGCTTGAGATAAAAGTTAACTTGTGTGTGGGTCCCTATTAATGTCGATCGACTATCTTACGGAAATAAATGACCCTTGGACAAGGAAGCAATCCAAAGGTTGATAATTGTACCGAACCGATATCTATGCACAAGTACGTCTGTGGCTTAGGCGTTGCGAGTCCGACTCACAATTCCAACATACCGAAATCGAAGCCCACTGCTGGCTGCGTGGATTTTTTTCATGGTATGGGGCGTCGCAGGTCAACCTAGCCTAATATGTGTACCAGGATAGCTTCCTGGGGAAGTAAAGACGGCCGGCGTAATGCTGACCACATTACTCACCTAGTACCGAATGGTCTGTAAAGATACAGCATGCTCTTTTTGTATGCCTGATGTGCCTTAGGAGTGAAAAGGGATCCTATTTATGAACAAGTATAGAGATGTTCAGAAAACTAGAATCACAATCGTAATGTTAGTGAGGTGAGTTAAGGATTCTTTTTCACTCTACTGACGTATAGGGCACATGATGTCAGGCTCATATTTTCATAGACCATTACATTGAGGTAAACAACATCACGCCCGCCGCCTTTACTTCCTATGACTTTAGGAGGTACCCATTTTAGACTGGGTCGACCTGGGTCGACCTGGGTGCCAAGGTCATTGCTGCGAAAATCCAACTCGATAGGGATTCGAAGCTTTCCGATGGATATTAGAGGGGACATTAAATGGGAGAAAAAAATGTTTGAAAGGCTTAGACACATACCATTTACTACTACTACTACTACTACTACTACTACTGCTGCTGTTGCTGCTGCTGCTGCTGCTGCTGCTACCACCGTCACCACAACCGCTGGACTACTATTACCTCAATACCTCTACTGCTACTGCTGCTTCTAATATGACAAGCACAATTTCAACCAAAATCACTACCACTACTTTACCACTACTACTGCATGTACCTCTAACACTAATACTACCACTACCTTTCTACCTCTGTAACTAGACCTATCTCTACCACTACCTCTACTACTACCACTATCACTAGCTCTACCTTTACCACTACTATCACCACTAACGCGACCTCTGTCTCTATCGCTACCATTACCATTTATTTTTCTATTTGCTCAAAATCTTCTAATCTTCTTCTGCTAGTGATGGATGTGTGTGTGTGGGGGGGGGGGGGTGGGAGGATATAATATAAATATATATATATGCATATACAGAGATTGTTCTTCTGGGCTCACCTGATAAAATAAAAAGAGACAATAGGTAACGAACAGGTGTTGTTCAGAAAGCCCTTTGTCAGTCCAGTCGTTCAAATATCTCTAAACGAATACATAGATACTATGCAAAAATCGCAACATATAAACAAGTGAGTTAGCAAACATTAGAAAAATTGTGATCAATTCCCCCCCCCCCCCCCCCCCCCACCCTTTTTTCCCATTTTTATGTCGATTATTAAAACGTTTAGAAGAAAAAGAAGGACGAGGCCGTATGTTTGAAGTTTGAACAACGGATAAACATCAAAGCACATCGGTAACAACCCATAAGTGCTCCGTTCTTCTAACTCAAGCGTGAGTCCGAAGAATTTCAGCGTAGTGCACAAACTCTGTTGCACCGGCGAGAATCCCGAAATACTTTTTTGGTAAATTTTTAACTCCAAATTTGGCCCGGGCAGTGCCATTGTGTTACTCCAACTACCAAGAGATTTTTTTTTCGTGCGCAACAAAACACACTGGCGTCCATTCTCACTACCCAGAGACCAGGAAAAATTGCTAGAAAAATAAAAATCCCATCCTTCACTAAGCCCTGAACCCGGGACTTCTAGCATTTGAGGCGGACACCATACCTCGGAAGACGCAATAAATACCACTTAATTGTAAATTAACAAAAGATTTAAAAAAAAAGTGCACAAATAACTCGTTTGTAATTTATACATTCAAATGATCTTGCTCTTTTTAATCGTTCTGAGATAGCCAGATCCCACTTATTTTGAGGGATTGTCGAATTGTCAAGAAGTTTAAAGGAGCGACGTTTAAACCGCAGGATAATGCTTTACTGAAACAAGTCGGAACCCAAATTGTTTGGAGTGTCGGCATTTCCGATTGTCACCCCTCACTTGTCATAACTTGTAGGCGAACATAAATTGGAGTTGCTAGTTCCGTTAAACAAATACGTACATAGTGTTTAGAATTCGCCGAAACAGACGGTGAGTTGTTTTTAATGTGTTTCGGTTAGGTTTAGTAAGTTAGTTAATTCACACCCCCCCCCCCCCACCCCCCAAAAAAAAAGTCACGTTTCATTTCTTGGGCTGGTCTATTTTCCTGCAGGTTACGGGTGTGCCACGCTGTTGTTTGCTTTCTGAGTTGTCTTGCAATTGCGTTTCTGTTCCGTGAAATCGAGTGCCTGTGACATAGGTTGCAGCACTCTCTAGAGAGGTTATGTTGGACCCAGTTTGTCCATCTTTTTTCGGAGTGTTAAAAACGCTGCGGTGCTTAATGAACCAGAACAATGTGCGTGTATGTTTTAGTCATTCGCCCCTGTCTATCAGTTTGTATGTGTCTATGTGTACGTTAAGAGCACGGCCATCTTTAGCTAAAATCTAGAGTTGGCGGTGGTTAAGAGCATACAAGAAAGAATTCAAAGTATGATAATTAACAAATGGATGATGTGGTCAAGATCACACCGGCTGCCTTTACTTTCTATGACCTTACCTGGTATCCGTTTAAGACTAGGTCGACTTGAGAGCCAAGGTCATGTTTGAAAAATCTGGATTTACATCCATAATCTTTGGACCCGCATGCGAGCGCCTAGTCGCTACACCCTTCGCCTAGTGCGATTTAGTTTTATTTATCGTTGCTTCTCGTCTAACTTAGGGTATGCGAAATTTCAGAATGTGTGCGTCGAAACATCTGTAAAGTATATTATCTACAGAAAAATCGTCCTACCTTTTGGTCACAATGAAAAGAATGAAAGAACAAACGGCCGAACAACAAACAAATAAATTATTGGCTTTGTGGATGGATGGATCCATGGATGAAAGGATAAATATGTAAACTTACATTATTGATCACCAGTGGCCAGGCGAGGCGTGTGTTTAACGGCTATAATCGTATCTTACACTTTCCTGTGCCCAAGAAAAATATGTAACGTTCTAGATGTTGGCTAGTTGTTTTTTCCATTGTGACCAGATGACCAAACCATTTCATACACAAGCCAGTTAAGTTGGTCGTATTATATAATATACTGGTGGCCATTCTTTTCAGATTTCAGGACTACATTTTATTTCAGAAATCATTAGCTGTCTTCTGACGGTTTAGAGCGAGAGTCATACAACAGTAACAGTTGAACAGACCACATCGGACTTTCTGGCTTGGTTTGCCGACTAGTAGACTGCGGTCCACGTCTTGGTCAATGCCGATATAGAACAAAGAATTAGTTAATGACCATGATAAGGGTAGCTGACAGAGCACCTAACCACCTTGGATAAACTAGAGATTCTGAGGGGACTGAAACTCCCCGGCGGTTGGAATTCGAAGGAAATAGGCGAATTAACAGCAGTGTTATATATTTCAGCACGCCAGCGCTTTTAACACTTAAAATACGTGGAGAAACTGGCCCTAGCACAACTCCGACTGAAGAGTTCTGCAACCTATGTCATAGGCATTCTCTTTCTCAAAATGAAAACGAAAATGCAAGACAACGCAGAAAGCAAACATTTAAACAACAGAGCAGGACACACCCATAACCTTAAGAAAAGTCGACCATCCTAACAAACTTGTGAATGAAAAGTAACCTACTTTGTTTGGAGAGATTTACGTAAACTTTAATCGACAAAATAGTCGTGAAAGTCCAAGTCCTTTTGAGAAAAAAAAAAAAAGAAAAGCTCGACCACGTTCAGACTGCTGCTAGCTAGCCTAGGCTGCTAGCAGTCTCCGCCTATATTTGTGGTCTGGGTTATTTGCGTCACTTTCGTGACTGAATACTAGTGTTTGTGCCATTTCTGGGCTTTGATGCTTCCACCCGAATCAAACCGCTCGTCCTGTTGTCACTGGTGCATGTCTTCCTTCTTCTTTCTTGGTGTTTCCTGTTTGTTCTGTCTCCCTTTAATCTAGCTAGGCGTATCTCGAAGGAGAGCGAGCTTCCATACACAACGTTTTTTGGACCACCATTTATTGTTTTAAAATTTTGAGTATTTTAATTTTGCCAAAAAATAGTCGTGAAAGCAGTTGGCAGCCTGTTATATCCCTACTATTGCAACGGGAACTATTTTCAAACTGAAGCTCAGAAATGTAAATTCATATTTTGTTTTCAAAGACATCAGTATATTTCATAATTCCAAATATCTTTTGAAAAACACATTTCCTATACGACACTGGAATTTACTAAAGAAATTTTACAATAAAAAAACAACATGAGGAGGACAAAGTCTTTGTAAAAAAATATAGAAGCAAACAACAGAGAAGAAACGTGACCGCGTTCAACATTATTTAATTTCACGATAACTGGGTTGTTTTTCATATTTTACAAACGGACATAATTCCACACCCGTGTTTTGATCATGTACATTTTGAAATGTGTCATTGATCGTTGCGGCTGAGTGATTTAGAGGTGCGACGCCCGAATAAAACTCACGCAGTTCTAGGGCGATTACAGTATGGATTTGATTATTACCAAAGAAGAAACGACTGACACACTTCTCTCTTGGTCCTGGGTAGCTGACTGAACACCTAACCACATGGGATAAATTAGAAAGTCCTGAGTGACCATTAAAACTCCTTGACGTTGGAATTCCAGGGAAATAGGCGAATCCACAGCAGCTCAGGCGGCCAGCGGGTGCTGTTACCACAAGTTCAACAACTAATTCATGCCAATCCCCGCCCAGGATTCCTGCTGTGGGCGATATGGTAGAAGACTGCCTTGTGTTGGTTGGTTTGAACAGTGATTTTAAAAGCTGACGGTGTAGTCGGCAATGGCAAACTACTAAAAGTGTCTCGTGAAATCACAAAAAAGTCAAACATTGACTGGGACTGGTTCTGTAACGTCCTATATAAGACACGCAACTGGCTTGTTTTTTGTATTTACACATTTTTTTTTCACACGTGACTATATTCAGCAGACTATTATTGTTGTTGTTGATGTTATTATTCAGCATCTAAAAAAATGCGTGATCTTCTTTAGCTCCCCTCACCCCCCCCCCCCTCTTCCATCATATTTTTTTCCATTGCACCGTCCCTCCTTGAGAATATATATATATATCGGTTGAGCGCCTCCCCCCCCCCCCCCCCCCCCCTTTTAATTTGTTTCTTTAAAAATCAACGCCCGTTGTTCCAGTAAAAATCTTGCTTCCCCCCCCCCCTCCCCATCCTAACTCCATTGGTTTCCGGGATTTGAAAACTGAATGTAGCCGGGGCAAGGATATGGCCAAACCATAGATATGGCCTAACGACTGAAAGGGGTTTCTGGGACCTCTCCACGGGTGATCCTCATCCGCAAGGTGGCATTTTGTGTCACCGGGTGTTTATCGCTTGTGTAATGTCCTGGTGGGGTACAACTACCTACCTACCCACCACCTCCAAGCCATGCAACAAGACTGTCAAGAATCTTCTCTCGTTGTCTTCCTCTATCCCTCCTTCCACAGATTTCCAGTGGTCTCAACATGTTCCATTTTCCCTCTTCTCAATACATGGCCGAAGAATGATGACTGTCTCCTTCTGATGCCTGTGATTACTTGTCTTCGGTCTCCCGCCCCTTTCATATTTCTTGGTTGCTTTTGTGTGTGTGTGTGTGTGTGTGTGTGTGTGTGTGTGTGTGTGTGTGTGTGTGTGTGTGCTGTCCGGGGTATTTTAAGCATTCTTCTTTAAAAACCACATCTCTGAGGCCTTAAGAAATTGTTTAGCCTGCCTAGTGATTGTCTAGGATTCACAGCCATATGGTAAAACTGGATGTATGTAGCAAGCAAGAATTCTGTTTCTAACCTTCAATTACAAAGATATATTGCATAAGACGTTCTTCATTTTATGTTTCAAAGCCCGATTTTTTAGGGATAATACAGCGGTGGTTTCCCTTTGCTTCCGGTGTTCTTCACAACATGCTATATTGATAAAATAAAATTTATGTGTTAAAGATCAGTGTTTGGAAGGGTCGTATATAAGACGAGCCTGAGCGCCCAAATTGGGACCCTTCTGAAAAATAAGTTCGTTCGTTCCTCAACAATATCCAAATCCTTTTCAGCGCCCAAGCACCATGAAAGAGATTTAAACGTCACAGCGCAGTTTTCCAGAGAATTCTCAACCAACCAGGCGCGTCGGAAAGTTTGGTGCGGACCTGTTGAGGCTCTTTCTCAAATGTATAGATGTCATTTGCATAATATACTATGAAAGCTGAGAAGTCAACAAAGACGCCAATGTTGTATTTTTTTTAAACGAAATGTAAATATTGAAAGAAAAAAATTGCTTGGAGAAATAAGGAAACTATCGGCGTCTGTGGCTTAGGCGTTTGCGTATTAATTTACCTCTCGTCCTCTTTTAGGATGAAATTTTCCGTTATTTGAAGCCCTACTCTGGCTTTTTCCAGGGGCCGCAATATAGCCTGGCCATAAATATGGCCTAAAGACTAAACGCTGTTTCTTGGACCTCTCCACGGTGATCCTCACCCACATGTAGGCACTTTGTGTCATCGATTGTTTATCGCTTGTATGATGTCCTGGTGGGGTAGGAAGTCAGTCAGTCAGGCGTTTGCGAGCGTGCCGTGTAATGATTGTGTCAGGTTCGGTCTTATGTGCAGCTGTTTTTTCGCCTTGCCTTGGTTTCGGCAGTGGGGTCGAGAGCCGACGGTTTGGTCGAATAGAAACGTAAAATCTGCCTAGAAAAGCGGCAACAGCCACAAACAAATTCCTGGGGTTGGTTCTGCAACGTCGTGGATACAGAACTAACTAATAAGGAGACTGCCCCTCAAAAACAACTGCAAATCACCACCTTTGTTATACCACTTTCCTAGTTAGTTAGTTAGTTAGTTAGTTAGTTAGTTAGTTAGTTAGTTAGTTAGTTAGTTAGTTAGTTGGGTTATCCTCATTGCACTCCGGACATGTCCATAGGTGCTCAGATCCTCCCATCAGTATGAACCCCAACGTCCGATGGCTAATAGTACCAGTTCTATGTTGATTGACAAGTCTTCTGGCGTGTCTGGTGTGCGTCTCGTTTTTTGCTGTGCCGATCTTAATTCCCAAGTCTGCCATTCTGGCGAGTGATTCACTGCCACCAAAGTCCTCTATCCTTCCCATTTTTCTAAGGGCATTGATAATATCAGCAATACCACTTTCCTAGTGTAGGCAGGAAAGGGGGGAGGGGGTTTAAGGGTCTTTGAGCCTGAGGATTTACGGCCGCATGGCTAATGCTGTCGCCACGACTGTGCAGGTGAGGATTTTATTTTGCCCCCGACAAAAAAAAATCTTTAGCCTTACCAAGGATTCGAACCCGGATCTCCCGCTTGCTTGAGAGCCCAGCGTTCTAACCGTTCGGTCAGCTGCTCCTCTATAAGGAAACCAAGAAAGGATAAAAAGGAGGTGTGGGTCCTCACTCTAAAATTGTCATCAGAAAACATCATGAATTACAACTCAAGTTAATTTGTTGTGTATCCCTTACAGGTCGTTGCAGAAACAATTCCAGCATTTTATGGTTGTGTGTTTTTCTAGGCAAATTTACGTCCAGTAGTTTACCAAGGTGGGCGTCTGTGGCTTAGGCGTTACGAACGCCCTTTGTATTACCGCGGTGCCGGGTTCGATCCCAGCTGCGGGCCTTGCGCTGGTTTCGACAGTGGTATCGAGAAGCCGACCGTCCAGAAGCAATGGCAAACTACTGGACTTAAACTTGCCTAGGAAAACCACAACAGCCACACACAAAAAAAATGCTGAGGTTGGTTCTGCAACCTTCTGTAAAGGATACGCAACTAACTTAGTTTGCCAAGAATTACAACTGCGTTTGTATAAATACGAATGACGCAGCGTTTCGTAAACTATTCTTTTCCCCGCCGCCCTCGGGTTTGCGCTTTCAGTGTCATGCTTGGCTTGAGCCACGCCGAATATCTAAGTTACATGGAAAACCTTTACAGAAGCATGAAGTTGAAAAGGTTTCTTCACATTTTACGACTCAGAACAACGCATCGACACATAAATGTTTCATTGACAGAATTGATACATTTATCAATGGTACCTGAAAATCCTAATTTTCTTTAGAACCTTCTCGCAAACCAGCTAGCTATACGGGTAAAGCGCCCTGCTCTTTAAACAATTATTCAAGTCGTCCCGTTGTTGGATGCAATATTTCGTTATTTGAAGCCACACCCTGGCTTTTTCTGGGTGTCCTGAATATAGCGGGGCCTGAAATATGGTCTATCGGCTGGAAGGGTTTTCTGGGACCTCTCCACGGGTGATCCTCGTCCGCAAGTTGGCACTTTGTGTCACCGGGTGTTTGTCGCTTGTGTGATGTCCTGGTGGGGTACAACTTACATACACGGAACTGTAGGTTAGATATGGCTGGTGTAGCACGTTGAAACTACACCAACGGCTGTAAACTCTCGCAGAAAGTTCTGGTTACTTGCCCAATCCTGGACTTTATATATATATATATATATATATATATATATATATATATATATATATATATATATATATATATATATATATATATATATATATATATATATATATATACTAGATTAAAATGCCAGGGATAGTGAAAGAAAATTATAAACCTCCGTCCCCTATCGCTGTTGGGTGTTTGGTCATTGCTCCTGGGCCGTTCCACCACTTCTCCAATCTGACCGACGAAGCTATCCCGCACCTTTTCCCGTCATCTGCTTCATCTTTGTCCCCACCGCTGCCGAGTGTTTATTAACTGCACCTAGGTGCGTCCAGTATTTAACAGTTTGGCAGACAGACGCGTATACTGTCTGTTATAAATGCAAAGTTCTGGTTGTTCGTCCATCTCTGGACCTTGGTCTTGACCCAGAACTAGGACTTTGCCTGCATACATCCATTCAACAGATCTGGCTTATTTGTGTGCAGACACCACGTTACTTGCCTCTCAGGCTAAGGGTGTTAACAGCCGCAAGTTTACTGTACCTGGTTTTTGTCGGGAGCCCTGAATATAGCCGGGCCATAAATATGGCATAACAACTGCAAGATGTTTCTGGGACCTCTCCACGGATGCTCCTCATTCGCATGGTGGCACCTTGTGTCACTGGCCCCCCCCCCCCCCCCCCCCCCTTCTTGTGTGATGTCCTGGTGGGTACAACAAGAGACAGAAAGTTGACTGTTATTTGATTATGCGTTTGGTAACTGCCTTTGTCCCTGTAATCCCCAAACACGAAGCACACAAACGGACACTCGCCCACAAATTATACTTCGCCTTAACACCGCAAGGTACACGAAGATCAAGATGAGGTGAGATTTACTGCCCGTACTTAACAACATTTTAGCACCGTGGGAGTTGTCAAACCTGGGTCTCCAAAATGACAGGCCCACATACTCTACCCTACTAACTGCTTCTCTTGTACATGAGTTTCTTCTTCATTCAAGTTTTCTTTTATTATCATCATAATTCAAGATTTTTTTTCTACTTTCATCCTTATTTAAGTTTGAGATTTTCTGCTTTATCATTCATGATTTTCTTTCTACACTATCCACATTAAAGATTTCATTTTCTTTTTTTCACTCTTATTCAAAATAACGTTTCCTTCTACACTTATCATTCAAGATTAAGTTGCTTTCTTCTTTAATCCTCATTCAAGATTAAGTTCTCTCCTTGACTTGTTTGTATCCCTGTTTATGCTTACACCATTGGTACCTGTGTATCAGCAATTGCAATTGTAACCTACAAAAAAAAAAAAACATTTCTTTCTGTAACCTTCAAAAACAGTATCAACATCTGCACTTCATGACAGAAGATTAAAAGATTCATAACAATGTAAACATTTTTAAAACACCAGCTAAAAGACAGAGGAACAACTTAAGGTGTGTACACAAATTTCAAATGAAATAATGACAGCTGTGGGGGGTTACCATATAACAATTTAATGACACAAATTCAACACCCCACTGCCGCAAAAACACCCTTAAAACCCATGTAAGTTTTATACATGACTCTGGGGTACTGTTGAAGCAGTGAAGTTATAACAAAGGTAAAAGTGGTCTTGCAGGAGGCTCTGGACTGGACTTGAACCATGAAACTTGTGTTATCTTGAAAAACTGAGTCGCTGTAGTGTAGCGGCTAGATGGCTCGCCTGTGGATCGGAAGGTCATGGGTTCAGGTACTGGCGATACTTGACTTTTCTCCAAAATGGTCTTGGCTCTCAGGTCCACCCAGCCTTCAATGGGCACCAGGTGGAGTCCTGGGAAGTAAAGGTGGCCGAATGATGCTGACCACATCAGCCACCAAGTCAGATTGTTCTATAAAATACAGGTTTAGCCTTATTTGCCTAATAAGCCCGAAGCTGTGGGAAATGAGTCCTTTACTTTTTTAAAAATAATTTTGTCTTTTTACTTTTTTCATCTTGAAAAAAATAAACCCTGACAAACATGTCAAACTGGTCAGCTTCCTAACATGGTACAATCACACACAAAAAACAAAATGAATATTGTAGCTAGAAAGCCTTCACCAGCACACATGTCCGGACTACAATACATCAGAGAATACATAAAATAACATTTCGGTGAAACACCTTTTATCTGATATCTACATCCAGTTAATCTGATAGCTCTTAATGCTTTCAGTACCAGAAAATTCACCACGTTTATTGATGACTCAACATGTTGGATACACTTCTTAATTCATTCTATCCAGTTCTTCTGTAATGATAATCCATTATATTTCAACTGTTACTATAACTTCTTTTACCTGATAGTTGTATTAGTTTGGCTGCTTAAAATTGTAAGGCTGCCACTTTATTGTGCATAAACTTTGAGACAGTTAGTGATTAAGTTCTAGTCTGGAACTCAAAATCGTTAATGAGACATAAAATACATCAAGTCAGTCTAATTTGCAAACAAACAGAATTAAAACAACAACATATACACACAAATAACACATTAACAGAAGCAGTAGTATGGTAGAGAGATGCTCACATGTCGACCCCAAGGTGTAAAGTTATAATCTGAATCCAGACATTTTTCAAAAACGACGGTGACTTCCAGATCGACTCAGCCTAAAATGGGTACCATGTAATAACCTCGGAAATAAAGGTGGCTAGAGTGATGTTGACCACATTACCCACTGAGTATCAGTTGGTCTCCTCCACAAAAATGAGTCTAGCATCATATGCCCTCTGTGAGTTCTAGGGCCCCATTGTTGGAAACATAAGAATAGACCTACTGCCCCCCCCCCCACCCCCCCCCCCCACAAGCATGTCATTAAAGGTGGTTATTATGGGTGTTTCTTTCAAACATCAGAGTGCATCTGCCTGAGATGTGGGGTACCATAAGTCTGCATACAAATAAGTAGGATCTGTAAAAGACAAATGCATTCAAAACTTAAAAGTCCAGAAGGGGATGAACAGCCAGAAATGTCCACTGGAGTTTGCAGCTGTAAACGCTAAGAAGATGAAGAAGAATATGCCCAGTGAGCCCTAATATTTACTTAGCTTCACTAGAGTAAGAGCTGCTTTACTTTAGTAAGTAAGAATAGCTCTGGTAGATTCAATAAAAGTTGCATCAGTTGAATAAGTAACAGTTGCTTTACTAGAATAAGTAAGAGTTGCTTTACAAGAATAAGTAAGAGTTGCTTTACAAGAATAAGTAAGAGTTACTTTACAAGAACCTAAGTGAGGAGCAACAACCCAACACGCCCAAACAGAGGCTGGGCAATGAATAAAAGTGTAGCAGTCAGGTAAAGGCAGTCAGTCACAAAGCAGACACTGTCACTGGGATGTGTTAAGCCTTCAGCCGGTGGGGTCCCAGTTTTTTTTTTGGGGGGGGGGGGGGGGGGGGGGTGGGGGGGGGGGGGGGGGGGGGGGGGGGGGGGGGGTGTGATATAGACCCACTGCAGCCCTCACAAGCATGCCATAAGAAGCGACTAATTAAAGTTTTGCTGAAATCTGTGTTGGGCCAAAAGGCATAAATATCGCAGCCTAGCTGTAAACCACAAACCAGCTGCCCTTTTAAGGATGAATGCAGAAGAAGAAGATATTCTAGCCCATGACAAACAAGGTGAAGAAGCGACTAATTAAAGTTTTGCTGAAATCAAATGTGTTGGGCCAAAAGGCACAGATATCCCAGCCTAGCTATAAACCACAAACCAACTTCCATTTTAAGGATGAATGCAGAAGAAGAAGATATTCTAGCCCATGACATACCCCACATCTGTCCTCGCAATAATTAAGATATTATTCTATATCCGTTTTTAACCAGACTGGATCTACCCCAGAGTCAGAAAAACAATTCTGCAGTCTCTGGAGATTGAACTCAGGCCACTGACTCAGCAAGCAAACACACTAATCTCTATATCACTGTGGCTCCTGGAGATGGTTTCCACCTAAAACAACTGGACAACTCTGTATATGTAGCACCGTGTGCTTCCTTGTTCTAAAAAATTACCGCCAGAAAACAATGGTAACAAACATTCAACGACCATTGTGTATACCCTATCCTTCTTTGTTCAGCGGCTGTAAGCTCCAGCAGAAAGTCCTGGTTGTTTGCCCATTTGCACTTTGGCCTTGTGCCATGACCTGAGTTTTGCGTGCACATCTGTTTTACTGGCTTATTTGTCTGCAGTTTGTTGTTCCTGGCAGATGCGCCCCGACTTCGAAGGAAGTCCCCATTTAGTCGATTCCTACGTCATGCTTTTTGGGAAGGCAGTGGGTCTATTCTTTTTTTTCGTCACAATGGAGCCCCGGAACCCACACGGAAAATGTATATACCCAAGACAAGGGGAAAAAAACATATTCAGGAGCTACAGTTACAAAGCCATGGTGGTGTAGTGACTAGCTATGTGACCACTGACTCAAAGATCTGGGAATTTCGAATCCACACCAGGCCTCTATGTGAATCCAACCAAAAACAGAGGAAATAACTTTGGGAAGTAAAGGTGACCAGCACGATGCTGACCACATCACCCATCAAGCGTTAACTGATTTAAAAAAATATGAGTCTAACACCATATTCCTGGTACACACTGGCAAGAAAAAAAAGTTTTTGGATGCGTATGGTGAAAAACAACATTAGAACTCATACAAGACAAACAACATCACGACTCACACAAGACAAACAACATCACAACTCACACAAGGCGAATAACTAAAATAAATGCATTGTTTGTGAGCTTAAAGACAGAAAAGTGATTGTACGAAGCAAATGTTGAAAAAAAATACATCAGAATAAACGGAACAATAATACACTGCTTATTCTATTCGTCATTACCAACAAGTAAATCTATACCAGAGGCCTAGCACTTTATGAAGAAAATGTCAATTAAACTGAACAACTGAACACTGTTTATATATATATATATATATATTGTCATTGTGAATAAATAAATCTATATCCGGAGAACAGTACTTTGTGAAAAAATGAAAATAGAAATGAACAATAAAGAACTGATTATTTAATATGTCATTGTGAATAAATAAATCTATACCAGAGACCTAGTACTTTGTGAAGAAAATGTAAATCAAAATGGTAAAATGATTCTACAGCAGTCGGTGTCAGCTACACCCAGTCTTGAGGCTTCTTCAGTACTTCTGTCAACTTGGCCTCTTTGGATCCAGGCTCAGGTGCATGCATGTACTCCCACCTCTGTGGACAAAGAAATCACAAGACTGTATCCATCAGCATTGATGTTAATACCAACCACACAACATTTCCACTGCTGCAGAATATTTCTAATATTTTATTTAATATGCCCATGGAAAAGTTTGGGCAACCAGTCGGATCAATAGTTATAAGACAAAGAAGGGGGCCTGTGTGGTCTCAAGGCATGGCGTCCGCCTTGAGTGCTAGAGGTTCCAGGTTCAATCCCCGGTGAGGGCTGGGATTTTTTTGCGTGGACCTGAACTTTTAGTAATTCCCTCTGGTCTATAGGCAGTGAGATCGGACACCAGTGTGCATTGTTGAGCACGTAAAAAAAAATCCCTTGGCAGTTGGAAATCAAAAAGAGTAGCCTAACGGTGCTGCCTGGTCGATATTTGGAGTTAAAAATCTACGCAAAGTATTTCAGGATCCTCACCGGTGCTACTGTGACAATACGCGCGGTGACTTCAGAATGTCTTTCCTCAACCTACTTTTATTTCTTTGTATTTTGAAAGTATACAGGAAAATAGGGATTTGGATACATCCTTAATCTAAGTAAGACGACCACATCACACCTTTAATTCTCCTGGACCGTTGGTCATATCAAACACTAAAACTTTTTCCCAGATGTTAAGTGTTGAGGTACAGAGATAAGACTGACTAAGCAGACTTACTGACTGGAGATTTGCACACCATTGGTTGGTGTCAGATATTTATCTCGTAGCCAGATCTTCAGGAGCAGATAACAGGGGCTAATTGCCATTATCTCCCCCTGAGGTTACCTAAACTGGAGTGCAGGTCCGACGGTCACTATTGACATGGTGAGCAGAAAGTGTTAACAGAAGAATTGACACTGTCTGATTTTATTGTGATGACAAGTGAAGTAGAGCGGAGGTGTGACTTGGCCTATTAGCTTTGACCAGCTTAATTGAACCAGGAGATCCTAGCGTGGGAATTCAAACAATAATTGTACAGTCACTGACTGACAGTGAATATACACCCACAAGGAAGGAGCTGTGACATCCTTGAATGAGAATGATTTTAGGCGTAATGTAGGAGGAGCTTGATAAAAGTTATAAAGGGCTGAACTCTAGGTCTGGTAAATGAGATCCTGTCCAGCACATGCCATCTGTTAGGCTTAACCTAAGCTTGAGACAGAATTTTTGGCATCGTGGTTTCATTTTTCCAGGTAAGATCGAAACTAGGTTCAAATCTATCTTTTATGATAGAGATCTGTCTTTTTGCTCAAGTGTGTGTCTTCATCACTTTGTAATACTCCTAGGCGGACATTTCTTCATTCTCATAGGGCACTGTCACATTGCTTTATATCCTATTTGATAGTGTCATGAATGTTTTTTCGTGCACATGTGTTTCAATGTTGTAAAACCTAAATGTTGTTGTTGCCATTGAAATTTAATGAACTATCATGTTTTTGAAATCACAAGCGTGAAGATAACTTTGGCAATCTTTTCACGTGTGGTTAATGTGAATCTGTATTACATACAGCTAACACACTGAAATGTGTTTAACTCTCAGGAGGCTAATGCGGAGATTGATCCCGGAGAGTAAATCCACGAGATTTGTTATTTGATTCGCCCCAGAACTATTGTTAGCATTCTGGGCGCGTCGATTGTTCCAAGCATAGATTCCAGAACTGGTTCTGTCTGACTGATTGTCATTTTGAGTCTGTACGAGAGATGGCACCTGACGTAGAAGACTTGACTATCATTACAGGACGTGTAGAGGAAGGCAGAAGATGTAACAGTTGGAATGTGAGACATAAGCCCTTCCAAATTGGACAGGAGTGAATGTGAGCATGAGGGAGAGATGAAATGTTTTATTTACATAAACATGCTTGATGTTAGTATAATATACATGCTTAGTGTACATCTAGAGCAGATACTACAAATATGCGCTTGTTTCTTCATTCTCCAGTTCCCACATTGGGTAGGGACTAGTAGGCATCCATTAATTGCCGACCGTCGAGTGTAACGACCTGCAGAAAGCAGTGAGGACGACAAACTGGAAAAGATAGGCAGGGTCTCAAGCCGAGAACTGTCCAAAGGTTGTTACTTTCCAATACCTTTATGATTTCATCATTCACATCATTTCAACTCTACTAGCCTAAACAAGTTCATTTTAATTTCGATTTATTCAAATAAATCATGTTTTATGAGTTTCATGATAGTTGAGTAAATTGTGTACTTAGGTTCAAGTGTCTTTGTGCATATTAGTTTACTTCAGCTAACAAATATTTAAATCACTTGATGGGGGCTTTTAAGTAATGCCAGGAGAGGAGAATAGTCGCAGGGGTTAACTGTGTATCGAGATAATATCACAGTGGGTGTATCCTGATATCTATCTATCCCTTCTCCTACTCCTGTGGATACAAGTACAGCAACTTTCATTTCATGGAACGAGCCACTCGCTGTTTTCTTGGCTATCCAGGACTGTCTAGGATCAACATAGCTTAGATAATAGTCCAGTTTCTCACGTGGGTGGGCATTGTTAAGGTTCAAACCCACACCCTCACTATATCAGTGTATTTACCCACGTGGGCGCGCGACAGCTACAGAGCCTGTGCACTGTGCTGAGCTTCTTCGGACTCTGACTTGAGTTAGAAGAAAGAACGGAGCACTTATAGGTTACTACCGGTGTGCCATGATGTTGATCCGTTCCTCAAACCTCAAGACAAAGAAGTACTGTACTGGTCTTATTCTGAGAAGAGACAAACAGAGAATCACCAAACAGGTTCTGAAATAGGAAACAGATGAAGTGAGAAAATGAGGACGCCTAAGGCAAATGTTGATTAGACAGGCCAAAGGTCCTGGACTGGACTGCATCCATGATATCCAGGTTATTACATTTAAAAAAAAAATTGTTTTAAATGTATTGGTCTGAATTCATATCCAGGCAGACTAGATTATAAAAGCTCCTAGGTTGACTGAGCCTAAATTGGGTACCAGGATATGTTGTGGATATTAAAGACAGACAGTGTGGTGTAGACTACACATCTAAAATAGAAATATGCTAAAAACTAAAACAGTTGTGTGTACATCACCCATTGAGTTACGAATGGTCTACAAAATATGAGTCTAGTATATTATACTCATTGTGGGGCGTCACAGGTCGACCCAGCCTAAAATGGGTACCAGGATAGCTGTCCTGGGGAAGTAAAGACGACTGGCATAATGCTAACCACTTACCCACCTAGTGCTACTGGTCTGTAAAAATATGGGCGCGCTTCCCATATACCTGATAGGCCATAAGACATGAAAAGCCATCTACTCTTTTTTTAAATTTTTTTTTATTTTACTTATTGGGCCACTAAAAAAAAAATGGGGGGGGGGGGGGGGGGGGGGGGGGGGGGGGTTAATTACTTTTTGTGTGTTATACACATGAGAAAGAATTCTAAAAATCTCAAAAAAAAAAAAAAAAAAAGAAGCAAGCCAAACACAACCTATGTACAAATATAAACATTTAATTAAATATGCTATGAAAGTGTGAATATGAAGAGGTCTATAATACTATAAGGCTAACTATTATAAACAAAATCTAGAATGCATAAAAGAGGCTGACAGCAAGAGAGAGTAGTAAAAAGTACAGGACCCCTTTTCCTAACCTTCGGGCGCACTGGGCATATAAGGCTTGACCTATATTTTTTTAGACCAATCGCCACTCTTTGGGTGATGTGGTCAGCATCATACTGGCCTCCTTTACTTTCTAGGACTTTGCATTTTAAGGCTGGGTCAACCTAAAAGCCAAAATTATTATTGAAGAAAAAAAAAAACATTCTGGAGAAAATAGTAGTACAGTAAAACTAGCAAATTTCAGTAAGGTATGTCAACTCTCCCCGACTTACAGCTATCAGAGGTAAGGACATCAAAATACTCTCATATCTGGCTCCTGGGGTGTACAAACCAAACTTGGTTCCTCTGTCATAGATGAGATTAAATTCAACATATCTGCCACGCCGGAGAAGCTGCCATTGTCTGCAAGAGAAACAACAAGTATTTTATTGTTGGTGGTCGACTAAAGTTGGCATCTGTGGACTTAATTACGAACATGATTCATAATTCCAAAAACCCAGTTCATTTTAGCTGCAGGTAAATTGGAAGCAGACCTTTGTGCTCACTTTGACAGTCTGTGTAAACATCTAACTCAGACAATGAGATAAACACAGACTGTTTGAACCAGAGGTAGGCGTCATAACCATAATCCACCCTCTCCTCACCATTCTGACCTTCATAACAGTTTATTTGAATGAACTAACCTGTTTTAGAAAGGACATGAGATGAGTTACACATGACAGCAGAAGACAGGATGACTTGATGTTATGTAGTTAGGGTCTAGGCCCCAATTAGGACGAGAATTCTTCTACTTCTTCTTCACACTCACTGGCTGTAAATTGTGACAGAAAGTTCTAATTGCTCGTCCACCTCTGAACTTTAGTCTTGTTTCAGAATCTGAGTGCTGCATTCAGATCCATTTCACAGATCTGACTTATCTGCATGCAAACTGTTGGTTCCTTGTCTCTGAGGATGATGCATTTAGACTCTGAAGGAAGCCTCCTTCGCCTTCCTCAGTAGCCAATAAAAATGTCCCATACTGATAGTGCCTGTTCAGCCTGATTAAAAGTCCTCCTGTCCTTTCCCCTATCCAATAGTGCATTTCAGTCATCTCCTTGTGAGATGCAATTTTTCGTTATTTGAAGCCCTACTCTGGCTCTTGCCAGGGGCTGCAATATAGCCTGACCATAAATATGGTCTAATGGCGGTTTCTGGGACCTCTCCACGGTGATCCTCATCCATATGGTGGCACTTTGTGTCATCTGGTGTTTTTGCATGTGTGATGTCCTGGTGGGATAGAAAGTGTCAGTTTTCCTACCCACACCCCAGTGTATCCGTCTTCTGATCAAGGTATGACCACATAATGAGAAGAGACACTGGAGAACACCATGACAACTGGAAAGATCAATGGAAAAAGAGGTAGAGGCAGACCACGAGAGATGATGTTAGATTGGCTAAAACGATGGCATGGAGGGATATCATCATGAGAGCTGTTCCAGGCAACCAGGAAATATGAACTGTGGAGACCCACGAGCGCCTACGCCAGTTGGCAGGGCACATGATGATGATGATGGAGACTGGTCTTAGGGGCAGAAGAAGAAGAAGGAGAAGAAGAGGGGGAGGAGGAAGAAGACTGTGCCTCAGTAAAAAGCCTTACCTCTCTGCGTAACTGTAACCGTCCTTCTTATGTTTTTGGACCAAGGGCACATAGGAACTAACAACTGAATCTGCACAAGTCTGAAATAAAGATGTCATCAGTTCTGATCCATGTTTTTGGTGACACATTTAGCTGATACTCAAACAGGAATATGGTCATCAGGAAGCAAATTTCTTTGCTTTTCTTTTATTCATTTTGTAAACTGTCCATGCTGAGGAATATTAGTAATCATGTCTTCCCGCAGCCTGTTGTCTCTCACATTCTGCTAGCTATTTCAGATACAGATCTTTCTCTATACCAAACACATCTGATGGTCTCCCCTTGCCTTTCTTCCCCCTAACTTTCATGCTGTCACAAATACTCTACTTTAACCCTTTTCATGATGTGTTTTCAGAATGCAGATGTTGCCTTCTCAAGTGTGGTTAACCAGTGCTCTTTAGTGATAATTTCTTTCAAGACTGTGTAACTAAATGCACACATATATGTGTGTGTGTATGTAAATATACATATATGAGCACGCAATGGTACTAATGGTGGGAACTGAGAAAACACATGTAATATTCATCGATGAGTCCACCAACCACACAGAACAGTCAATTACTTCAAGCAGCAGTAGTTTCAACATCTATCACTTACTAAATACCTATACGTTTTTTACTAGTGAACTACTGAGATAAGATGGTTCAGCGACTTACTTTCAGACGCCGCCTCTCATACAACACAAATTCCAACCGCCGCAAGGTATCTAAGACACCCGGTGGAGAGTTGGTTTATTTGTACCAGAAAAAGCTTGCAAAGACACCAATAGGTGGTGATTACAAGACCAAGCTCAGGGGGGTGCGATCAGTGAGTCCCCACAAGCTGAGTGCTTTGAGCAAGCGCCAGAAGACAGTCAGTCGTGCATATGGAGGATCACTGTGCCACAAAGCTGTCAGAGAACAAATCATTCATGCTTTCCTCATTGAGGAGCAGAAGATCGTAGCCAGGGTTCTCAAGGCACAAGAGGCCAGCAAGAACACACCAAAATTTCTGTTGACAATTAAATTTTGTAAATGCAAAAAAGGCAGGGAATCCCTATATGACTGTTTTATACAGTAGAACAGGGTGTCTGGGAGTTGCTCTTACTGGATATCACAGTCAGCTTTTTGAGTCACTGGCGTTACACATTCAAACAGCAGTCAAAAGTGACTTAAGCCCACCAATGTTTAGCTAGACAGGCACCTCATATACACTGCACTCAGCTCCCAACACACACACACATATATTTATATACACTAGCGAAATAAATGCAGTTACCGAAAGGAACAATTTTGTCATAGTTTTTGCAATTAAATCTGTGTAATTTAATGAGTGAAAGTGTTCAAATTGTAATCAAGGATACCTTGGGGTTCAACCAACAACTGACAGTTCTTCTGCAACTGGGTCACTGATAGTTTTTAGGCTAATGGGCTTTTCTGTCAACCAATACAAACACGCCATCATATAACTATGCATTTTTTTAAGAGAGAGAGAGAGGAGAGAGAGAGAGAGAAAGAGAGAGTGTGTGTGTGTGCAAGCATGTTATAAATATGTGTGTAAGGTTTTCTCAGTGTGACCTATCAAACACCAGCATCTTTTCCTCAATGCATATTCACTGGAATTTGTTTAATTCTCTTTTAAAGCTCCAGTTTAGTGACTCTGTCATATTCTTTAACTTCTAATGCATGCTTAATGCAATTAAAATAATCATGACAAGAGAAGTTCACTATTTTGTGCATGAATACAAACCTTCACAAATTCAAAGCATTTAGCTTGTGATGGTTCATCAACGTCATCAAAGAAAATACCACCAACTCCTCGCCGTTCACCTGAAGAGCAACCAAAATCACCAGTAAATGTGAGACCCTCAAAGACAAAGTGAAATATAAAGCAAACAACAGATACCTTTTGTTTCTAAAGACCGGAAAGGCTAAAACGGACAATAAAGAAGTTAAATTGAATGTGTCAGCAGAAAGGTGCAAATATCGTAACCAAGTTATAAACGGGCACAATGCATTTACATCTTCGGATGAACGTAGAAGAAGTTTCCTTAGAAATATGGCAGGTCTGCATGGCTCTCTAGCTTAGAGGTTGGTGGAATTGTTTTATTATTATACATCATTTTCCTGATGCAGCAATGCCTTATGCAATTAACTGTGTGTGCAACTACTGATCTACTGTAACTACTGCTTCCCTCTATGATGAACTGGTTTTCCAGTGTCAGCACGTCTGGCGGCTGCCTTATGCATTTAGTATGTGTGTATGCTACTGCCTTTGCTATTGCAGTGGAGAATACATGTTAAAAAATAGTCGAAAACAAGTCCCAAAAAATGGTCACAAATTCGACACTTAAGCTTGTCTTACATTCGGCCTTTCCAAACGCTCATCTTTCACACAGCAATTTATTTTGTGTATAAAGCATGTTATTTTCATATTACAAGATACATAATATAAAGGACATTTTTCCACACCTTGAAGCATATTGGGCATATAGTGCTAGACTTATATTTTATAAATCAATCAGCACTCATTGGGTGATATGGTCAACATTATGCCGTCCACCTTTACTTCCCAGACGTTACCCGGTACCTCTTTCAGACTGGGTCGACCTGGTAGTCAGGGTAAATTTTTTTTTTAAAGTCTGCTCTGTTCAGATTTGAACCCATGACTTTCATATCTGCATGTGAGCATCTAACCGCTACAAGAAGTTAAGCACACCAAAGTCTGGTGGGTAGTCAATGTATGGACACACATATATATATATATATATATGTGCATCTATCCATCCACTCACCCACCTGCATCCACATACTGGGACAAATTGCTTTAGCCCTGATAACTACTGAAATATGTTATCTTTTTTTTTCACAACAACCATGGCTCAAACAGCAAAATAGCCATTGCTACTTGTTCAGTTAACATGACCATATTGTCTCATGACACTTGAGTCTCTTGTGATAAGGCAGCCTCTTATGATGACAGCACTTAAGATATCCCTCAGCAGACAGTATGTCAAATCTATGTTTTCACAAAATATTTTAGTATACTTGATGTCAGCGTCTGTGCCTTAGGCTTTGTGCACACACTTTGTAATGTCGGGGAGGGGGGGGGGGGCAGGTTCGATCCCAGGCCTTGCACCTAGAGTTGGTTTCGACAGTGGTATCGAGAAGCCGACCGCAAACAATGACAAACTGCTGAACGTAAATTTGCCTAGAAAAACCACAACAGCCAACGCTGGGGTTGGTTCTGTAACATCCTGTAAAGGATACGCAACTAATACTTGAAGTTTGAGTCGTAGTACCGTAGTGGCTAGAAGCTCGTCTATCGGCCTGAAGGTTCTGGATTAGAATTAGCATCAAGAGAGATTTTTTTCTTTAAAACTGACTTTGGCTTTCCCGTTATCCCAGCTTAAAATAGGTGCCAGATAATGTCCTGGGAAGTGAAGATGGCCTACAAGATGTTTGACCCCAACATCCATGGAATGCTATTTGGTCTATAAAAAATATGAGTCACGCATCATATTCCTGATTCTTCTTATTTCTTCCCTTTTCCTCTTAAAGAGGAAATAGGTCACACCTGTTGTACCTCAACGCTCAATATATTTCACTTCAATATTCATGTGTGAAAGGTTCCACACACTGAACATTTTCCTCTCAAGGTAGGCACTTCCATCAACCTACAGAATCCCAAACAAGCTAAGGGCAAATTTGTCTGTCATTGAAAATTTGTCACAACAGCCCAGGATATACTGTTCTTTGCCCTTATTCGAGAAGGTCAGAGAGAGACACTAATTGACAAAAGTAGGTAAACTAATAATCCAGATATAAGAAGTAAGAAGGTTAGACACAGGTACATGATCAAAGACAGCAAGAACATTATTTTACCTTTGGAAATACCAAGGAATGTATTGACAAATGAGTGCTATTGAAAGAGTAAAGTAAGTTAGTAAAGATCAAATTTTCACGCCTTTAGGCGCATCGGGCCTATGGGAAGAGCATCCATATTTTTAAAGACAATCGGCACTAGGTGGGTAATGTGGTCAGCATTATGCTGGCCTCTTTACTTTCCCAAGACATACATCCCGGTACCCATTTTAGGCTGGGTCGACCTGAGACGCCCCATACCATGATAAAAAGCCACGAAGCCAGCAGTGGGTTTTGATCGTGGTACATTGAAATTTTGAGTCGAATGAAAGAGTTAAAATCTAAAATGTAGGTAAAAAGAGGAAACTCAAGGTGAGGTGGCTATAAACAAACTATAGTCCCAAAATCTAACCAATTATAAGCCAGTTAGATAAAATACTTGACATAAGTTGGCTGAGGGAGATGCTGCAGTATAGCAGCCAGATGCTCACCCGTGGATCCAAAAGTCGTGGGTTCATATCCTCACGGTCTTTTTTCTTCAAAAATGTATTTGGCTCCCAGGTCAATAAAGCTTTAGAAGGTACCAGGTAAAATACTGAGAAGTAAAGGCAGCCAGGGTGATAGTGACCACATAACCCACTGAGTGCTAATTGCTATTTAAAATAAAGGTCTAGCCTCAATATGACTGAATGTGAGAAAAAGGGTTCTCTAACAAATTAGCTGAGGTCCTGTGCTTCACTAGAAGATGAAAGACAAAAGAAGAAAGAAGAGACAGTCTCTGCACAGACATTACCAATAAAAGAACAGTTCTTCATCCATTGCTGGAAAAAAAATTTTCACCAAAACATAATTCGGTTAAGAAATAGGCCAGAGAATT
Source organism: Candidula unifasciata (assembly GCA_905116865.2). Taxonomy (NCBI): domain Eukaryota; kingdom Metazoa; phylum Mollusca; class Gastropoda; order Stylommatophora; family Geomitridae; genus Candidula; species Candidula unifasciata. The sequence continues at coordinate 420,346 of CAJHNH020004691.1, read as the reverse complement.
ATATTAGGCAATGATACTTATAACTGACACGAAAACTACTTACTGAAGAAAAACACACAGAAAGATACACATTTCAGCACTTAAAATTGGTTCTAAAGCTAATACTTGAAAAATGTGGTCTACCTACTTAATGGCAAACTGCTGTATGCATAATGTTTATACTTGTGTTAGCACTCTCAAAGACAGTGGAAGAATATAAATGTTTATTACCACCAGGTATTTGACATAGGAATATTTTTTAACTGACTTGGGCTCTTGGGTCAACCTGGTTCAACATGGCTCTTAGGAAATGTAATGAGAAGTAAAGGTACTAGGCATGATACTGACTTTATCACCCACTGAGTGCTATCATCATCATCAAGTGCACCAGCATGTATCAGTTCCTATCGACACCCCTCCATGCCATGACAAAATGGCTGTCAAAAATTGTCTCATGTTGTCCTCCTCTGTCTCTTTTTCCTGCAGATCAGTCCAATGGGTTTTAACTCATTCCAGTTTTCTTCTTCTCATAATGATAAAGCTATTGGGTATGATACTGATTATATCACCACACTGAGTGCTATCATCATCAAGTGCACTGACGTCAGGTGTGGGTTGTCATGTCTCTCCACAACAGCATTTTTCAGTTCATGCTGACACCACTTCATGCCATGACAAAAGGCTGTCAAGAATCGCCTCATGTTGTCCTCCTCTTCCGCAGATCTGTCCAATCGTCACAACATAGATTCTAGTTTCCTTCTTCACATAATACGCCCCCCAAAAAATGATGACGTCTCTTTCAGATGTTTGTGATAAACCTTTAAAGAACATGTTGACCATGTTATAACAAATACACACAAAGGCCTTCAGCAATGAGGGTCCTGACCGCTACTAACGCTGAGCAAAGACTGTTTATGTTCCAGGGACTTGTACTTTCTCCTATCGAATATGCTCTAGCCATTCTCACTGTCAGCCACACTCAGATTGAAAGACTTGAGAAGGTGCAAAACGAAGCAATGCGCATTATTCTGGGGTGCACTGGAGACACCTCTTGTGTAGCGATGAGGTACCTTCTTGACTTCCCTACCATGAACTACAGGATCAAGATCTGGAGGGCTTGTGCATAACGCAAGATAAGCTTAAATCTAAAGCACCCTTTGCACCCCATGCTCTTCAATTAAAAAAGGCAATAGGCTTAGAAGGGGCAAATCATGGCTGGGTAGGGCAGAGGATGACATCATGCAGGTATGCAGCCTTACAGATATCCATCCAGGTGAGAAATTGATACCAGCCTCTAAAGCGCCTATTCTCACATTCTCCTGTGTCGTGACGCTCGACTGGAGTTGTCGGAAGCAGAATCCAGCTGCTGTTAATGCTGATGTATGCGCGCTTATCAGTGACAAGGCAGATGTGGTGATCTTCACAGATGGGTCTGTTATACGAGGACATAACATGGGCATTTACAGCTCGCTCTTCAGGCAGAAGAGTTCAAGAAGCCAGCAGTGCCTTCTCAATGACTACCAGCAGTATGACGATGGAGGTGATGGCGGTGACACAGGCTTTCATGTGGCTACAATCACAGGACTATTTCCACGAGTGTGTGTGTGGTGAGTGACTCTTTGAGCATGATCCAGCGGGTCGAGGCAGGCTGGTTTTGCAGACAGTGGTTTGAGTCACTGTAAAACTCTCCTCTGTGTGTGTCCCAGGGTTTGCAGGCGTTGTTGGTAATGAAAGAGCTGATAGACTGGCAGGTGCTGCATTAATTAAAGATGGCCTGCCCATGGATCATGCAGACATTGTCATTGCCCTTAGATAGATATGACATTCTGAGGATTTCGGAAGCAAGGTGTCCAAATCACTGCTAAGAATATGAGAATTGGGAGTAAAGATCAGCACAGCCAAGCATGAGAAGCAGACTGGACACACACAAAGTCTTGCTAACCAACACAGGATTGGCACTATTACCCGCACGATGCTGATCAATATGATGAGAGGGAAATCTGAGCACCTATGGATGAGTTTGGAGTGCTGTGAAGATAATCTTACTCATAACTCAAGCTGTCTTCAAGCATTGATCTTCTTCAAAACATCTGCAATGCTCTTTTTTGACTGTCCATGGAGTGCTAATGATCCAAGTGATATACTGCTATATACAAATATGGGGTTAGCACCATATACATAACCAGTGGCAACCGGGTCACCCACTGGCTCTCCAGCAGACGACTCGTCGTCGGTCTGGACAGTTTTTGGGTCTGTCTCTTATAATCGCATCAATATTGCAAGAGTCCTTTTCATGGCTGCTTGGTGGCGAGCAGCGTTAAGCCACTTTATATGGCACAAATAACCTAGTCACTATTATAATCGGGGATGCTGGCTGAACATGTATTTTTTTTTAAAGAACAAGACGATGACCATATACACAATAAACATGGAAAAGACACATATTTTACTGTTTAGCCAGGCTTATCATGTTACCACAGAAGGCTAGGTAAACAGTAGTGATGGTTGTTTCAGCCTCTTGAAATATGGATGCCAAGAAATAAAAAGTAAAAACTAAAGGACCCCTTACCCTCTCACCCCCCCCACCCCCCAATTTACAAACACCAGTGGTGCATCATGCATATGATGTTAGACTCAATTTTTTTGTTGAAACTAATCGGCACTCTGTGGTCAATAATTGTATCAACAAATACATTACATAGAAAAATTTATGAAAAAGTTAAAAAATTAAAACAAAAGAAAGAGGGGCTGACACAACCAAAGTGAGCGTTGGGATGGCTTAGCTCAGCAATTCCAGCAGGTGCTCAGCAGGGGTTCTGTGGTTGCTGGGGAGGGGGGGGGGATTAATGAAAAGATAATGTAAAGTAGAATCTCCAAAATTATTGACAGGCAAGAAGAGTGAGCGTGCCTGCCACACACTCCTGTGTCATGACCCCTTATTGGTGGTATTTAAGGTTGGTTAGTTGCGTGTCCTTTACAGGACATTACAGAACCAACGTCCAGTAGGTTGCCATTGCTTTCTGGACGGACGGCTTCTCAATACCACTGTCGAAACCAACGCAAGGCCCGCAGCTGGGATCGAACCCGGCACCTCGGCATTACGATGCGTGTCCGCAATGCCTAAGCCACAGATGTTATTGGTGGTAGCTGCGATTAAATTGATCACGATGATAAATTTCAAAGTTTTAATTTAAAAATATAATTTTAATGCATGGACATTACGCAATTATTTAGATATTTCTTATACTTTAATTGTTTCATATCTACCCCCTCTTTCCCCACTATAAAACTCGCATGAAATATGTATATTATTCAAGGTCCACTTCTGGTGGTCCAGTTAGCTCAATTTGTGGAACTTTTAACTGAAGGAGGAGGAAGGGAGAGACAGACAGGTAGACAGACAATGAGAGGGTATGTAAGCAACAATTACAACAAATTACCACATCTAATAAGCCATGTAGCAAATTAACATACTGTACTATATATTAACCAGTTAGAGATAAAGCAAATTATCACATACTGCTTATTAAACTAACCTCTATGTGCTACGCTGAAGTAGTCATCACACCATTTCTTATACTTTGGGTAGAGTTGCTTCCCATGTTGATCACAAGCTTTCTTGAGTGTTTTGTGAAAATGTATAACATCCTGAATAAAAGAATATGTGGGGTTAACAAAGTATCCGCCCTTGCTCCCAGGTCAATCTAGCCTTTAACGTGTACCAGAGAATGAACCAGAAACTGACACCAGTATACCCGAGGCATCCCCACACATGCTGTCCCTTCCTCAGTAGGCAACAAAGAGTTCATGGTTTTTGACCTTTCAGGCCAACGTTTTCCACCTTTGGAGGCAGTGTGAATCATATTTGTGCTGACACAAGTCCCAGATAGGGACAAAGTTTCTAGGATGACCTCACAGGTGGTCCTGGCCAGTATGAGCAGGGGTTCGGGTTCACCACCATGTGTGGTTCAGCACCTCTGCATCTCATCACACCACTGAATTCCATCTGTTCCATGCTGGTACCAGTTAATGAATGTCTGTAGTCTTTCTTTCTGCTCCTTCTCTATTCCCTGTTCATGCTTTAATAATTGACACTGGCACCCTGGATGTACAGCGGCTTGCCTTACTTGAAGACTCAGATCAGGATCATGTCATGAATTTTTTTGTCCAGGATATTCATGTTTGCAAGGTAAAAAACAGGCTGATAGATTAGCTCCTGTCGCTACTCTTGGAGGTAAGCTACTTTATGATAAAGCAGACATGGTGAAGGTACCATGGAATCAAATGGACAGTGCAACACAGCAGACAGGAAATCCACACACTCAAAGACTAATTCAACGTGATGCGAGTAGAGGTTCTGGAAGATATTCATCACTGAGAGGAACACAGGCTGACATTTGATCAGATTACAACTGAAACTATCAGCATGTCGACTCATCATTGGCTACTGAAGAGGGGGCAGTGTACTTGTGGGAATGTCCTGAGTGCAGCAGATTTCAATTCTTGATGTATTCATTTATTCATTTTTCCCTTATTCTCCTTTAGGTGTCAGGTTTTGAAGAGGCATCCTGTGTGAGAATTGGTGGGTGCTGCATGGATGCTGGTATTCATGACTGCAGTTACTCCTACTTCACCTACTCATCACTTGAGTGAGTGACATCTAGCTCTGCTTCCCCTGTATGTATCTAAGTGACATTCTTTGTGGTGCACTGTCTTGTTGCGGTCCTGACACATGTCTGAACCATTTGACCTGTTGTCTTCTGATGCACTTTAGCACTGGTTCGGTCCCCACTTTTTTGAAAATATAATTTCTGACATGTGACTAAGGCCCTGTTAGGGTATATTTTCGGCCTCGATAATTTGGGACCATTATTCAGAGGATAGCCGACATGTCCTTTCTGTTTTAATTTTTTTGAAGTGGCTAACCGCTCATCCAAAGATCTGAAGGTTGCAGGGTTTGATTCCCACCAAAGTCTAACTTTTTTTTTCCCAAATGACCTTGGCTCCAAAGTCAATCCAGCCTAATATGGGTACCAGTAAAGTCCTGGAAAGTTAAGGTGGGCCGGCGTGATGCTGACAACATTACCCACCGAGTTCTGATTGGTCTATAAAATGTAGGTCTAGCCCTGTATGACCAATACATACGAAGGTGTTGAAATGGGGCCTTCACCTACTTTTATTTATTCAATAAATGTTTTGTTTAATGTGGCTGCTGCCTGCATGGACCAGAGAATCAAAAGAAAGCAGCAGGTGACATTCAATAAAATAAACAAATAAAAAATGATACAGTTATACTTACTGCTTCTACCAGATAGTATGGTGTCAGATCTGTGCCTCCCCCAAACCACCACTGCTTCTCGCCATCCT
>CAJHNH020004691.1:390000-410000 GCA_905116865.2 Candidula unifasciata | reverse complement strand
GAGACTGATGCTCTGCAATAATGAGGAATATGTAAGTACAAAGTATGCATAATTTACTATAATTTATAATTGTTTCCTTCTTCATCGCCTTTTCTTAGTTTTTCTTCTTCTGCCTCCACCCTCTAAAGCTGGTTGGTTGTGGTTTACAGCTAAGCTGCATTATGCAAAAATTGTGGGTCCAACATATCCTTTTATGACATGTCTGCTAAGGGCCACTGGGTCTAGGACAGCTGGGGCCCAGGAACCCACAAGGGGATCTCACAGTTCAAGCTTTGAGAAGAATGTATATCAAAAACCAATCAAATACTGTAACAATTCAGAGCATAAGTCTTATTAAAAACCCAGTAACATCTGAACCAGATGTGGACACTTCAAACCTCTCAACCATGCTATCCATCTGTGTTTTTATACAATATACATTTTTTTATCACACAGTGAGAAAGAAAAAACTGGAATACACTGTGATAATGAATGAGAAGACAGGCAGAAGGAGATCAAGAAAGAAGATGCTCGACAATCTGGTATCACCACATGAAGAATCAACTGTATCAGAAATGACTGAGACTGCATAAGACAGAAGGCTGTGGAAAGATATGACTACCAACACTAAACAGCATTAACTGTAAAAAAAAGATACTGTTGTAAAATAAGTGGACTCTTAAACATACCTTGCTCTCATCTGTTGTACAGCATTTGGAGGAAGAATGCCAGTGACCACAGAAACATTAACACCGGCTTTCTCAAACACTGTCCCATCTTGCAAGACGCAGGTAATACCACCACCTCCCTGAAAATAACAAACACCTGAATGTTATTACAATTATCGCATACCCAGGCAACAACCACCACTGGTAAATTCTGTTCCATCTATTCAGCGAAGATCTAGCACTAGAACAGGCTGACGAAATGTTACACAACTCTATTTCTGACTGCCACCAAGTGGTCATTTTCACAGATTCGCATGTGTGCTCCAAGCCCTCAAGATTGGTAAACTCCTCACCTGAGATCTGAACTTGGCAAGGTGGCTGCCCAAAGCGTACTGTACTCAAGTGGGTGCCATCCCACTGTGGTATACCAGGGAATGAAACCGCAGATAAACTAGTTAAGAAAGTGGCAGAATGTGAACAAGAAGAGAATGCAGCAACGTAATATGAGAAGAAAGGGGCCATCCAGACTATCAGAAGTGAACAGTCTGGCTAGAGATGACTACCACTTACGTGACTGTCGTGGGCAGGCCATTATTGTATACCTCAGGATAGGACATAACAAACTTAACAAGCATTTGCACAGGCTTTGTCTAAGTAGTTCACCACTGTGCCCTTATGGGCTGTGTGTGCAGACTACAAAACATGCCCTGCAAAAATATCCCTTGTACAGCCCATTAGGAAGGGAATATTGCCTTAATGAGTTAACACTGTAATCAAAGTTCTATGGAGCTAAAAGGGAACTCCTAAAAACTGTCTAGTTTTTCACAAGAACTTGTCTGTTGGTGTAAATCAGAAAGTGAACACAAGAAGAAGAAGAAGAAGAAGATTACCTAAAAGGTTTAGGGGAAGGACCTCATTTCCATACTATCAGCACCAGACTGGTGATTTCTTGACTCAATGAGCGATATTATGTCTGTAATACAAGGGGTTTCAAATGAAAATCTTTAAAGTGTGATAGAAACTTCAATAACCATGCCACCGCCTTGTAACCTGTCAATACTGTTGTTAAGTCTTTCGTCCTGAGAATCTACAAACAAACAAACAAACTTTTATTGTGTGGCCGCAAGGGGATGGGGGCTGTTTGGCTTTTGTTTTCAAACAAAGTTGACGTCAGATTTTCTCGAAAGCATCTGTGACAGAGTTCTTCTTGTCACAGCAGGAGTAAAAGTAAAGTAAAGATCCCTTTTCACACCTTTAGGTGCATCAGGCACATGGGAAGAGCACCTATATTTTTACAGATCAATCAGCCTTAGGTGGGTAATGTGGTCAGCAATACGCCGTCGGTCTTTACTTTCCCAGGACATACATCCTGGTAACCATTTTAGGCTGGGTCAACCTGCCACGCTTCAACACAGCAGGAGTCACCTGATACGTGTGTTTTGTGATCCCTGGCAGATGTATTTCAGATTATGCTTCATCCTGTTTATGTTTATTGATTACTCCTTTTATGTCTTTACATATTTCGAAAAATAATGTAAAACTGCACATAAATAAATTTGCAAACAAATTTATTAATGACCTGTGTAAAAAAAAAAAATTTCCTGATATTTTTCTGGAGCTCTAACGGGTCATGGTCTTTTTTTTTTTTGCTTTAAAGTGTCCCTGGGGCAAAAAGATTAAGGATGTCAAGAGTGTTAAGCATGTGAAATCATGGTGCAAACACAGTTACGTCATAATGACAGTTTAAAGATGGCTGAAAAATTAGGATCATGATTACAAAGCAAAAAGATCGTTTTGACTTTGGAAATAACCTATGAAAAGTTAGCTTATAAATAAGTTTACTTTTGGTATAGCCTAGGAACAGTTAAAACATAAAAACAAAGCTAATAAACCATCTGAATTTAGGAAGGGTGTACCAAAAGTTAGATCATAAATACAAAGTTAAAAAACCATTTGAGTTTAGGAAAGGGTCTATGAAAAGGTAGACCATACATCATCATCATGCAGAAATTTTTGTGATCAGAAAATTGCTCTCATCACAGTCTTGCTCAAAGAAACTTGGGCTCTCGCCAGCTCTCCTGCTTTGTGCACTTTCATATCAAAGGAATTGCTTACATCCTCTGCCCATCTTTGTGTTGGTTAGCTCCTGCCCCACCTTCCTTGTACCATGCCTTCTGCTATTATTTTCGTCCAGTCTGCTGTGGCGCTCGATACGGCCTAAATAATTCAGCTTCCGAGACAAGATGCCGTTTATCAGCCAATCTTCCTTGATGTTCAGATCTTTTAGAATGTCAGTATAACTTTTCTTCTTTGTCCATACAAAGCTAATAAGAACATCTGAATTAAAAAAAGTAAGTTAGATCATAAATACAAAATTAATAAATCATCTGATTTAAGGTACACAGTCTTTGAGAAGTTATATCATGAATGCAAGTCTAATGCATTAATTAGAACTTTAATTTCTAGCCCACCTGTGGATCCCATTACGTCCCAAAGCAAATTAATAGCATGAAGCTGATCAAGTGATTTTATAATTAATGACCACACAGGAAACACTTGTCGTACCCACCTGTTCACGAAGCCATCTATCAATCTGAAACTTCTTCCCTCCCTCCTCTAGTTCCTCTTTCTCCAGTGCCTGGCATACCTCAGCCTGGATACGCATAATCAGTGCTTCTACTTGGCACTTCATATCATCTCTATGCTTAACAAAACAAAAATTACAAATCATGTGTTACAAATACCATGAATATTCTATACTTAAGAAAACAAGTGTTATCATGGTGATATAAGAACAGATTCCCATTAAACTGAATATATGCTTTAACAAAACATGGTGATATAAGAACAGATGCCCATTAAACTGAATATATGCTTTAACAAAATATGGTGATATAAGAACAGATTCCCATTAAACTGAATATATGCTTTAACAAAACATGGTGATATAAGAACAGATTCCCATTAAAATGAATATTTGCTTTAACAAAACATGGTGATATAAGAACAGATGCCCATTAAACTGAATATATGCTTTAACAAAACATGGTGATATAAGAACAATATTCTGATATTCTAGCAGTCCTTATGGACAAAATATGGGTTTTTGAGCTGAAATGCATTAGAAAGACTCTGAGAATACAATGAACAAGGAAGAAAAGAAATAATGACATCCTGAAAGATCCGAACATCTAGGAAGATTGGCTTATCAAACAGCATCCTGTCTCAGAAACTGAAATATTTTGGTCTGAATAGGTTTGTTTCTCAAAAACTGAAATACTTAAACCATAATACCCCTTTCAACCTGAGAAGTCACAAAACCAACACTTCGAGCTAGGTCTAATTCCTCGTAAATGTCACTTTTCTGACTTGACTGTGACATGGTTATGACATGCATAGTTAATTTTATTGGTTGTTTTCAGGCCTATGCAATCGTTTAGGATGTCAAGATACTGAATAAAAAACAGCATTTACTGGGGTTTTCCTTTGCACCAAATAGCCTTTTTAAAGCCATGCTGACTTTATATTTTTCATGTAAACCTCAGTCAAAGGCCAAACATGAGTCACCCGATACATATGTTTTTTAGCCCTGTAGACAGTTTTCCATTTGTTTCAACCAGTTTATGTTGAATGATTACTCCCTTTATGCATCTTTATATGGGGGGGGGGGGGGGGATTTGTTGCTTTACTGATTTATTTTTCCTGGAATTCCAATAGGGATATGACCATTTTTTTGGCTAGTGTTTTTGGGGTGGGAGGGTTAAATGCCATAATGGTTGGAACAAAACAGTAATGAAGGGTATGGTTCTTGGAAAAAGAAGCAGGCAAGGCTCTATTCAATATATTTCAGGACCAACTAAGATTTCACCAACATTTTTGCGAAGATACTAACACTTATTTTACATCTACTACCTCCTTGAGATGCTCCAGATCTGTGATCGGTGCTGCCATCCATGTATCTGAACTATCCAGGTCTAATTTCTTTGTTCCCTGGAGAAAACAAAACAAATCTGGCTACGTTAATCACATGTGCTAATAGAATAACTAGCACTTAATACTTATCTTCTTCTTCTTCAGCTTTTGGAGCCCTTGAGGTTTACTGCTGCAGATATCTCCCGCATCCATTCATCTCTCTGGTGGGCCTTCTCTTTCCAGTTGGTGATACCAAGTGTTTGCAGGTCTGTCTGGATATTATCTCTCCATCGTCTTCCTTGTGGTCTATGGCCATTTATCCCCCTTATATAATACTTAAAGGAAATTTAAAATATTACAGAAGTAACAAATGATAAATATTGAAAGAAGGATGCTTGTAATAACACAAAAAACATGCAAAAATGCTGACTGCACCAAAAAACTTCTCAGAAATGAATGTGCATGACATGAGAAAATATGGCTACATACGAACATTTCTCAACAGTGGGAGCAAAAATTCTAATCACTTCTATCTTATGTGTGTATGTCTCTTCTGTCACCAAATAGAAAAATGACATACTTTCAAACTGATGTCCAAAAGCCCACACTGACCAAATCACTATGTTCTGCACATATCCAGAATAAGTCAGCCAAAAAAGGAAAGAAATACAAATCTGCCACTGTAGATCAGAGCTTTCCATACTGTATGTCGTAAAACAATATTGTACCAGTTGCAGAGTGAAGGTGAAGCACTAAACAGAACAATCAATTTACGTATGTGTCGGTATCTCTTATAAGGGGTTAGTTAAATCTCTGGTTTGCTAGGAGACTGAATTGCTGATTCATGAAATTATGTATGTCTAAAAAGTGTGTCACAAACATGAGAAGTCTGGAGAGCTTTGGGTTTGACGCATGCCTGTCAACCTTAGGCACAAATCCAAATTAAGGTGGATTTATATAAATGACTCTGGACTCCAAGATGACAATATTAAATAGGTCAGAGAAAATGTCCTCAGAAGAAAAGGTGGCCAGTGAGATGCTGACCAATTCATATAGTGAATAAAAATAGGGATCACATGCCTAATGTGGCAGTGATATGAAAAAGGGTGTTTTTATTATTTCTTCTTTCTTACTTCTTATACTATAAAGCATCACAGAGTGGTCAGTTGTAGTTTCTTTTGTTTTACTGGTTGCGTAATTTGTATTTATGTCATACTGAGTTCCTGAAGTGTTTCTTTTACTCCTTCCACCCAGTTCTTTCTTTGTCGACCTCATGACTTGTAGCCTGCTGCGCTCCTGTAGTACGTTCTAGCTGCTGGCTGATTTTGTTCTATTCTGACCAGACTTGCTAACTACTATAAAATGATGAAAGCAATTTCTGTATATAGACAAATCTGATCCCAATGTGTACAAGATAATTTTGGTCCATACAGTCTACAGTGAGTTAACTAAGTGTGACTGAACAGGCCAAAAACTACCTGCATGCAGTAAAAGAAATGTCAGCGGGTCTTGAAAGCAAAACTCACCCCAAAGTTAAACAGCGAAAACTGACAAATGACTCCACTTCCTAAAAGCTTGAAACAGAATCTGAAATCAAAAGGAAATATTCAAGACATGAAATCAAATATCATTAACTGAGGTGAGTTGTACTATTTAATCAAGCATGTGACCGAATACATCGTCTTCTTTGTATTCACTCTTAAAAAGGGCAGCTGCCAGCTGTGTTGTGGTTTACTGCTAGGCTTTGATATCTGTACCTTTCAGCCCAGCACATATAATTTCAGCTAATCCTTAATTATTCTTAGCTGTCTTAAGTCCAGGTTTTAACTTCGCCGCAATCAGGTTCCCCCCATACTTGCTCGATTCCTGTGCCAGTGAAAATCAGAGGAAATATTCCTCACTGTCCAATTTAAAAATCTGGTGAACAAAAATTAGTCCAAACACCTTATGTATATCCTTAATGAGTCACTTTCTAAGACATGCTTGTTAAAGAGCAGTTAGTCGTCACCCCAACTAACAAAACTACAACTTAGCTTTCAACACTCTAATGTGACATTATCAGGTATAGAATTACTTACTCCTAAATTTTGATAGTGTTTTCTTTTTTTCTTGTCTAGCCTCTGCAGCTTATATGGTCTTTTGCTGCAAGCACACTATGTTTCCACCTCTCTGCATTGTAATGTTGCTCCAGTTCATGACACTCAGTTCTCCTAAACATATTCTAATTTGTCTTGGTCATCATTCAGAATATGCTTTCTCCGACTCCATGGATCCATTTGTTGAGCATAACAGAACCATCTGAAAATGCTGAATTAATGCCTCTGGTAGCTAATGGGTGCTTATATAGACCCATGAGGTGTGTGTTTCTGCTCTAGATATGTATAAGACTACAATAAAAGAGAATTTAACACAGTAAAAGTATAATGAAAAGAAAAAATGCATTGGAGAAAACAGCATGACCTTGTGAGAGTTGGATTAGAAAAACAGAAGAAATAACAAAAACAACCTTTTATACAGTTTGTCGAAAAGGATCTGTTTAGAAAGCTCTTCCAATGCGAGAAACAGGCAGGAGAAGAAGCACACTTGTTCAATCTAATAAATTTAAAACATGAAAATCGACCATACATCAATTCTGACAAAGCCAGAATGTATCACTCACCTGTTTTGCCTGATCCTAACTGATGTATAAGCCAATCGAGCAGTTCCTAAACGCACCACTGTTCTCACACATTGACTGTATAATCTCGACATGTTCAGCTCCTGTTGCTTGCTAAATGTGCAGGAGATTTCACTCTCTTTTTACTCCCTGATCAATACCGACACAAATTTTTGCATTATATGCCTATAAAAAAAGCAAGATAAAAACATAAATTGCATACTATAAAGTTTTGGTTGCATAAAACCACAGGCAATATGCGAGCAAGTTTCAATATGTATATGTATTTTGGGTATGAGTTTAATTTTATTTTGTAAAGCAAAATAAAAAATAATTCATCAGTGTTTTTTTTTCTATCGTTTTTCTATGTGTAACAAAAATTTCCCTAGATTGTTCACTTCTTTTTTCTTCTTTAAATACTGATTTATACTCTACATTTTGATAATTCTCACAAAACTGTCATGATCTAACCAAAAGTAGGCAACACCTCGAAATTTTCACCATCACTCTACTACATTCTTCTTCTTCTAAAACATAAATTTAAAATAAATCCATCGATGGCATTCTTCTAGAAAAAAAAGTGCCAGTGCTAATCCTAAAGTGTCTAAAAAAAGTGCTAATACTCACTATAAAATGTCAATTACAGTAGCAGTGAAAGGGTTATGCCTAAAATAAGGTGGTGAGACTGCATACTGTTGCATACGGCCAGGGGAAAAAAACCTGAATTTAGCTTTCAATGTTGTGAGCAGGGTTGATTAATTTTTAGATCATATGCTTTGGATATGGTTCTGGCACCTTTTTTTTAACAGGCATTATTGTTTCTAACACTGATGTAACAGACATTTTGCAGTGAGTGCCAGCACTTTTTTAAAAGACACTTTGTGGTTAGTACCATCACCTTTGTTTCTAGCAAAAAAAAAGCACTTGTTAGAAGAAAGGTTCGTGGCGCGGTGATTTCGGTCACAGGCATGAGGCAAAGTTAAGTCTGATGTGAGGTGTATAAGGAGATACTCCGTACCCCACTCGGGCACCAGTCCTTCACTGTTCTGGTTTTACGGAACCTCATGCAAGACTCCTGCTGCACGTCCCCCGTCGTGCGCCACGGATAATGTCTCAAATGAGCATTAACAGAGTTGGCAGGGGATCTCGGAGCTGGCGGCCCCTAGAGGTGTAGTGTCCTTTCTGGCTCTCACCAGCCCGCCCTCAAACGCATGGGTGAAAAGTCTAACAAAACTCAAGGATTGCTTGCTAAATGTACCATCAAATGACAACTCTTGGTTAAAATTCAGGAGGGAATTTAAAACTGTGCTGCTGAGACTCAACCCTGACCGAGAGATTTACCCGCAGCCAAGACGAGTAACATCTCTTGTGGGCGCAGCAAGATCCTACCTACGTACATCCTCAATCCTCAGTGTCGTCATCACCGCGCTGAAGTACACCACGGCAGCAACTTTTCATATGCTGGCTTGGAAATAATGTCCGACAAAGTTATACCCCACGGCACACATGCAAGCTCAGAGTCCGACGATCATAATTCGTACCGATTAGGGAAAAGTCCGAATGTCCGTATCCACTGGTCCAACTCGCCCGAGTGTTGGGACCAAACAGGTGAAGCCACGCCTGACGCATTTTGCTTCCCCATTCTGTCATGCTAAGGGCACAGCTGAAACAACGTTAAAGGTGTCTAACGTAAGATGAAAAAGAATGTACCTATTTGTGTGGCCACAAACGTCCTAGACCTACGGGCTGCTCCCCGCTGATCTCCGGAGAGCGCAGCCTTGTAGCTCGGGAAGCTCAATACACGGTTGTGAGGTTAAGCAGTCATGGGCAGGATGTTACGATTCCTTGGGTGAGCCCAGAACCAGAGCATCATGTGTCGGCTCTGCATTTATGGAAGCCTCCTTGGATGGCGGGGAATGCCCATGATCTGCCCCTGCCTTCCCTTGAGGGCTGAAAACTCTACATAGAGCTGCCTTAAGGGCGACATTCCGGGGGCCACACCTGTTAAAAGTCAAAGAAGACAGCATACAAATGAGGCAACATCTCGACCCACACAAAACAATGGCCACAGTCAACCTAGAAATAGGCTTGACGTCTTCCTCTGAAGTCGGAGTACGTCTGCCGGAGAGGCGGGGAACGAGAACTGCAAACAAATAAGCCAGTAAAACGGATGTACACGCAAAACTCAGGTCAAGGTAAAAGCCAAAAGTCCATTTTGGACGAACAACCGCGACTTACCGCCGGAATTCACAGCCGGTGAACAAGAAGAAGAAGAAGAAGAAGAAAGGTTCCCTTTCCACATCTTTATGTGAACTCTGCATATTATGCTAGCCCCCTATTTTATAGACTCAACAGTACTCAGCGGATGATGATGTCAATATCCTGACAGCTACCTTTTGTTCTCAGAACATTACTGGGTACCAAGTTTAAACTGGGTCAACAAAGAAACCTATGGTAAATCTTACAAATTTGCCTCAGCAAGAGTTTGAACTTGGCCCTGGACTGACAGGCAGGCATATGCTAGGCACTTCTCCTTCTTCTTTTGTTGTCACACTGTTACTGGGTTGTAGCCCAGTGTCATGGTTTTCTGTAATTGTCATGCGCCTCTCAAGTGGCTTGACTGGTGGATTTTGTTGTTGTAAGATTTAGTTACACAACCTATCCATGTTTTTCTCGGTTTCAACCCAAATGTTCTTCTGAGGGTTTCATACAGTTTGGTATGGCTGCATTCTTACTAGACAGCCAAACTATTTCAAATATGTCTCTTAATGCAATTCAGATACAGTCTTGTTCCAATTTATTCTCCAATGCTGGTATTCATGGCTCCCTTAACTTAATTCTTGTGTTGTTGGTTGCATTTTGGGGAAATCTCATTTTGCTGGTAGTTATTGTCAGATTTTTGTTATCTACTCTATTTCCTATTTGTGTGTGTGTACAGGCTTTATTCTAGTAGTACACAAAAATATGCAGTGCCGGTACCTTTCTTTTAATCATTATGTTGTCAGCGCAACTTTAACATTGTGTGGTGGTGAGTATTGGCACAATTTTTAGACACTGTGGTAAGCACTGGTTTTCTAGAAAAAAAAACCTGTGTGTGTGTGTATGTATATATATATATATATATATGTGTGTGTGTGTGTGTGTGTGTGTGTGTACATCCATTTTTATTAGCAGCTATTACTATAACATTATATTATTATTACTATTAAAAACGTGACAAAACGAGGTCACAGAATTCTCCGAACTTTAGGTCTAGATCTGGAAGAAGCACAGCCACCTTTTGACAAACGGCATATGTAATACTAAGATATACATGACTTTGGATGACAATTTTCGAGTGCGTTCATCACGAAATCATAAGTTGATTAAATCTATAAAATCAGCCAAACAAAAAGCGTACGAAGTTAGCTCCGAAATGAACGACTGTGCAGTAATGCATCTAATTTATATATGAAAGCACACAACATTAACGTCTTACGAAATCAACCGTCCAAGCTGTTATGTGAAGAGACAAGCTGATAACCGTCACGATACTCCAAAAGCAGGCCGGAGGTTCTGCTACTGCTATGGAAGGTGGTCGCGGTGTACCTGCCATACGTCAACAAACCACCTCTCCGTGTGGCCTTGACCTTTGCCGTGTCGGATCAACCGGTCCCCGGGAAGATACGAAATATGTCACAAGATATATCAGTCCATATTGACACTGGCATTATTGAGGGTAGCCTATACACAAATATTATTAATAAATTAAATATATTTAATGCGAGATAATAGCAGCTAGGTCTAAAAATCCACAAAGAAAAGACAAAGATAATGAAAATAAATGAGGCCAATAGTAATGTGGTTTCTCTTAATGGCACACATTAGGAAATATGGAGTCATACACCTATTTGGGCAGAAATGTAGATAAAGATGGGGGAACTGATAGAGATATTAAAATAAGGATACAAAAGGCAAGAGGAGCTTTCATTAAACTAGGGAATTTGTGGAGGTAAAAAGAAATTAAAAGAAATACTAAACTTAAAATTTTTAATTCTAATATCAAATCAGTACTTTTGTATGGGGCGGAAACACGGAGAACAACTAAGGCGATTACTAATAAACTACAGACATCCATTAATTGGTGCTTGCCCAGAATGAAGGGAATTAAATTGTATGATAGAATAACTAATGTAGAGCTTTGAGCGAGAACTAAGCAAGCTCAAGTGGACCAAGAGGTGAGGAAATGTATATGTTAGCTATCCCTCGTGAAGAACTCGATATTTGATGTGTTGTTGTATTACCTTTACTAAGTTAATAATTTTCCATACTGCCCCATTAATTTCCAGAGATATTCCCTATCAGTGCTGTCTAAAGCTTTTTCATAGTCTATGAATCCACTGCAAAGTAGTGAGTTCAATTTAAGGCTTAGCTCTATTGTTATAAGTAATGCTGCTATCTGATCAGTACAAGATCGGTTTGGCCGAATACCTGCCTGTTCATCTCTTAGCTTTTTATTAATAGCATCTTTAAGCCTTTTTCGTAAAAAATCTTACTTAATATTTTTCCAGGAACTGACAGCAACATATTTCCTCTATAGTTTTTATGCTCTTGTAGATCACCTTTTGTGGGCAGTTTCAAAATATCCTTCTTTCCAGTCTGCTGGTATTTTTTCCCGTCTCCCAGGCTTATACTAAATAATCGAATTAGCATGTGTGCATTCTTGATAAATTTGGGCAAGGAGAGGAGTGGGTCAAAGTGTCTGTCCGAGCAAGAATCAAACGTGTAGGGTTCTAATCCATGTAGTGTTTATATTTTTCTAGGACTCTCCATGTCTGGCAATGAGAGCACAAAGTTGGTTCGAACAGAGCATTTATCAAAGTTTTGTGTGTGAATGTTGATATTTTGGAGCATCAAAAGTGGCGCTGTTTGATCATTTATGTTGTTTGCCTTCTATCTTCCCCCTGGAGATTGATTTCTAATAAATCTTTAGTATCTGTGGTCCAGGTATTTTCCTCAAAATAAGAAATACCCCTGGCAGGTTTGAGGTCTGTAGGTTTCAGCTGCAGTTGAAGTGGCCATGAACTGAAAAGGAAATAATAAGTCCATCTACAGAAAACAACTAATTCATCAATCTTTTTCACACAAAAAGGGGGGGGGGGGGGGGGGGGGGTTGACAAAAAAATGTGCCGGTACTGTGAACCGTTGCGTACCACCGTAAAAAAAAAGTTCTGCATGAACAGAACAACTGAACAATGGAATGCTGAATATAACACAAAATGTGACTAGAAAGCTCAACGGGAGGAAAGGAAAAGGCGCACACAAATACAACCGAACGTTTCAACCAAAGTCTTTATCAACGGAGTACTAAATACAGCACACAATGTGACTGGAAAACTTAACGGACAAGAAAATTGGGCTAAAAAAAAAAACCAAGGTCAACATAAAAGAAAGAAGTTTGTAATGGAAAAAAGGGGGGCGAGGGTGGTATGAATATGAGTGACTATAATACGAAACGAAATAAGTAAGAAGGCGTAATGAACACTAAAGTGAACTAAGTTTTGCAGCGTGTATGGTTTATTAATAGAACAATACATTTGCACCACAAGCACCTACAAGTGAAACATTCAGGAACATGAGGTTTCACAAGGATAACAATGGACTCCTACCTTATCACTTCTTTGTTGTTTGTTCCTAAAATTACTTTGATTTGTCTGGGACATATCAAGAAACTTTAGTGCTCTTTCAGCCGTGAAAGATGCACTAAAATACAGGCTTTAGTCGGGTATTGTTGGCAGTAACTGTGTTGTAGCAGTGTTATTAGATCTGCCCTTCTTTCTGTTTATTCTTTAAAATGATGTATGCGTATATATGAACCAAAACGTGTATACTAAATACTACCGTTGTTGTCGGCATGCATGGCTTAGTTGTCGCAAACGTGCTTCATAATGCCGGCGTGCTGGGTTCGATCCCAGCTGCGGACGATTTCTTTTGCGTTGGTTTTGACAGTGGTACCGAGAGCTGACCGTTCATGAAGCAATGGCAAACTTTTTTTTGGGTGTCAATATCTGCTTATGCCGCTAGGCGTCGCTGTTCATCAGACTATCGGCAGCCGAGCTAGGGCGCGCTCAGTCGCTTGAAATCCATCTTCTTCGTAGTCTCCCCCTGCCTCTAAATGTTTAGATTTTCAGGTTGTATGCTCTTGCTGCTGGCATACTACTGAACGTAAATTTTGCCTAGAAAACCCACAACAGCCAAACAATTCTGGGGCTGGTTCTGCAACGTCCTGTAAAGGATACGCAAGAAATTTTTTTTTTTAGCTATTGTTGCTAACCTGTCTGATACAGAGCTCGTTTTTTTTAAAGAAGGCTGGCACTTACCGCAGTGTCTAAATAAGGTTGAGCTGAACTGTGTTTAAGGAACAAACATGACAACACTTAGGTCATTCTCATATGTGATTCGTCCCCATCTTCAGCAGCCAACGATTCGTCCTAACTCTGATGGTACCGGTAGCAGTCTATTGTATGTTCGTCTCGCATTTCCTCTCGAGTGTGAAAATGTCCGCCAAATCCGGTGATCACCCCCCTCCCCCACGGCCCCACCCCCGTTGCGTCACTCTTCCGTCCATGATAATCCAGTTGTGCCTCTGCATTGTTCACTTGTTTCCCCCCCCCCCCACACACACACACACACACACAAACTGGCTTGTTATGCATTAGTTCAGAACAAACCAGTCTGTCTGCCCTTCTTTTCCCAACACATTTCCATTTCCCGCTAACTATGCTGGACCTTGTGCCAGACAGCCAGGAGCATACCTGTCTTTAACCAGCATGCTTTGCGAGTCAGTTACAATCACAACATGGCGCTTGCATCTGATTCTGAGGCCGCAGAAACGGTCTCTACCTCCATTCTCAAACTAGATGTTGTGTATCATATGCCAAGCTTTTGTGCACTAAGGGTCGCCCATTCGCTTTAAAAAAAGGAGTGGGGGAGGGGAGGGGGTAGTTATTTAGCATAAGGGAGGAGGCATGGCGTCCAGTGTTCTTTTTCTGCATTAGTTTGGTCATCTTATGAAATAAAAATGGACGCTTAGTGAGGGCCCTAAGATTTTAAATTTCAGCCGCATAGGGACTGAATTTTTCTTTGACATTATCTCCCAGGTCGATCTGAGTATCTGGAAATGTTATGGGAAAATAAAAAGCTGGTGTAATGTTGACAATATCATTCTTCGAGTCAGCACTGGTCTTCAAAATATGTTTCTAGTGCTATATGCCCAGAACGCTAATATCAGTTAAAGGATCCTTTAGTTCAGTGTTTCCCAAACTTGTCTTAGTCGCAGTGCCTTTTTTCAATTAAAAATTTCCATGAACCTAAGTAAAAGTATGACTATTTATATATAAGAAAAAAAAACCCAATAAAACTCGTGAATGTTCGAATATTTCGCGGCACCGCTGTAAAGAGGTCGCAGCTCCCTGGGGCGCTGCGGCGCACAGTTTTGGAATCACTGCTTTAGTTGCTTATTTTCCCTAACTTTACTATTACGTTACGCTTGAGTATGTACAATTCAGAGAAGCTGTTTATTTTCATTGCCTGTAATGTGGCTTCTTGGCTTATTTCTTGACCAGCAGCGACCTTAGTTCTCCTCTTGCTGTCAAAAACCAACTCATTATTCCTACTTCCTCGCCTCCAGTTTTTTTTTTTTTCCCTTCACGAGTTTGCTTCTTACAATCATCACTTGTTCACGAGGAAATTAGTAGTCTTCTTTGGATACTTCTTGAACAATCCTTGGTTTCAATTGTGGTACCGAGAGCTGTACTTTAACAAAGCACTGGCCAACTACTAAACGTAAAATGAGCCTAGAAAAACAACAACAGCAAAAAACAAAACAAAAATGTGCCCGGGTTGATTCTGCAACTTCTTGTAAAGTATACGAAACTATTTCAGTTTTAATTTGCTTGCTTAAAAAAATTCAGCATTGTATGTTATTCATATCTGGAGCCATGTTGGTACAGTAGTTTTAAAGACATGTTGTTTTCTGCATCGCTAATAGCAGGCTGTAGCCCAGTGACGTGATCTAAAACTTCTCAGGTGGCTTGAGTAATGGATTTATCGTTGTGTAGGTTTCACCTATACCATTTATCAATCTCTTTTTTTTTTTTTTTTGGACTTCTCCTCACCTTTCTCCCAAATGTTTTGATGTTAAAAAAAAAACAGAATGCAGTTTAGTCTGGCTCCACTCTCACTAGATGGCCTAGACCTTTCATCCTTTATTCTGTCAAAATAGTTCAGGAATGGTCTTATTCCAACCTTATCTCTAATGATGGTATTCGTAACCTTGTCCCTTCTTGTGTTGTTATTGACTTTGCGGAGACAGCGCATTTCGCAGGTAATTATTAACTGTTTATATGCCCTAATAATTGTTCTCTCTTATGAAGTAGTGTTTGATTACACCGCTGCCGGCTTACTAGGCCCGTCGTGTGGCGTGGCAGAGAAAAAAAAAGGGACCTGGTTGGCGCCCGTCTCTTCCCAGTCTAGCCATTGCTCCATTATCCCCCTTCGTCTTCTTGTTCACCGGTTGTAAACTCGGGAGGACAGTTTTGATTGTTCGTTCACCCGTAGACTATTTCCTGGACTAAGTGTTGCATACTGTCTTTTGTATGCATAGGCCTACACTGTCGCTCAGGCATTGAGCTTGACTTATAAGGATGCACCCAATTAGTCGACTTCTATGACATGCTTACTGGAGAGACAGTAGGCCTGTTCTTGTTTTCCTCACATCGGGTCCCCCATCTGGCCTGAAAGCTTACGTCTTGAGTTGTGTTTTTTTTTTAAACTTCAGGTCGTCGTCATGTCGAAAGATGTTAAACAGCTGTCAGATTTACCAGAAGTCGGTGACGACATTGACGAGACGTCTGAATACTATAAGAGGAATGTTGTGCCTGTCGACCGAGGTTGGGCTTGGGTCATCTGTTTCGGTGAGCCGATAAAACACAGCAGTGCCCATACATACAATACAACATCACCCACACATACATCACAGCAGTGCTCACGCTTACATCACTGCAGCGCTCACACTTACATCACAGCAGCGCTCACACTTACATCACAGCAGCGCTCACGCTTACATCACTGCAGCGCTCACACTTACATCACAGCAGCGTTCACACTTACATCACAGCAGCGCTCACGCTTACATCACAGCAGCGCTCACACTTACATCACAGCAGCGCTCACACTTACATCACAGCAGCGCTCACGCTTACATCACTGCAGCGCTCACACTTACACCACAGCAGCGCTCACACTTACATCACAGCAGCGCTCACACTTACATCACAGCAGTGCTCACGCTTACATCACAGCAGCGCTCACACTTACATCACAGCAGCGCTTACGCTTACATCACAGCAGCGCTCACACTTACATCACAGCAGCGCTCACGCTTACATCACAGCAGCGCTCACACTTACATCACAGCAGCGCTCACGCTTACATCACAGCAGCGCTCACGCTTACATCACAGCAGCGCTCACGCTTACATCACAGCAGCGCTCACACTTACATCACAGCAGCGCTCACGCTTACATCACAGCAGCGCTTACACTTACACCACAGCAGCGCTCACACTCACACCACAGCAGCGCTCACACTTACACCATTCCAACACACATCACCCTGCAAACACCTGCACGTAGATTTCTAAAGGGATAAATGGACCGACCAATTGACGGTCAGAGAGACAAAGAGACAGGGTGGGAAGGGGGTAACAGACAGAGGGACTGGTGTATGAATGGATAATACTTGCATAAATAGGTAGACTGACACATAGGCATACAGAAAGACAGACCGACAGGCGGACGGACGGACGGACGGACAGACAGACAGACAGACCAGACAGACCAGACAGACCAGACAGACAGACAGACAGACAGACAGACAGACAGACAGACAGACAGACAGACAGACAGACAGACAGACAGACAGACAGACAGACAGACAGATAGATAGATAGATAGATAGATAGATAGATAGATAGATAGATAGATAGATAGATAGATAGATAGATAGATAGATAGATAGATAGATAGATAGATAGATAGATAGATAGATAGATAGATAGATAGATAGATAGATAGATAGATAGATAGATAGATAGATAGATAGATAGATAGATAGATAGATAGATAGATAGATAGATAGATAGATAGATAGATAGATAGATAGATAGATAGATAGATAGATAGATAGATAGATAGATAGATAGATAGATAGATAGATAGATAGATAGATAGATAGATAGATAGATAGATAGATAGATAGATAGATAGATAGATAGATAGATAGATAGATAGATAGATAGATAAATAGATAGATAGATAGATAGATAGATAGATAGATAGATAGATAGATAGATAGATAGATAGATAGATAGATAGATAGATAGATAGATAGATAGAGAAGAACAAATAATTTGTTTGAGGACTACCGCTGTTCAATTCATAGTTTGATGGCTATGAGCGTAGTTTATAATTCCAACATCCCAGTTCAATTCAGCTGCTGGCGTTTAGGCGGAGGGCCACTTTGAGTCGATTTCATTAATGCATGTGCGTTACCGCATGCAGCGAAATTTAAAGACATTCGAAATCAATAAGAAAGACCACTAGTGCATTGCTTTCAAAGACGCCAAATACTGGGAAAGCCAGATTTCTTAGTGTGCTGTGACCAACTGTGATAAGTATTAGAACATGTTAGATGTCGAGTGGGATTCACAGAGTAAAGTAAGTAAAGACCCATTTTCCACACACTCTGGCTTTTTTGGCATATAGAGCTAATCTATATTTTATAGACCAATCGGCACTCGGTGGGTGATATGGTCAACAACTCGCCGGCAGCCTTTACTTCCCAGGACTGTACACGGTACCCATTTAATTTAGACTGGGTCGGCCTGGGAGTCAAGGTAATTTTTTTTCAAGTACGGCTCCCTCAGGATCCGAACCCACGACAGTCCTATCCGCAGGGGAGCTTTTATCCACTGCACCATGGCGGCCCTAATCACAGAAGTGCCAATCACATATCTCTAGTTGTGGGAAATGAAAGATTTAAGGGGATAAGAATTTTAGAAAGGCCATAATTTGTTGCTTTTTACGATATGCGTGTCAAGGAACAGTGGATATCTTATCATGTGGCCCTCAAAATTATATACCGGGTCATACAGTGAGGAGACCTTATATATTTAAATTAACTTGCACAGACAACTTTTTCTTCTTCTTCTTCTTCTTCTTCTTCTTCTTCTTCTTCTTCTTCTTCTTATTTCTTCTTCTTCTTCTTCTTCTTCTTCTTCTTCTTCTTCTTCTTCTTCTCCTTCTTCTTCTTCTTCTTCTTCTTCTTCTCTCTTCTTCTTCTTCTCTCTTCTTCTTCTTCTTCTTCTTCTTCTTCTTCTTCTTCTTCTTCTTCTTCTTCTTCTTCTTCTTCTTCTTCTTCTTCTTCTTCTTCTTTTTCTCTTCTTCTTCTTCTTCTTCTTCTTTCTTCTTCTTCTTCTTCTTCTTCTTCTTCTTCTTCTTCTTCTCTTCTTCTTCTTCTTCTTCTTCTTCTTCTTCTTCTTCTTCTTCTTCTTCTTCTTCTTCTTCTTCTTCTTTCTTGCTCTTCCGTTCTTCTTCTTCTTTCTTCTTTCTTCTTCTTCTTCTGCTTCTTCTTCTTCTTCTTCTTCTTCTTCTTCTTCTTCTTCTTCTTCTTCTTTCTTCTTCTTTCTTCTTCTTCTTCTTCTTCTTCTTCTTCTTCTTCTTTCTTCTTCTTCTTCTTCTTCTTCATTCTTCTTCTTCTTCTCTCTTCTTCTTCTTCTTCTTCTTCTTCTTCTTCTTCTTCTTCTTCTTCTTCTTCTTCTTCTTCTTCTTCTTCTTCTTCTTCTTCTTCTTCTTGGAATTCACCCGCAGTGAACTAGCTCCAGCGGAAAGTTCTGGTTGTTCGCCTACTCCAGGACTTTGGTCTTGATCTAGGACTTCAGTTTTGAGGGCACGTCCGTTTTACAGATGTGACTTATTTGTATGCAGACTGTTGACTCCTGGCCTCACAGGCAGATGTACTACGACTTAACAGGTAACATCCCTAATAAGTCGCCTTCCACGAAATGCTCCTTAGGAGGGCAATGGGTCTATTCTTTGTTTGCGCAGTCGATAGGAGACTCGCTTTCAAATCCAGCTGCGACTCACTGCAGCCAACGGCTGGTGTTCGAAATCAGAAGGTTTCTGCGGTTCACCCAGGAAATGGGTACCAGAGTTAACACTCTGGGGTAAATGGAGGTACGTCGCTGTAGCTACGGAGTTTCATGCGGACTGCGACACAGGCGGACAGTTTCTTATCAGCTCTTCGTACTGGTGGCAGAGCACTTATGGTTAATAACCGTGTGCAATGACGCCGGTTCACACCAAAATAGAGCCACGGAGCCCACACGGCAAGGATAGGCAACTAAGTAAGCTATGACTTTTACTGTTTTGCAGCCGGATTCCTGGTTTATTTCGTGTTTGGCGTCTCCAACCAGACGCTGGTGGTTCTGTTTGTGGAGATCATCAACATGTACGACACCTCTGTCACCATGGGCTCTCTGGTTTTCATGTTCAGTGTGTTCTCTGTTGGATTCATGTGTGAGTTCATGGCACCAAGTTATTGTGGTTGTGTCGTAGCTAGAATGATGATTATTGTTTACTGTTTATTCAGCGGATCAGCACCATGGCACACGAGTGCAAACCATAAGTGCTCCGTTCTACTTCTAACTCAAGCCTGAGTCCGAAGGATCGCAGCGCAGTGCACGC
>CAJHNH020004691.1:362500-385000 GCA_905116865.2 Candidula unifasciata | reverse complement strand
TCTGCATACAAATAAGTCAGATCTGTAAAACAGATGCACACGCAAAACTCAGGTCCTGGAACGAAGTCAAAGTCCAGAAATGGAAGAACAACTAAGTCTTTCCATTGGAGTTTTAACCAGTGAACGAAAACAACAACAACAACAACTTGTTCTACTTTTCGTCTGACTTGATTAATATCTTTCCACTATAGCGTGACTGTAGAGTGGCGTGTCACTCGATAAGCCTAAGATCACAAAGCAGAATTTCGGATTTTATGCCCAGGATATTCGGAGGTACAGGGCAATGAGCAGGCTGGGCGACGTGTTTGCTGCCGCGCAAACGTTAGCTACTATCCCCTCCCCCCCCCCCCCCCCCCCCAGCATCCAGAAACCATGAGCTGTAAACCCTTTAGCTCGTTACCATAGAAATTGCCACCCTTCGGTCCTGATTCCATGATTGGTACCGTCAATCTGGGAGAAATGTGGCTTTTCTGCCTACCCCCATGCTTGAACCAGGACCACAAGGAATTCGTCACCCGGTCACCCCACAGAGGGTTTTAAACAACTGAACTATCGAGCCGGGCATGCGCGAGCTACTTAAGATGAGGTTTTCATGATGAAGGTTCTCAAGAATCAAGTGGACAGTGCAAAGAACATATTATATGAGGAAACCAAATCAGCGATTAGTAGAGAGTCTGGATGATATTCAATGCGCATGGAGAAAAAAAGACCTAATCTTAATCTGGTTGCAGCTGGCACCTTTAACGTGGGTATTCCATATCTTCTTCTTTTTTTCTTCCTCTTCTCTTCTTCGCGTTCACCGGCTGTAACCTCCAGTGAAAAGTTATGGTTGGTCGTCCACCTCCTAATTTAAGTCGTGTTCCAAAACATGAATGTGGCCATGAAATCTGTTTTAAAAATCTGACTTACTTCTATGCAGGCTGTTGGTTCCTTGCGTCTTTGGCAGATGCATTTCGACTTCAAAGGAACACCCCCTCCCCCGCCTTACCCCCACTCGCGGCTCCCTCTTATTCCACTCATACGAGACGTTGTTTTTTGTGTGCGTGAAGGCATTAGATCTATTCTTTTTTTCCCTCTCAATGGGGCCCTATAACTTACACAGGGAAGCATTCCCTACAAACATGAGATTGTATCGTTGACTGCAAAGAAAGGGAGGCATAACACATGTTGAAATGTCGCAAGTTCAATAATGTCAATGTACGAGTATTAATTCATTCATAACACCCCATACATCGAAATATGCCTAGCAATAAATTGTGCAGTGTATTGTTTTTTGTCCGCATTATTTACATTAATTAATTGCTCAATTACTTCCTCAGGATTGGCCACTGGTGCAGTATTTGTGCCCAGTATCAGTCTCATCCGGCTGTATTTTCAGAACAGGCGTTCCATAGCCCAGATAATTGCCAACGTTGGGCAGAGCGCTGCTGTCATCATAGTCCCACCTGCCATAAGGATCATCAGAAAACAGTACGGTATTAGCGGTACTTTCATTGTTCTGGCCGGCATTGAATTCCATATGACTTTTGCTGGCCTTTTGTTGAGACCCATAAGTGCCTACAGGTAGGAATTTCTTCCTTCTTATTTAGTTGTCTCACTGTTACCAGATTGTAACACAGTGTCGTGGTTTTCTGTATTTATCTTGCGCTAAATCGGGTGTTTAAGTGACAGATTTGTTCAGCTTTGTGTAGGTTTCATCTACACCATATATCCATCTCTTTCTTGCTCTTCCTCTCGCCTTCCTTACAGATGTTCTAATGCAAAAAATCTCATATGCAGTATGGTCAAGCTGCATTTACACTAGATGTTCGAACCATTTCATTCTTTGACAGGTAGGGACAGTTACCATATATTTTGGTTTATCAGTCGAGTTTCCAAGCTTACTAAATTCTTCCGTAATTGGGAGTCTACTCATAATATACGATTACTACTAGGTAGTGTAAAGGACATTCTAGACGCCTTCAGATGTGGGCATATATGGCTCATCACCAAGTGCCTTGCCAGCTAGCTTAGGAGTTCACGCCACGGATCTCAGTCTTTGGTGTTCTATTGATGATATTCCTCCATGCCACTGTCTTAAGCCACCCACCATCTTTTCTCTTGGTCAGCCTCTGCCTCTTCTACCAGTGATCTTTCCAGTCGTCACGGTATTTTCCAGTGCTCCTTTTTTTCACTACATGACCAAAGAATTGTGTTTATATATGTGTATATAATGTCCCACTCTCATTAGTCATTTTAAGGCATTCAGTGTTGGTTATTCTGGCAGTCCGAGGTATTCTCAACATTCTTCTCAAGAAACACATCTCAGTGCCTCCAAACTCTTCTTAATCTGTTTGCTTACATTCCAAGATTCACTACCATACAACAGAACAGGCTCGATATAACATTTCAATACTCGTTTTATGATGTTCAGGGCGAGTTATTTATTACATAAAATGCTTTTCATCTTTTGAAAAGCTGCTTTTGTCTGGCCAATACTGCTCTTAATTTATATCACAGTCCGTCTGAATTTGTTAACCTGGTTAAGCACTTTCATTTCTTTTGCTATGTTACATTTTGGAGTTATCTTCCTTTTTGATATAACCATTGTTTCCGTTTTCTTCATATTCAAAAAGAGTCCCTTTTTGGCACTCTCTAGTAGAATAATGTCTAATAGCTTTTGTAGGTCTTCAACGCTTTCAGCTATTAATACTACATCACCTGCATAACGAAGATTGTTTATATTATAACCTCCAACTAGTATTCCTGGTGTATCCTAACCTCCCTCGTTGTTATTTCACTAGAGATAGAGAGAGAGAGAGAGAGAGAGAGAGAGAGAGAGAGAGAGAGAGAGAGAGATCCTGTGACAAAACACACCCTTGTCTCACTCCTTGCTTTATCTTTTCGCAACTGCCTACTTTATTACACATTTTAATTGTTGCTTCTTGCTTCCAGTAAACATTTTTTATTATTCTGAAATCTGTTCCATCAATGTTAATATCCTCCAACAATTTTATAATTTCATTATATTTCACTTTACCAAAAGCTTTGGTATAATCTATAAAGCACTATAAAGTATTTCTGTTTCTCCATTGATCTCTCTACCAATGTTCGCAATGTGTATATTGCCTTGTTTGTACCTTTCCCTTCTATAAAACATACTACTCTTCGCTAATTTCCAATGTTATTTTATTTTTAGTTATTTCCATCATAATTTTGAGTAATAGTTTGGTGACATGGTCTATCAGGTTGATTATACAAAATTCGTCAAATTCGATTGCCCCAGGTCTTTTAGGTAGTGCTATAAATACAGACTTCAACATATCATTAGGTATATCTCCACTGCTCAAAATATCATTAGACAGTTTAGTTAATATGTCAACTCCAAATTCACCGAGTACTTCTATTTCCTCTATTGTATATTGTATTCCTCTATAGGGCTAGACAAATATTTTATAGACCAATCGGCACTCAGTGGGCGATGGGATCACCGTCACACCGACCGCCTTTACTTCCCAGAACTGAACCTGGTACCGATTTAAAATGGGTCAACCTAGGAAACTAGGTCCGGGTTCCGTCAAGACCTTAACCCGCCACCTTCCGACCCACAAGCGAGCGTCTAGCCGCTGCAATCGGGTAAATGGTGCTAGACTTACATTTTGTTGACCAATCAGGACAGCATTATCTATGAAATAAAAAAATAAACACGACAACCACATAAGAATCCTTAGTAGAGTATGAGGCGTTTATAGGCCGTATTTGTATCAATTTTCTCTCCATCCTCCCTCTTTGTCCTTAATAAAAGATGGCTGCCGTCTGACGTCACAAGTAATTGGTTTTTCCCCGGAGGGTGTAGGACCCTTCCTCTTTATCCTTAGTAAATATCGATCGGGAGGGTGATGACGTCACGAATTATTGGTTTTTCCGGAAGATGCTAGTGTATAAATCGATACTTAAGCAAACTGATATCTC
Organism: Candidula unifasciata; assembly: GCA_905116865.2. Classification (NCBI taxonomy): domain Eukaryota; kingdom Metazoa; phylum Mollusca; class Gastropoda; order Stylommatophora; family Geomitridae; genus Candidula; species Candidula unifasciata. The sequence continues at coordinate 381,049 of CAJHNH020004691.1, read as the reverse complement.
TGTAGTATTATTCCTCGGAAAAGGGGGGGGGGGTGCAAATTGATATTTTGCAGGCGAAGAATTCTCTCTAAAGTGGCGGGTGACAGGTGGCGGGTGACTTATCTGCCGATGGGGTTATATAAGAGAAAAATAAACGGTAATGTTTGGCTTCATTTGAGGATGTTTTTATCATGGTATGGGGCATAGAAGGTCGATCATCCTACAATTGGTACCAGGATATGTGTCCTAGGGATGTAAAGACGGCCGGCGTAATGCTGACCACCTTACCCACATAGTGCCGATTGGTCTGTAAATATATGGATTTTCTTCTCATATGCCCGCTGTGCCTGAGGCGTGAAAAGGGATAAGCACTGCACCCTGTCCCATTAACCTACCTGCCCTTGTTATAGTGACTTGCTTGTTTGCTCCTCCTCCATTATATATATATATATATATATATATATATATATATATATATATATATATATATATATATATATATATAAGCTAGTTTAGCATCCGTTAAGGGGATGTTGCAGAACCAAGTGAAGCAAGTTTTTGCTGTGTTTGGTTTTACGAAACAATAGTACATTTAGTAAAATACCATTGCCTCAAAATGGCCATCTTCATACCACTGTAGAACACAAAGCTGCCTACTGCCAAATCGTATGCAACAGAAATCTAGCAGGATGTTTCGGAATTATGAAGCGCGTTTATAAAGACTAAACCGCACTTACTATATAACAACACTGAAAGATTTAGCATGGCTTGGTTCTCAAAAGTTCACACATGTATGCATTCTTAGCGACTCAGAAAATTCCAAGCTAGATTTTTCAGGCAAGAATGGATTGCATCACTAAACACTTCACGGATATCTGCCCTAACCTTCATATTTGTGCCATGTTATGCTGGTGTTTAAGAGAACGAACATACAGACTATGTTTCTGACACTGCTATGGCTGGCCCAGTACTAGACAGAAGTGATGTTATCAATGCCAAGCGCTGCACTTACCGTACCGAGGATCACGCCAAAGGACATGACTCCGTATCCCTGTCTAGACTGATGGACATGGAGGTTCAGCCTGGAGCTGCAAGAAATAAACATTTCACTAAGGGGACAAAACATTTTATTAACCAACACAGAACAGGCGTCATCAGTCTCTTTACACTTGTGGAACTTATGAGGAGGAGATCGGAGCTCCCATGGATCTGTCTGGAGTACTGTGATGATAATAATTTATAGTCACTAATAACTGAAAGATTAATCATCTCTTCTTCAGATTCAGACCCAGAATGGTCAAAAAGAAATTGAAAGGGAAAGCAATGGAAGAAGTCATGATCAGTGAAGACTACAATGAGTTCAAATTAGACCCGAAGTACAAAGATCTAGTTAATAAACGCACTTCTAGATTTGGCAGTATTTTTAGAAAATCTTCGTTAGGGAAAAAGGACGTTAAATCTGAGGAGAAAATGGCTGCGGTTGTGCAAACGGCGTCATTGCTTGACATGCCTCAAGAGAAGCCTTCTGTGCCCATCAGTTCCATACTTTTAAAAAAGTAAGTAATTCTTTGCTTCGCTTCATCACACTAATCATCGTTATTTCCCACATTTGCCATCAAACGACGAAGGGAGTAATAGTTGGTTGTCTTCCGCAAAGTGGAAGGAAATTGCTATTTCACTCACTTGAATGTACAATGTATTTTAATCAGTTAATCCCTCTTGCTATGTTATCGTGTTTTTTTTTTTTAGTTGCGCCAGTGTCGCTAACTGTGGGTGCTGAATTATAGCAAAAGAAAATCTTTGATCATTCCTTTTATATGTTAGTGGAATAATAATGCATTTGTATGAGTATTTTTTATGTGGGGGATACTAAAAGAAAGGCAACGAGGTAGTGGATATAAGAGAAGGGGGCAAAAGGAGAAGGAGGAAACAGAAGAAGGAGGAGGAGGAGAAGAAGAAGAAGAAGAAGAAGAAGAAGAAGAAGAAGAAGAAGAAGAAGAAGAAGAAGAAGAAGAAGAAGAAGAAGAAGAAGAAGAAGAAGAAGAAGAAGAAGAAGAAGAAGAAGAAGAAGAAGAAGAAGAAGAAGAAGAAGAAGAAGAAGAAGAAGAAGAAAAATGAGGAGAATTAGGAGGAGACGTAGAAAAAAGGAAGAGGATGCGGAAGGATGAGGCGGAGAAGAAAAAGGAAGAAGAGACGAAGAAGAAGAGAAAACGAAGGAGGAAAAGAAGAAGGAGGAGAAGGAGGAGGAAAAGAAGAAGAAGAACAACAACAACAGCAACAACAAAAACAACAAGAACTAGAAGAGAGGAAGAGGAGAAAGAAGAAGAAATCGGCGACGACGATGATGCTGATGTAGGTAGTATTTTAGTAAACAACGACGAGCATTTTTTTTCCCCAAGCGAAAAGCTTACATAGTAAAATTACGGGATGGAAAAAAGGGGCGGGGGGTGATATCCTGGCGCTATTGGTTATTTTAGTCAAATATTTTGAGAAATCGATAGATCAAGGGAAATAAGTTAATTTTGGGGCGTCAAGTATGAATTGTTTTTTAGTAAGGTAGTAGAGAAATATTACATCATTAATCGATACATTTGTGGATGAAAGGCGTGTGTAAAAACATATTTTAACAACAACAACAACAGCGATAAATTAGGTTTTGTGAGGTAAGTTAGCCCTGGGAGTAGGGGTATTGATTGTCTTTGATGATGGGGATAGGTAATAATATGTAGATAATGGATGAATATTGGCAATGATGGAGGCTTCAGGGTATTGATTTCTCTGATGCATATTTAAACAACAACAGCGATAAATTAGGTCTTGAGGGGTTAGTTAGCCCTGGGCGTAGGGGTATTGATTGTCTTTGCTGATGGGGATAGTTAATAATATACAGATAATGGATAGATATTGGCAGTGATGGGGGCTTTGGGGTATTGATTTCTCTGATGCAACAGGCAGCCCTATGTACTGCCTTGGTTGTTCCTAAAAGACGTTGGTTACAATGTCACATATTCCAACTTCCAAGACGGCACCCATTTCTTTCAACGAGCTTCATCCCCTAGAACATGTAATCATGTTATCGTCAGCTTACACTCCTAGGCATATTTTACCGAAGCCACAAGACGTTGATTTGAATCCTTTCACACTCTTTCAGTGCCAAACAACGCACCCTGCGTTTACTGGAATTACGTAGAATGCTATGCCTTTCTGAGAGCACTGTACTGTATCAAGCTGTGGCTTTAACTTTGTCACAGTTGTTAGTTCAGTGTGTTGTGTCCTGTTGTAAAATTATTTAACGTTTTCAGACCCATACATTGTTCATTTTAGCAGCTACTGGTTAGAAATTTAGAGTTGAATAAACATAGATATGAGACTTAAAAAGTTTATTCCTGCTCCATCTCAGAATCGTAATGAATATCTTCTTCTTCTTCTTCTTCTTCTTCTTCTTCTTCTTCTTCTTCTTCTTCTTCTTCTTCTTCTTCTTCTTCTTATTCTTCTTCTTCTTCTTCTTCTTCTTCTTCTTCTTCTTCTTCTTCTTCTTCTTCTTCTTCTTCTTCTTCTTCTTTTCTTCTTCTTTTTCTTCTTCTTCTTCTTCTTCTTCTTCTTCTTCTTCTTCTTCTTCTTCTTCTTCTTCTTCTTCTTCTTCTTCTTCTTCTTCTTCTTCTTCTTCTTCTTCGCGTAGACCAGCTGTAAACTCCCCACCCATTTCCAAGACTTCAGTCTCGTTTCAGTATCTGAGTGCATGTTTATTCGTTTCAAAGATCTGCCTTACTTGTCGCATACTTTAGGTTTCTTGCCTCTCACGCGGATGTACTTCGAATCCGAAGGATGCCCCAATTAATCGATTCCCACAACATGCTTGTTACTGTACTGGTCCAGTTGTACTGGTGGCCGTGCGCCTGGTAAAGAGACAATGGTCCAGTTGTACTGGTGGCCGTGCGCCTGGTAAAGAGACAATGGTCCAGTTGAACTGGTGGCCGTGCGCCTGGTAAAGAGACAATGGTCCAGTTGTACTGGTGGCCGTGCGCCTGGTAGAGAGACAATGGTCCAGTTGTACTGATGACAGTGCACCTGGTAGAGAGACTATGGTCCAGTTGTACTGGTGGCAGTGCACCTGGTAGAGAGACAATGTTCCAGTTGTACTAGTGGCCGTGCGCCTGGTAAAGAGACAATGGTCCAGTTGTACTGGTGGCAGTGCGCCTGGTAAAGAGACAATGGTCCAGTTGTACTGGTGGCAGTGTGCCTGGTAGAGAGACAATGGTCCAGTTGTACTAGTGGCCGTGCGCCTGGTAAAGAGACAATGGTCCAGTTGTACTAGTGGCCGTGCGCCTGGTAAAGATACAATGGTCCAGTTGTACTAGTGGCCGTGCGCCTGGTAAAGAGACAATGGTCCAGTTGTACTGGTGGCAGTGCACCTGGTAGAGAGACAATGGTCCAGTTGTACTGGTGGCATTGTGCCTGATAGAGAGACAATGGTCCAGTTGTACTGGTGGCCGTGCATCTGGTAGAGAGACAATGGTCCAGTTGTACTAGTGGCCGTGCACCTGGTAGAGAGACAATGGTCCAGTTGTTCTGGTGGCCGTGCACCTGGTAGAGAGACTATGGTCCTGTTGTACTGGTGGCAGTGCACCTGGTAGAGAGACAATGGTCCAGTTCTACTAGTGGCCGTGCGCCTGGTAAAGAGACAATGGTCCAGTTGTACTGGTGGCAGTGCACCTGGTAGAGAGACAATGGTCCAGTTGTACTGGTGGCAGTGTGCCTGGTAGAGAGACAATGGTCCAGTTGTACTGGTGGCCGTGCAACTGGTAGAGAGACAATGGTCTAGTTGTACTGGTGGCAGTGTGCCTGGTAGAGAGACTATGGTCCAGTTGTACTGGTGGCCGTGCACCTGGTAGAGAGACTATGGTCCAGTTGTACTAGTGGCCGTGCACCTGGTAGAGAGACTATGGTCCAGTTGTACTGGTGGCAGTGTGCCTGGTAGAGAGACAATGGTCCAGTTGTACTGGTGGCAGTGCACCTGGTAGAGAGACAATGGTCCAGTTGTACTAGCCGCCGTGCACCTGGTAGAGAGACAATGGTCCAGTTGTACTAGTGGCCGTGCACCTGGTAGAGAGACAAGGGTCCAGTTGTACTGGTGGCAGTGCGCCTGGTAGAGAGACAATGGTCCAGTTGTACTGGTGGCAGTGCACCTGGTAGAGAGACAAGGGTCCAGTTGTACTGGTGGCCGTGCACCTGGTAGAGAGAAAATGGTCCAGTTGTACTGGTGGCAGTGTGCCTAGTATCACTGAAGAAAATTGATCCCATAAAAATGTGCGGGTAATGCATACTGCCGGTTTCTTTTTTTAAAAGCTCCTATTAAGTGTTGTGGGCTCTGTGGCTAAGTCGATGCGAACGCTTCGCTTCGTAATGCCGGGATGCCATGTTCGATCCCAGCTGTGGGCAATGCGCCTTGCGTTGGTTTCGACGTTGTTATCAAGAAAGCCGACCGTCCAGAAAGCAATGGCAAACTACTGGATGTAAATTGCCTAGAGAAACCACACAACAGCCAGGGGCTGTTAGGGTTGGTTCTGTAACGTCCTGTAAATGATACGCAACTAACTTTTATTAAGTGTTGAATGGTTAATTAGTAGAAAAATATATTTGAAATAATCAATCAGTCAAGTATCGTTTCCATGGTGAAGGTTGGCAGCCATGAATCTCCAACAGGCCATATCTTTTGTCCTGGTTTTACACTCTCTCAGACTGCTGCCCGGCCACCTGTTGATGTCCTGCCACTTGTATCGTTGCCTACCTCTCACTCTCTTGCCTTCAATCTTTTCTCCTAGAATGGTTTTTGAAAGTGTTTTATGTCTTTCAATGTGGCCACAGTATTTCAGATGTCTTTTATTATTATTATTATTATTATTATTATTATTATTATTATTATTATTATTATTATTGGAAATAATATGAAATGTATACAGATAAATAACTAAAAGCGGAATTCGATACATGGTTGGGAGAAAACGATTAGTCCCCTTGCCAATTTTGTGGAAGGTAGGAGTTCTGCGTCGCTAAGAATTATAAAGGGGGAGGGGAGGGGTGCCTTAGGCATCACGCCGGCCGCCTTTACTTTTCACGATTTTTGACCTGGTACCTATTTAAGGCGAGGTTGACCAGGGAGAAAGGGTCATTTTTGAAAGAAGAAAACAACGTCGGGTTCCTTCATAACATAAACCCACGACCTGGAAACCGTGCCGGTACCCACCTGAGATTTATATTACAGTTGAAAATAGGTCATGTTCACGTTTCCAGGCCCTACACACTGCCTGATCTTTCATTTATACTTTCCTGGACTCTTTTACGTCGGAGGGGTGTCCCGTTGTCTTCCCTCCAATTACATAAGCGCCGATGTAGCGTGTTCTGTACTACACGACGACAGTTTTCAACGACCCCAGAACATACAAAACCGGCCCTAACCCCAACCCCCCCCCCCCCACCATAGCCTCAACCTAGGTCACACGGGAGACCTTTTTCGAAGAAAACAGTACAACATGACACCCCTCTGACCTAGATCAGGCTGGGAAAGTGAGTATATGGGCCTGGAAACGTGAACATATCCACAAAATAATGTTTGTATCCGCAGGAAAAAAAAACACACCTTGGTTATAATAAATATATGACAATGATACGCATGATTTTCCTCTAGATTCACTAACTCAGACGTCGATACAAATACAGACGCTAAACCGCCAGATGAGAACAAGTTAAGTGTGGAAAATGACCCCAGTAGAAAGCTTGCAAAACAACACGTTAGTATAGACCAGAATTACGACCTGAAGACTGAAGACTATCGAACGAGTGACGCTAACTATGCCTCGAGACGAAGCGTTTACTTACAGGGAATCCGGGCAATGAGCTTGTTTATGGATAGCGTGGAGGAGAAAACAGAACGGTAAGTCCTCTATGAGAAATATATTTGCACTCTATGCACATTAGAAAACCACCTGAAAAATATCGACGCAGTGACTAAATGTGTGTATCTGGGAGTTGTATTAGACCAAAATGGAGGCATTAAGACAGCTGGTTACACGAAAAGCAGCTGCTGGGAGAGTCTTCCAGGTCATAAACCGAGGGTTTCTTAGCAAATGAGAAATTGGCAAGAGGACGAAAATGGCTGTCTACCGTTCTACCTATGTACCAGTCCTGACCTATGGGTGTGACTCACGGGCAATGACAACAGCTCAGAGAAGCCAGCTTCAGCCTCAGAAATGATATATCTGAGAAAGGTGGTCCAAGTGAAAGAAGGGACAGTCCGCAATCAGACAATACGTCAAGATCTTGAAACCCAGTCCTTACAAACCCGAGTGGAGCGGTCACAGTTACGACGGTTTGGACATGTATGCAGAATGGGAGAAAATCGACCACCATGGCAGGCATGGGAGCCTAAGAACCAGGGAACCAGACCTCTAGGACGACCCAGGGTGCTCTGGGAATACAACATCCGACAGTCCCTAACTGGCAGAGGACTGGAATGGAACAAAGCCAGAAAGAAAACTGCTGATAGAGACGTCTGGCGATCTCTCTTTCAAACCTCTACACACCAAGGTAGAAGAGGAGCGACTAAGTAAAGACTAAATGTGTGCAACCTGTCTTCTTTTTGTCTATGCTTTACATGTATATACCCCCACCCACCCACTTTTTGCCTAGGTGATAAGAGAGGTGTAATTGGGGGTTGGGGGGGGGGGGGGGGTAGCTAAGCCCTTACTTTTTTCCCTTAATTTTTGTTTTCCTCAATTTGTTTTCTGAATTATGCTGCCGCCCCCCCCCCCCCCCCCCATTTTTTTTGTGTGTGGCTAAAATGTGTACGGCCTGGGTGGGGGACCTAAGTCCAGCCAGTATTTTCTTTTTGGCGGCTAGTCTGGACAAAGAGGATCCTTGCATATTTGCTTATCTAGAAACCCCACGAATTTAGTTCTTCTGCCACTTGGCATCGCCTTGTAACCGATGATAGGGATGGAGCGCTCAGTGAGGGAGCGCTCATTGACTTGGTATGCCTCTTGATGTTTCCATTTGTATTTATACGCTGTCGCTACAAGCATCATTAAATTCTTTCTCATTAGGTGGCCGAACCATTTCAGTCTTTGTTTCTCAGTCAGTAACGATGGTTATTTTTCGAATAGTTATTTTAACTTCTTCCTTTGCCACACGATATATTCTTGTTTTATTTCGCAGCCTTTCTATAATACGCTTCGTAATGCCGGGATGCCGGGTTCGATCCCAGTTGCGGGCCATGCTCCTTGTGTTGGTTTCGACAGTGGTATCAAGAAAGCCGACCGTCCAGTCGCAATGGCAAACTACTGGACGTAAATTTGCCTAGAAAAACCACACAACAGCCAAGAGCTGTTGGCGTTGATTCTGCAACGTCCTGCAAAGGATACGCAACTAACCTTTCTATCACATCTTTTTTCACAGATGGTTAGTTTTATCTCGTGTTCTTTTGTTAATGTCCAGTTCTTAGGCAGATAACTTAAAAATGGAAACTTGGAATACAGACTGCTTTTTAGAATTTATATGTTTAACTTTGTTAGAATAACCAGGTATTATAAGACTGGAGTAAGTTTATACGACTGACTGACTGACTTTAAACTCCACCAGGACATCACACAAGCGATAAACACCCGATGACACAAAGTGCCACCATGCGGATGAGGATCGCCGTGGAGAGGTCCCAGAAACCGCGTTCAGACATTTGGCCATATTTATGGCCTGCCTATATTGCGGCCCCCGGCAAAAGCCAGGGTGGAGCTTCAAATAAAAAATTTCATCCTGAAGAGGACGATAGAGGTTAAAAAAAAAATGAAGTTCATAGGTAGCGCTATGGACTAAATAGTACTTTCTTTGCTTCCCTTTTTGAATTACAATTTTTACCTAATGTATATTTCAGGCGTTGGTTTTTCCGTATGGTGTTGCTGTCCAGCATTCCTGGCTCTGCCAACTTGTACGTCCGGAACTACTTTCCAACCGTGACGCAAGGACAGGGGGCCACGTCAGATGAAAGCGCCATTTTGCTGACAATAGTAGGAACCGTGGACCTAATCAGCCGACTGTGCATTGGACTGTTTGCCGACACTCATATCCTGACTTCCGTACAAATTATAATTATTACCCAGCTGTGTCTTGGTAGGTACTGACTAATTATAATTATTACGCAGCTGTGTCTTGGTAGGTACTGACTAATTATAATTTTTACGCAGCTGTGTCTTGGTAGGTACTGACTAATTATAATTATTACGCAGCTGTGTCTTGGTAGGTACTAACTAATTATAATTATTACGCAGCTGTGTCTTGTTAAGTACTAACTAATTATGATTATTACGCAGCTGTGTCTTGGTAAGTACTAACTAATTATAATTATTACGCAGCTGTGTCTTGATTGGTACTGACTACTTATAATTATTGACTTATTATAATAATTACGCAGCTGTGTCTTGGAAGGTCGACTTTCCTGAAGGTTACGGGTGTGTCCCGCTCTGTTGTTTGGTTTCTGCGATGTCCTGCATTTACGTTTTCATTTCGAGAAAGAGAATGCCAGTGATATAGGTTGCAGCACTCTCTAGGAGGGTTGTGTTAGACCAAGTTTCTCCTTGTTTTTAGAGTGTTAAAAACCCTGGCATGCTGAAATATACAACAGGCGATATCAACGGAATTGCGGAACACCCCCCGTAACCGTGTGATAAGGTCACTTTGCTCAGAAACTACCAATCAGAAGTGAGCTAGTGTGTATTTGGGCACGGTCTAGGGAGACCCCCAACTACCTATGCTCAGTACTTAACTGGCTCTACGTCTCAGATTCAGTAGCTAACTGTCCCCCACAACACCCCTACCCCAACACATCAACAATACTATGTAACTGCCTATGATTCCCCTCCCCATCCCCGACTCCTCTAGGTTATTATTCAACTGGCTTCTTCCCCCCCCCTCCCCCCCCCACTCCTAAGCTTCAGTGTTTACCTATCATTTTTGCCCCACTCCTCAGAAAAAATACAACACTATGTCGCTGCCTAAGTTGTGCACCAACCCCCCCCCCCCCCCACCGTTCCTCAGCAACAAAAAACACTGTGTCACTGCTTAAGTTGTTCCACCCTCCCTCCCCCTGCAACACAACACCGTTGCTGTCTAAGTTGTTTACCCCCCCCCCCCCCCCCCCCCCAACCTCCAGCAACACACAACAGTGTGTCGCTGCCTAAGTTGTTCACCCTCTCCGCAAATCTTCAGTAACACAAAAACCTATGTCGTTGCCTAAGTTGTTCACCCCCCCCCCCCCCCCCAACAGCCCTACTCCTCAGCAACACACAACAATATATCGTTGCCCAAGTTGTTCCCCCACCCCCCTCCACTCTTCAGCAACACACAACACTGTGTTGCTGCCTAAGTTGTTCTCCACCCCCTGCCATTCATCAGCAACACACAACACTGCGTCGCTGACTAAGTTGTTCCCCCCTCCCGCCCCCGCCATTCATCAGCAACACACAACACTGCGTCGCTGACTAAGTTGTTCCCCCTCCCGCCCCCCGCCATTCATCAGCAACACACAACACTGCGTCGCTGACTAAGTTGTTCCCCCCTCCCGCCCCCGCCATTCATCAGCAACACACAACACTGCGTCGCTGACTAAGTTGTTCCCCCCTCCCGCCCCCGCCATTCATCAGCAACACACAACACTGCGTCGCTGACTAAGTTGTTCCCCCCTCCCGCCCCCGCCATTCATCAGCAACACACAACACTGCGTCGCTGACTAAGTTGTTCCCCCCCCTCCCGCCCCCGCCATTCATCAGCAAACACACAAAACTGCGTCGCTGACTAAGTTGTTCCCCCTCCCGACCCCGCCATTCATCAGCAACACACAACACTGCGTCGCTGACTAAGTTGTTCCCCCCTCCCGCCCCCCCCCAGCCCCCATTCATCAGCAACACACAACACTGCGTCGCTGACTAAGTTGTTCCCCCTCCCGCCCCCGCCATTCATCAGCAAAACACAACACTGCGTCGCTGACTAAGTTGTTCCCCCCTCCCGCCCCCGCCATTCATCAGCAACACACAACACTGCGTCGCTGACTAAGTTGTTCCCCCTCCCGCCCCCGCCATTCATCAGCAACACACAACACTGCGTCGCTGACTAAGTTGTTCCCCCCTCCCGCCCCCGCCATTCATCAGCAACACACAACACTGCGTCGCTGACTAAGTTGTTCCCCCCTCCCGCCCCCGCCATTCATCAGCAACACACAACACTGCGTCGCTGACTAAGTTGTTCCCCCCTCCCGCCCCCGCCATTCATCAGCAACACACAACACTGCGTCGCTGACTAAGTTGTTCCCCCCTCCCGCCCCCGCCATTCATCAGCAACACACAACACTGCGTCGCTGCTTAAGCTGCCCTCCCCCCCCCCCCCCCCCCCTGGCCTCTCAGCGTCATTGTTTAACTGAGTCTTTTTCCCCAGAGGGCCTCCATGGCGAAGTGGTCAAGACGTTTGGCTCGCGCTGTGAAGATCATGGGTTCGTTTCACAGCGGTACCGTTCAGTTCACGAGTGCATTTTTTACGGAGGTTCCTGGGGATCATAGCAGGAGCTACGAAGATCGTGCTCTGTGCGACGCTTTCAGCAAGCAGCTAGCTGTTTTGCGGAGCGAGACTGAGCCATGTGGGATAAAACCCGATGTAATGAAGTCGATCCTCTCACCTTTACCTCAAGATTTTTTTTTTTACCCCGTCTTCTCAGCGTCAGTGTGTCACTGCCTCCGTTTCTTCACTACCTTCCATTCGTTGATTGCCTTTGCGGTACTGATTGGTTGTTTCGTCGGCACTCGCATATCTGTGCTGCCTCTGCTTGCGATGGAGGTTGTGGGCGTGGACAGTATGCCTCAAGCTTTAAGCTTTATTTCAACCATCGGAGCTCTGTCGTCTGCGATTATGAATCCTATTTTCGGTAAGTATATACCTTTTATTCTTCCTCCCAGCGCTGTTAAAGATGACAGATTGTTCAGTGGCGTGATCGCCCACGCCATTCTGCAAGGCGCTTGATGCTGATGATGATGATGATAATATTAATGTTGATGATGATGATGAAGATGATGATATTTCTTTAATTAGGGGAAATTAATTCGTTTGTCAGAGTTAGAAGTGCAAAGCTGAGTTTAACTTTCTTGTGAGTTTTTTTTTTTTTTTTTGGTGACGTATGCCCTTAAAAAGGCTGCTGACACAGTTTATTAGTTTTTTTGTTTTTTTTTTCAAGTGTTTGGTCAAACTTTTATTTAGATTAAAAATTCATTGCCATATTTCAAAGTTACATTATACAGTGAATGCCACACAAAAGCATTAAATTTACAGGACATGCACGTATTCAGAACATTCATTTCTCCTCTCTCCCTCCCACTCGCGTTCTATCTACTCTCTCTCTCTCTCTCTCTTTCTCTCTCTCTCTCTCTCTCTCTCTCTCTCTCTCTATTTCTCTCTCTCTGTTTCTCTCCCTCTCCCTCCCTCTCCCTCTCTCTCTATTTCTCTCTCTCTCTCCATCTCTCTCTCTCCCTCTCTCTCTCTCTCTGAATCTCTTTGTCACTCTTTCACTCGCTCACAACATCACTCTTTTCGGTGCTTTCCCAATATCTCGTCCCAGGAATACGTCACAAGACACTCCAATATTTGTGAGAGTAGTAAGCAGTGTTGCCACTTTTCTTTGACAAAAATTATCCAAAACTGTGTCAAAAAATATCTAAAAAGATCTAAATCTGCGTGGAAAAGATCTAGAAAAAACATCCAAATTGAAAAAGTCAAAAATTACAAAGCTTTTGTTATGACTTACCCAACATAATCATGTCCTCACCTTCACTGATGCCTGCCTCACAATATCGACAGGATAAACTTAGCTTGGATAATGAAGTTGAAGCTTCAGATCCAAAATGACCCTGGTATGCTTTAGCTGTTCAAATTTCTTTATAAGTGGAACAGTAGACTTATTTCTCTAGTCTTATCAGGCCGAATTTTAATGGCACGATAGCATTTAAGAGGTCAAATTTCATCCTATTTTTTAGGTTAGATTTGATATAATTCCTAGCACTGAAAACTCTTTCTTCGTCAGCATTTGAGTGGGGTAGTATCATGTCAGACATGGCACTTTAAAGAGCTTACAGAATGGACTGTTTGATGAGGCATCTTCAAATTGTCTCACTTCACTCCAAAACTCTTTAGTTTCTGTTTTGTTTGTCCATTCAGCTAACTTTATTTTGGTTAACTGATATTCTGCTTCCGCGACACTATTATCAGTAGCCCCTAAAAATTTCATAACTTCACAATATTTAGGTATGTCCTTTATTGGCTGAAGTATGTTGCTCACAGAAAAAAGTGAAATATTTTTCAAAACATCTAGATTTTCAGGAAGTCTCTGCTTCAATAATGAGATAAGGAAATCTTGACAGCGTTTTCTTAAGTTGTTCTCTTCATTCTCTGTTAACAGTCTTTTTGTTTTTAAATCATCAATTTTTGATTCGATTTAATATCCAAAGTGTGGCTTAAGAGCCAAATAGCTCTCTATAGTGCAAGTGAGCAGTAAAGTGTTTCAGCAATAAGGTATTCCAAATTCCTTGGTAAATATTTAGATGAAGCATGTGATAATGCTAGCTACAATGAATGACGCATACATTTTATAAGTATTAACGATGGGTTAGCTTCCTTCAACTTGGCATAAACGCCATTGTTTATACCAACCATCACTGAGGCATTATCAGTACCAATTACAGCCAAATTCTTCAAGCCTAACTGTTTGCTGATTAAGTTCCTAAACTATAATTTCTGCATCACACTTTTCAAATTGAACTAGTCCAAGATTTTTGACAAATCGATCAAATGGTCACAGTTTGAAATTGCGCAGTGACAAATTAAAAACATTGCGACTGATACTTCAACCTTTGATGATTTATTTATCAGTATAGTTCTGAAAACAGATGTCAGCGGTGTAATATCTTTAAATGAAACTGCAGTTTGATGCTTTTTTAGTCTCTGCATGACTCTTTGAGTTTTGTATTTTCGCTTTAATTTCACACTTGCAGTACTCACAACAAGCTTTGGTCATATCCCCAGTTTTTAATTTTGTCATCATGCAACCACTCTTTCCAAATTTTTTGCCTATACTTTACTTTTGGCATGTTGAAAGGTTTTTTCAAAGTGAAAGCCACATAAGAAGGTGAGCAATTAATTTTTTTAAATCACATGCAAAAAGAAACGCAAAGTCAGCACAGTGAGGATACGGTTAAAACAAAGTAAGTATGATTTACGCGCGTTTTTATTAATCAGTACCGGGGCTGCCAGATATTTGTGCGTTGACCCCAGTGAGAGTTCAAAGTTCAAGTAATGGCAGTTGTCACAATGTACGTGCCAGACCAAAACAAAAATATTGTAGTAACTATTTTACACAGTAATGATTAAATTGACATTGAAAGAAAAAAAATCTATAAAATATCTAATTCCATATGAAAAGAATCTAGAAAAATATTTACGATCTAAACGTCAAAAACAGTATCTAAAGGCAATGAAAAAGATCTAAATTTGGATATAAAAGATCCAAAGTGGCAACACTGGTAGTAAGAGCGGGTTTCCCGGCTTTCTGAGGCTTTTAACGACCCCAAAACATCTAGAACTGGGCCTAACTCCAACTCACCTATATCCCACAAGAGAGTGCAGCCTAGGTCCCGCGACTGCATGCAGCCTATCTACCACCCACTAAAATATTCGACTGTCTGTTAAGTGGGGGAGGGGGGGGGGTGGTTTTGGATAGAACCCTCTTTTCTCCTATGGTGTATATTTATATGTATAACCGTTTAATGAGTGAAAAGTGTCGCTGAAATATTTTGAATAACTTTAATAAAAGCAAAAATAATAATATGGTAAAGAAAATGGTGATAACTAGTACTTTCGTTCCACCAACATTTGGAAGAGAGTAGAACATAAGGGGAGACAGAAAATGACAGGATGCGATGAAAGGAGGGAGCCATTCATAATTTTTGTTGCTGGTGTTGGCATCCTGACAAATTCAGCTACTGATGATGATGGTGTTGATGATGCTATAAGTAACATCATATTTACATTTTATATTCACACAGCAATTTCACAGACCTTAGACAAATTAAAAGAGGTGACGACGGTGAATAAGCAGCCGATTATTTTGAAGACGAACATTTGAAGGGCATGACTGAATGAAGTTCAGCCCTACTATGACCGAACAACGAGCTATTAACACCCGGTGATACAAAGTGCCACCATTCGGATGAGAATCATCTTGGTGCAAGTCCCAGAAACCCCGTTCAACCCTTCAGGAATGTTAGCACCTTCAACATTAGCCGGAGTGGGTGTTTTTTTTTTTTTTAGACCATTGGCATTGGGTGGGTAATGTGGTCAGTATTACGCCGGCCGTCTTTACTTCCCCAGGACAGCTATCCTGGTACCCATTTTTAGGCTGGGTCGACCTGCGACTCCCCATACCACCATAAAAATCCACCAGCCAGCAGAGGGTTTCGATCGCTGTACGATGGAATTTCGAGTTGGACTCGCAACGCCTAACCCACGGACGCCCTTTAAAAAAATGAAAATTGCATTCTATAATAAGACAAGGGCTGATTGACTTTCTACCCCACCAGGACATCACACAAGCGATAAACACCCGATGACACAAAGTGCCATAATGTGGATGAGGATGACCGTGGAGAGGTCCCAGAAACCGCGTTCAGCCATTAGGCCATAATTATGGCCGGGCTATATTGTGGCCCCTGGCATGAGCCTGAGTAGGGCTTCAAACAACGAAAAATTGCATCCTAAAAAGGACGTCAGAATTTTTTTAATGTAACTGAACACTAAGGCAGGATTGACTTGACTTGACCTTCTACCCCACCAGGACATCACACAAGCGATAAACACCCGATGACACAAAGTGCCACCATGCGGATGAGGATCGCCGTGGAGAGGTCCCAGAAACCGCGTTCAGACATTTGGCCATATTGATGGCCTGCCTATATTGCGGCCCCTGGCAAAAGCCAGAGTAGGGCTTCAAATGACAAAAAATTTCGTCCTAAAGAGGACGAAACTGAATATAAGGGCAATATCCCTTAAGGCAGGATTTCGAACACTTGCATCATACTAAGAAAATTTACTGCACTTTGATATATATATATACTAAAAATCACGAAACTTTTCTTTATTTCGTCTGTTTATTACAAACAAAGTGTTAACCTTTCCCAAACCGTGACCAGTACACGGTTTATATTTTCATTTAACAGTCACATTGACGACCCAGGTTATTGTGAATTTCTTTATTTATTGCGACAATCAGTAAAAGTAAACTTTTCCTAAAGTTATATCCCTTTCAATGGGTTACACATGTGATAATGAGACAGGGAGAGAAGAGATGGGGCGGGGGGGGGGGGGGAGAGACAGAGTGAGGACATATGTATGTTTTTCATGCACTGCAAATAGAGTTGATGTATCATTCATTGGATCATTCAACTTTTGAATATGTAACTTTAACACACAGAGAAAATACTGCCTTCTCCCTTTACGCCTGATGCTAATGTATCATAACACGGACGGGCATTGCAAAAGGGATACAAACGGTTGACTGCAGTGGAGCTAGTATATAATTTTTTTTTATTAATACAGTATTATTATTTACATGCACCTGACATACCTGTACGCGGACCGGTGTTCATGATTGCTTCCTTGATGGGTTCTTTATTTATATCAACCCCAGATGACGCGACAAGACAGTCCCACATTTTAGAAGGTGGTAAGACTGGGTTTCACGGCTTTCTGATGCTTTTAACGACCCCAAAACATCTAGAAATGACCCTAACCCCAACCAACCTACGTTCCACCTTAGGTCCCACTAATGCATGCAGCCTGTCTACCACTCCCTGAAAAATTAGACTGTCCCATGACCTGTTGATTTCCCCTGCTTGGGGTATGATATAAATAAAGCACCCCTTGATGTAGCATCCTTTCGATAAAGGCTCAGGCCAAAAACGTTCGACTGTAGGAGTGTGGCCCCCCCCCCTCGCCCATCCTTTTTTTCTTCCTCTTTTTTTTTTATATTGAGCCTTATAGTCACTGTTTCCTGGAACTCAATTTATATTTATTATAAACGTGCAGTCGTATTTTTGACTCGCCCTGTATAACATGTCGACTCTGTGGCTAAGTCGATGCGAACGGTTCGTAATACCAGGGTGCCGAGTTCGATCCCAGCTGGGGGCCGTGCGCATTGCGTCGGTTTCGACAGTGGTATCAGGGGGCCGACCGTCCAGAAGAAATGGCAAACTACTGGACGTAAATTTGCCTAGAGTAACCACACATCAGCAAGGGGCTGCTGGGGTTGGTTCTGCAACGTCCTGTAAAGGATACGCAACTAACCTGTATAACATAGCCGGCGTGATGCTGACCACATCACCCATCTTGTGCCCATTGGTCTATAAAAATATAGGTCTAGCCCTATATGCCTTATACGCCTAAAGGCGTGGAAAAGGGTCCTTTACTTTTTTACTGTTTACTGTATAACATAAGTACAATTAGCAAGCATATCGAACTCATGCTACGCCTTAATTTTAAAACAAACCACGGACACAATTATCAACAGGTTCTGTGGCGCAAAGAAATGGAGATTTCGTCCTGGTGATGAACTTGGTGGGCGGCTGCTTCACTCTGTCAAGTATCATCATGATCAGCATGCCTCCAGTGATACTACTGCGTCGTTTTGTCATGGCAAGAAAGTTCAAACGACTCCAATCTGCAATCACAGCGATTCAAGAGGCTGAAAGTACCTATTCAGACATAGAGAAAGCTGGATCAAGTGTGGATATTGCAAGGAAAACTATACAATCCTTTGACAATGTGAAAGCGTCAGGGTAGCGACGATAAGCAAGCTGTCCAGGTAGGCAGGTTTGTTATCTGCAGGTGGAAACGTCCACATTCGCGATGACCAGCATGTTAACAAAATAACAAGGAATAACTGACATAATGTAGTTACCATTCAAGACAAATTTATAGTGTGAATGTGTAATAATAATAAGAAAACTAGTATTTTACCAAATTATTAAGTAGAAAAATATAGTTAGGTATGGAAATATTTTCTCGTGCGAACAAATGTGATTATTATGTTTAGAAGCAGGAGATATGATGATGATGATGATGATGATGATGATGATGATGAAGAAAAAGAAGAAGAAGAAGAAGAAGAAGAAGAAGAAGAAGAAGAAGAAGAAGAAGAAGATAAGGAGGATTTGGTAGAAAGGGGGAAACAGTTGAACATAACCAGTGACGTAAAATAGAACAGCGGGTAATCTGTTTGTGAGAGAAGTTTCTGCTGCCCCCACACCCAATAAAAATAAAATTAGATCAATGTTGCTATCACTTCATAGCCTGGATAGAACATAAGATAACTTATGATTCAAATTTGGCAGCAAATGTTAACATCAGTTTTAGCAGTAGAAAAAAAAAATAGGATACAGTAATCAGTGCTATCTTAACAGCACTACTGGTCCTTGGACCAGTCATACGAATCAA
>CAJHNH020004691.1:337500-360000 GCA_905116865.2 Candidula unifasciata | reverse complement strand
CCTTCGCCATTGCGTGGAGCTCTCCCCATGTCCTCCCCATCATTCTAACTTCATACTCCACCTCTCTTCTCCATGTGTTTTTTGGCCTTCCTTTATTCCTATGCCCCTGTGGGTTCCAATGCAAAGACATTCTAGTTATGCTGTTTTCTCAGTGTGTGTCCTATCCAACGCCAGCGTCTTTTCCTCACCTCTTGGTCCACTGGAGCCTTTTTAGCTCTCTCCCAAAGTTCTACATTAGTTTAATATATCATACCATTTAATTCCCTCTATTCTGCGCAGGCACCAGTATATATATATATATATATATATATATATATATATATATATATATATATATATATATATACTGCAAATAAGGCTTAAATAGAAACTAGATGTTTGTTTATGTTTGAAAAAAATCTTTTCAATGCTGCATGCCAAATTTCACTAATAATAATAAGAAAACTCCAAAGGGGAGCAAGGAAATTATAGGGAAGAGAAAAAGGGGATAACACAGAACAGATAGTTTATGTTAGCTTCACAAAATCGATTACAATAAAAAAACAAAGGACGTTGCGGCGATTAGCCTTCATCTGCACATAAAGAACCACACAGTACACATACACAAATATACTCTAACTATGAAGTGACTACATAAGACTCTAATGTACAAAATAAATGATACTCATCTGTGTCCCTGGCAAAAAACTTCGTTCAAGAGGATGAAAAGGACAGGTACTAGAGGAGAGCATACACAGCGGAAGTCTACCGGTCATTAGTAGAAGATCCTCCGTCGACAATTGTTTCGCCCGGTACCATCCTAAACACCTCCGTCAACAATTGTTTCGCCCGTTACCATCCTAAACACCTCCGTCGACAATTGTTTCGCCCGTTACCATCCTAAACACCTCCGTCGACAATTATTTCGGCCCGTTGCCATCCTAAACACCTCCGTCGACAGTTGTTTCGGCCCGTTACCATCCTAAACACCTCCGTCGACAATTGTTTCGGCCCGTTACCATCCTAAACACCTCCGTCGACAATTGTTTCGCCCGTTACCATCCTAAACACCTCCGTCGACAATTGTTTCGCCCGTTACCATCCTAAACACCTCCGTCGACAATTGTTTCGCCCGGTATCATCCTAAACAATCTCGGAAGGTGGACTAACCTGGGTCATGACGCCAGGCCCCAGTATCTACTGCTGTGCTTAATCGGACACGTACGGACGGGACGAAGGTGACTTTAACAGGTACTGGTGAGATTTGGTTCTATTGGTGTTGTAATATCGTTGCGGTAGTAGCCGCTTACCGCCACAGTCGATTGACAAGCGAGATTTGTGACACACACCGTCGCCCCACATAGAATGATACACCGAACGGTTACCAAGTTACAGATCTTTTACGTGTTGGTCATGACTTCTGAAACAGACTATAATTATATTTTAAAGAGAGAATGTGAAGAAAGCTATTCATTAAAACCAGTTAGTTATGTGTACATTTATTAAATAATGTATAAAGAAAAATGGCAGGTGTTCGTTTGTTTTATTTATGTTTGTACAAAGCTGCAAATAATCTAATATATATGGTGTGAGATAGAGAAAGAGAGAGAGAGAGACAGACTCAGAGAGAGAGAGAGAGAGAGATGATATATATATATATATATATATATATATATATATATATATATATATATATATATATATATATATATATATATATTATGTGTAATTTAAGAATGTATGCTGAGTTTATTCTTACGTCAATGTTGTCTTATTCTTTTTATTCTCCATTTGTCCTTTTGAAAATTGAAATCCAGATTACAGCTGAGTTGCGCCATCTGCTTTTTTTCGCTCCAGCACATCCAGTTTCAGCAAACATTTCATTACTAGGGTGACCACAATGTCTTGAGCTGAAAACTGGTCATGCCACTATAATGATCTCTAAATTGGATATTTCACTAATATTTTGAGCTCAGAATGGGACATCCAAGTTAGTCAGTTAACTCTGCCAAATCCTTTTTTCCATAGGTCACCAGGGTGAAAGGGTTAATTATTCGCTTGGAAAATTTTCTATTAAAATTCCATATTTTGTTGCCAAGAAATCAAGGAAACAATATGCTTCTCATCTGCACTGAGGGAAAAACATGCTAAGATGAAAATTACCATCAGCACATTTCAGTGACGTGATATTTAATCACTGAGGAGATTTAGAGGCGTTACATTGTATCGGCGTCGGTTGAAAAATGGCATATAAGCAGCAACCGACTTTTACCGACAAGGACAAGGACCCTCAGTTACCACTTGGTTTTTGTAGTGTTGTAGTATGTTAAATTGTTCTGCCAAAATTTACGCTGATTATAATCTTGTTAACTTCGAAATGTGTGAACAAATTACACAGCCAAAGAATCGAATATGATATGTTCAGTGTTTCAAACCAGAATGGATTATTAAAGCGGAATTTGCAGATTGGCTAGAACAGCAGAGCAACGAAAAGGACTCCAGTTACCGAAAATGTTGTAAAGTGACTCTCAGAAATTCAAATAAATCCCTACTATCAAAACACTAGTACATCCGCATGGAATAAAAGTGGTGCCTGTGCTAGCGAAAAAAATACCAACAGACAGACAGGCAGACCGACAGACAGGCATGCTGATAGATAGATAGATAGATAGATAGATAGATAGATAGATAGATAGATAGATAGATAGATAGATAGATAGATAGATAGATAGATAGATAGATAGATAGATAGATAGATAGATAGATAGATAGATAGATAGATAGATAGATAGATAGATAGATAGATAGATAGATAGATAGATAGATAGATAGATAGATAGATAGATAGATAGATAGATAGATAGATAGATAGATAGATAGATTAGATAGATTAGATAGATTAGATAGATTAGATAGATTAGATAGATTAGATAGATAGATAGATAGATAGATAGATAGATAGATAGATAGATAGATAGATAGATAGATAGATAGATAGATAGATAGATAGATAGATAGATAGATAGATAGATAGATAGATAGATAGATAGATAGATAGATAGATAGATAGATAGATAGATAGATAGATAGATAGATAGATAGATAGATAGATAGATAGATTAGATAGATAGATTAGATAGATAGATTAGATAGATAGATTAGATAGATAGATTAGATAGATAGATTAGATAGATAGATTAGATAGATAGATTAGATAGATAGATTAGATAGATAGATTAGATAGATAGATTAGATAGATAGATAGATAGATTAGATAGATAGATAGATAGATAGATAGATAGATAGATAGATAGATAGATAGATAGATAGATAGATAGATAGATAGATAGATAGATAGATAGATAGATAGATAGATAGATAGATAGATAGATAGATAGATAGATAGATAGATAGATAGATAGATAGATAGATAGATAGATAGATAGATAGATAGATAGATAGATAGATAGATGGTGGGGTGAATGGATGAGTGAGTGGTGGGATAGATGGGCGGGTAGACTTGGCTCTCAGGGGAAGGAGGTCTTGCGTGATAAGTGTCGTCACCACTGATTTCACTTTATGATTGTTAGCCAGCGTGGCGTCTTCCATGCGCGGGTGGCAGGAAGCCCCATCCTGAAGTTGTTACTGCCCTTCTTGGATGTATAGATCTTAACGCCAGACTACGATTGCTCCCCCTTGGGACGTATGGTCACCGCACAGCCTTCACTATTTATCAGAGAAGGCGTTGGGTCACTGTATAGTCACCTTTTATAAAATGTTAGTGTAAACAATACACTGGGTCCATTCTTTCTGTGCAAAATAGGCCCCTGAAACCCACATGGAGAATGAATGTTTGTTTGTGACAGTGTGTCAGGGAGTTGTCTAGGCATGCCGGGGAGGGGGGGGGGGGGGGGAAGAGGAATGTATGTCAGAATGTGAATGGGTGTGTGCGAGTGTTTGCATGTAGGACATCATCTGTGAGAGTGAGTGAGAATGCGTATGCAAAGAGAATGTGTATTTCTTCTTCTTCTTCTTCCTCTGCTTCTTCTTCTTTTTCTTCTTCTTCTTCTTCTTCTTCTTCTTCTTCTTCTTCTTCTTCTTCTTCTTCTTCTTCTTCTTCTTCTTCTTCTTCTACTTCTTCTTTGCATTTGGTTGTGTATGTATTTGAGAAATACCATTAGTGATTTTTTTTTTAAGTGAGAAAACTAGTTTACCACTTATGTAAAAATGCCATATTTTTAATTAATTTTCCTATGCTTATGTTGGCATAATAGCACTAGTCATTTTATTTTGCGCTCATCCGAAGATGTAAATACGTTGTGCACGTTTATAACATGATTGTAGTTATACAGTAAACCCTCGTTAACATAAAATAACGCTTAGTTTTAAAAAAAAAATTTATATGGCAAGAATGTATTACCTTTGGCAGTTTCTATTATCACGAATTACACAATGATTTGTAATTTGTTGCGTCACTATATCTCATTTAATCTGAACTCCCAGTGTTAAGGGAGTCGCCGTGGCGTAGCGGCTAGACGCTCGCGTGCGGATCGGAAGGTCTGGGTTCGCTCCCTGGCGGAGCCGGACTTTTTCAAAAATGACCTTGACTCCCAGGTCGACCCAGCCTTCAGTGGGTACCGGGTGCAGTCCCGGGAAGTAAAGGCGGCTGGCGTGATGCTGACCACATCGCCTATCTTGTGCCGATTGGTCAATACAAATACAAGTCTAGCCCTACATGCCCAATACGCCTAAAGGCGTGGAAAAGGGCCTTTCTTTACTTACTTACTCCAGTTATTAATAACAAAAAATGCACCGTTGTTTCTCTGCTTGTTGTGTAAGAAATGAAGTTGAAGCTTTGCTAGGCCATTGTACAATTACAGTTCCTTTTTTTTTTTTTTAAATAGCATATAGGGGGTTTGCTTGTCAACAACTGGTTTAAGAAATTGTAAAAGGATGTTACCCTTTGTCCTAATTAGGGGCGTCTAGTGTAAGTCACTGTAGACACAGTGTGCAGGCTAAAAACAATGAAGCCTAATCAATTCTTTGGTGTGTTCGTGTTTACTAATCTCTCCGCTCTGTTCGTGTAGGAAAACAATTTTGAAATGTTTGTAAATAAATTTTAAATAACATTTTTGGTGACCTGTGTAAATCTAAAGTTAGTTGCGTAACCTTTACAGGATATTGCAGAACCAACTCCAGCATTTTTGTTGGCTGTGGTTTTTTAATAGGTAAATTTATGTAGTTTGCCATTGCTTTCTGGACATGGGCTTCTCGGTACCCCTGTTGAAACCAACGCAAGGCCCGCAGCTGGGATCGAACACGGCACCCCGGCATTTTGAAGCGCGTTCGCAACGCCTAAGCCACAGACGCCGGCGACCTATGTAAAGTGGCCTTTGTTTTAAATGAATTTTTTTTAATCTCAGGAATTTCAGAAATTCAGGTACCTGGCTTGTATTTTTAGGTCATCAGGGTAAAAGGGTTGTCTTTATACTCTTGAAAACGTGGCCAGGATGAGTATGGTATGGTTATAACATCGAAATTTACACTTGCAAGCAGACAGGCATAGATCTGCAAACAAAACTAAAAGTCTAAAATAATACTAGGTTTCCATTCCTGCAGTGGATGGTTTTCGTAGAAAGAAAATAAAAACGTGCACAAGTTTTCGGGTATCTATGAGAGTCGCAAAGTGTGAGAAATTGAGATCTCACCACGTTCATAACATCAGAGAAAACAGGTATATAATAAAACCAACCTTCATTGTCAAGATTGCAAAGAAATGTTATTCAATTCCAACACTGAAATTTGTTAGCAAGAATTTTGTTTAAAGCAAAGTCTTTTTGTGTGAGTGTGGAGCTGGTGATAGCAAGAGTTTACTGTACAACTGTCACTTGTCCTGTATTGACAGCCGTGTAACATAGTGGTTAAACACTAGCCTGCCGGTCTGAAGGTTAAGGCTTCAGATCTGCAATGAGGTAGATTTTTTCCTTCTTTAAAACGTACATTGGCTCCCAGCCTAAAATAGGTAATGTGTAATGTCTTGACGAGTCATCAATGCTGGGGTGATGCTGACCACGTCAGCCATTCTTCTTCTCTTCCACCCTGTACCTCAGTGAAGTGTTATGGAAAGGGTGGGGGGGGGGGGGGAATGTTACGTTCGTTGATGAGCTCTGTCAAGAGCACTATTTAGACTGATGTTCATTTCTGTGAGGCTGTTCTTAATGCCATCACTCCATATTTTCCGAGGTATTCCGTTCGCCCTACACTCGTTGTAACCTTTAAGTGTAGCTCGCTGTGGTAGATAGTACCAGGGTATTCTTGTTAGGTGTCCAAAACACTTCATTTGTTGTTTTTTGATGACCTGTACGACTGGCTTTATTCCAAGCATTCGTCTGATTTCGTATTCTTTCTTTGAAACTCCTGCTCTTCTAAGGCATTTCTTCTCTGTTGTCCCAATTTTACGTTCATTGGAGGGTGTAAGTGTCCAGGTTTGGCACTGATAGCATAGAGTGGACCACACACACAAACGATCATCTATACAAATTAGGGCTGTACCGAATATTCGCTTCGGGTCGAATAGTGGACCTAATAACTATTCGGTATTCGGCCGAATAGTTGCGGTCGGGCCGAATAAGAATAGTGGTTACCTTACACCCGTTTCGTGACTGGTGGAAAATGAACATATCAAAATTTCCCACCTTGGTTCATACTGTCAAGCGTTATCTTTGTGCACCACCTACGAGCGTACCAAGTGAACGTCTGTTTAGTACAGCTGGAAATACCTTCAGTGAGACAAAAAGCTGCCTAAATGCTGATAACATAAAACAATTTTTTTTTTTGGAAAGCTCATGCCGCTTTCATCGATTAACTAAGCTGTCAGTGACAATTTACGAGTTTAGTTACTTGTTATAAAGCTAAGAATACTTTCATTCCTAGGTATTAGTTACCACAGACTGACTGACTGAAGGATGCAAAACATGAAATGTTTTTAAATGTTTACTATTCTGTACTACATTTTGTGAAGTAAAATATCATCGTACATTTGACATTATGGTTTTTTTTTTTTTTTAGGTATATTTTATACACTATTCGAAAGTGGAAGAATGGGTCTCAGTTTGAAAAGTGGGAAGACATAAGTAATGGTGGTATCAAAGAAAATAATTATTCCTAAATGTGTAATAAAGTCAATGGTATCTTTGTCATTTAAGGTAAGAAAATAAATTCTTGCTTGCTACATACATCCAGTTTTAACATATGGCTGTGAGTCCTGGACAATCGGTAGATAGGCCAAATAATTTCTTGAGGCCTCAGAGATGTGGTTTTACAGAACAATGCTTAAAATACCTAGAACAGCAAAAAAGAAAAAAAAAAAGCAACCATGAGGTTTTGAAAAAGGCAGGAGCCAGAAGACAACTACTCACAGACATCAGAAGGAAACATCATTTTTCGGCCATGTTATAAGAGGAGGACAAATGAAACATGTGGTGACCACAAGAAAGATATGTGGAAGGAGAGATAGAGGAAGACAACGAGAGAAAATTCTTGACAGTCTTGTTGCAAGTCATGGAGGTGTGTCAGCACACGAACTAATACATGCTGCAGGAGATCGCAGATTGTGGCGAGGCATAATCGCCCATGCCAGTTGGCAAAGTACCTGATGATGATGATTCACTATTCGTATTCAGCCGAATAGTTGGTCCAGCTATTCGTATTCGGCCGAATAGTGAAAATCACTATTCGGTACAGCCCTAATACAAATACAGGCCTGGCACCATTTGGTGATGGTGCTAGAGGCGTGAAAAGGGTCCTTAACTGTCCTATATATCGTCTCTGGTTTGAGGGGTGTTGAATGTAGTTGTAAAGCTCCAGCATACAGAGTTCGATTCAGCTGCAAGCAATCTGACAGCAGACCTTTTTGCATTGACTTGGACACAAGTATGAGAGTTCATCCAGAAAGCGATAGCAAACTAGTGAATGTTAAATTGCTAAATAAAACCCTGAAACAGCCAACAAATGCTGGCCTTGGTTAGTGATGTCCAGTAATATAGTAGTCACTTGTCCGGTTTATATTTTGGTCACTTGTTCTGTCTTAATTTAGTGATCATTTGTTCTGACTAAATTTAGTGGACACTTGTTGTCTTAATTTAGTGGTCATTTATTATGACTTAATTAAATGGTCACTTGTTCTGTCTTAATTTAGTGGTCACTTGTCTTAATTTAGTGGTCACTTGTTCTGTCTCAATTTAGTGGTCATTTATTGT
Organism: Candidula unifasciata; assembly: GCA_905116865.2. Taxonomy (NCBI): domain Eukaryota; kingdom Metazoa; phylum Mollusca; class Gastropoda; order Stylommatophora; family Geomitridae; genus Candidula; species Candidula unifasciata. The sequence continues at coordinate 351,763 of CAJHNH020004691.1, read as the reverse complement.
CTTAATTGAGTGGTCACTTGTTATAATTTAGTGGTTATTTGTTCTGTCTTAATTTAGTGGTCACTTGTTGTCTTAATTTAGTGGTCATTTATTATGTCTTAATTTAGTGGTCATTTTTTTGGCTTAATTTAATGGTCATTTGTTATGTCTTAATTTAGTAGATACTTGTTCTGTCTTAATTTAGTGATCATTTTTTCTGTCTTAATTTAATGGTCATTTGTTATGCCTTAATTTAGTAGATACTTGTTCTGTCTTAATTAAGTGATCATTTTTTCAGTCTTAATTTAATGGTCATTTGTTATGCCTTAATTTAGTAGATACTTGTTCTGTCTTAATTTAGTGATCATTTTTTCTGTCTTAATTTAATGGTCATTTGTTATGACTTAATTTAGTAGATACTTGTTCTGTCTTAATTTAGTGATCATTTTTTCTGTCTTAATTTAATGGTCATTTGTTATGCCTTAATTTAGTAGATACTTGTTCTGTCTTAATTTAATGGTCATTTGTTCTGTCCTAATTTAGTAGTTACTTGTTCTGTCTTAATTTAGTAGTTACTTGTTCTGTCTTAATTTAGTGGTCATTTGTTCTGTCTTAATTTAGTGTTCATTTGTTCTGTCTTAATTTAGTAGTTACTTGTTCTGTCTTAATTCAGTGGTCATTTTTTTCTGTCTTAATTTAATGGTCATTTGTTATGCCTTAATTTAGAGGTCACTTGTTCTGTCTTAATTTAATGGTCATTTGTTCTGTCCTAATTTAGTAGTTACTTGTTCTGTCTTAATTTAGTAGTTACTTGTTCTGTCTTAATTTAGTGGTAATTTTTTCTGTCTTAATTTAATGGTCATTTGCTATGCCTTAATTTAGTGGTCACTTGTTCTATTCTAATTTAGTGGTCATTTGTTCGGTGTTAATATAGTGTTTAACTAATCCTGTTTTAATTTAGAGGTCACTTGTCCTGGGTTGATATAGAGATCAATTGTGCTGTGTTAATTCAGTGGTCACTTGTCCTGGGTTGATATAGTGATCAATAGTGCTGTGTTAATTTAGTGGTCTGTTGTTCTGTATTAATTAAGTGGTCACTTGTTCTGTGGTAATTCAGTGATGACTTCGGAGGTACAAACTTTGCCAGATCACAGTCTGTCTTAATTTAATGGTCACTATGCTGTGCTAATATAGTGGTCACTTGTACTATGTTAATATGTGGTCAATTGTACTGTGTTAATATAGTGGTCAATTCTACTGTGTTAGTATAGTGGTTAATGTTACTGTGTTAATATAGTGGTCACTTGTACTTTGTTGAAATAGTGTTCACTTGTATTATATCAATATAGAGGTCACATGTGCTGTGTTGATGGGGAATAGCCTGATGCCATAGAAGTGGCAGTGCCTTATGTGGTTAGAATGAATCGTCTGCGCAACTGCTAATCTGTTTGTAACTGCTGCTTCCATGAATGATGAACTGCATGTGTATCGTCAGACTATTTGTGTTAGCAATTCTGATGGCTGCCTTATACTTTGTTAATATAGTGGTCACTTGTACTTTGTTAATATAGTGGTCACTTGTATTTTGTTAATATAGTAGAATATATAGAAGTGCTTCACTGTGTGTCTGGTAAGAGGCACAGCAAGGGATTATAATCTTAGATTTTTCCACAAAAATACATCGTGTTACAAGGAAATCTGGGCTTATAATGAATTTTTTTTCTTCTATATGGCCCCTGACCAGGTTGGCAATTCTAAATTTGTCAAAAGGTTGCCTAACCCCGCCTCAGAACGACAAAGGGGACTTCAGCATAGGAGACAGAAAATTGTATTCTAAAACCGTCAATCAATAGCAGTAGTATGGCTTTGAGGTTAGCAAGCGTGTTTCACAATCCTCAGCTTATTACCTCATACAACATCAGAATAGTGATGCAGTGGATTCCAGCTCACTCCGGCACACCAGGTAATGACAGAGCTGACAGATTGGCAAAAAAAGGAGCAACACAAGAACAACCACCTACAGCGACAGCCCTCCAGACAGCAAAAACACTTATAAGAGCTATAAACAAAGAGACTTGGTTGAACAGATGGGCCATGGGAGACACTGGAAGAGAGGTTTATAGACATATGGCTGCCCCTGATCCTAATGACAGCATTAACCATCTAACAAGAAGGTACCAGGCCACCATCTTCAGACTTAGAACGCAACATACTCCACTCAGTGGACATCTAAACAGAATACAGCCACAACACTCCCCAGAGTGCCAGCTATGTAACTACCCCTACGAAACTGTTGAACACCATCACTTTGAGTGCCCAAAACTCAGCGAGACAAGAAGAACGCTACTCCCTCCGAGACCAGACAAGTGGAACACCTTGTACGGAGGAAAAGAACAGCTTGTGAAAACATGCAAATTCCACTACATGGCATTGGGCCAAAGGGCGAAAGCTCATGCGCCGCTGGATGATAACAACAACAACAACACAATCCTCAATGTACTAAGGTTCCATTTCTGTGGTGGACTGTTTATGAAAAGAATGTTATTGTGGCTTTTAGATAATATATTTGGTTTGTAACAAAGAGAATAGACTGGGGCTTCACTCGGTAAAATTCTCAGAGACCTCAATGTGTTGACCAAATCTGCTTTAGTCAGAATAGAAAATCATCACATTCAGTTTTTAGTAGTGGCAAACTTTTGCTTTTTACAGACGGTGGCTGTTGCATTTTTCTCCATTTGTAGACTGAAAGGATATAGTTTTGTCGCCCAGCTAATGAGTGCTCACACTTTTAGATGCGGATTTCATTCAGATATTTGTTTGTTTGTTTTGTTTTTTATTGTGACCAATGTGGTGATATGATCTGTAGATTAAGAAATAGCCTGTTGGCATAGAAGTGGCAGCGCCTTATATAGTTTAAATTATTTGTGTGTGCAATTACTGATCTGTTTGTAACTGCTGCTTCAATTGATCATAAACTGCATGTGTAATGTTGGACTGTTTGTGTTAGCACTTCTGAAGGTTGCCTAATGCTTTTAATGCCTGAGTATGCTAGAAGATATACTGAGACTGCAGTCTTTGTCAATTTTTCCACAACAGACAGTGACAGACATTTTGTGTGTTTTTCATTGGCACAGGAGCGGACAACTACAAAAAGTTCTATTAGCTATGAAGCTAAAATTAGGATTACCAGATTACCATAACCCACTGCGGGTCAACTTCTATAGCAGTAACAGCACACAAATAGTATTAAAAAGATACAGTAAACATAATTTGAATTGCAAACAAATTTGTAATACAAATCTATAAATGTATTGTTAAAGCAACCCACTTACTAAGACACTAGTAGCTATTTTTATTACAGTTGGCTACATTCATAATTCATCAAAATGTAACAGTAAAATAAAAAAACATATTGTCTCTTAACATTATATGTGGTCACATACAACTAACTGCACCACACATAAACAATTTAAGCAAAAGATTTAAGTACTATAAATGAAATCTATGCATTTTGAGTGATAAAAAAATAAATGAAGGTCAGAGATTACTGAAATGTTGGATTGAATTTGTTAAGCTGCAAGGTAGTGAACTTTGGATTGTCAAAAATAGCCAACTACTGCATTATTATATCACTTTTGCGGTGTAGGCAGGGGGTCTTTAAGCCTGAGGATTTACGGCTGCGTGGCTGGTGCTGTCACCATGACTGTGCAGGTGAGGATTTTATTTTGCCCCCTGACAGGAAAAAATCCCGTCTTATCGAGGATTCGAACCCGGGTCTCCCACTTGAGAGCAAAGCATTCTAACCGTTTAGCCAACTTTGGATTGTGGATGAACAAATTTGGGACAGCCTGGAAACAGCAGAGAAGTGATTTCTGAAGTCTTCTTTTTAGCATGAATCAATTTGTGCATGCATTTCCGTTCTACAGATTAGGCTTACTTATATGCAGACTGTTGGTTCCTTGCCGATCAGGCAAATGTGTTCTGACGTTGGAGGACATTTCTGAGATGAATGTTGCATAGATCTTGAAGTAACCAACAACAATCGCTGAGTTTAACCAAAAAAAAAAAAAAAATAAAGCTAAGGAAAGTAAAAAATTATATACAACTATGAGGGAGAGGCAAACAGTATTCTTTGGTTATGTGATGGAAAGGGAAGCTTTAGAAAACATCCTAACAAACTAAAAAGACTAGCAGTAGAAAATGCAGATGAAGGCAGAGAAGAATGATATTACAGCAGCAAAGAGGAACGCAATAAATATAATTGATAGTAGAGAGGATTTCAGTCACAGACCCCCTTTGGAGGTTGAACAACTATTTCACAGGGGTTGCATAAGACCATTAAAAAAAAACACATGTTCACTGAAGTTGTAAAGTAGCAACAAAATTAATTTTATGGCTAGGGGTCACCATAACATGGGGGAACTCTATTAAGGGGTCGCTGCATTAAGAAGGCTGAGAGCCACTGCTCTAAAGGGTGTGGGTTTGTTTCACAGACTGCTTCACTGATGGAAGATCAACCTAGCAACAGAGTTCATGCTTTATGTGACCGACACTTGTCTTTCTGCAGAGAGACTCAGCCATATGGGACTCAAAACTTGGACTACAAAGTTGATCCTCTGGACTTTAAAACTTCTATGTAATAGTATATGTGGTCTAAAACTGTACTTGGTCTAAACGTTTTCTGTAATAGTATATGTGGTCCATAAGCAAGCTCCAGTGGACCAAGAGGTGAAGAAAAGATGCTGGTGTTAGATAGGACACACATTGAGAAAACCAGAGAACAATATAACTAGAATGTCTTTGCACTGGAACTCACAGTGGCATAGGAGTAAAGGAAAGCCCCCTACCTACCCCCCCCCCCCCCCCCCACACCCAAAAAAAAAAAAAAAAACAGAGAAAGAAGCTGGAGAATGAAGTTAGAAAGATGGGAAGGACATGGGAAGAGCTGCATGCGATAGCAAAGGATAGAACGACTTGGCGTGAGTTGGTTGAGGGCCTATGCTCCATTGAAAGCTAGAAAGGCAGAAGAAAGAAAAAAGAGTATGTGGTCCACTGGCTGGTTGTAAACTCAATCAGTTCAAGCAACTCACCATGCATCTGTTCAACTGACATAAATTACTTTGTTTCAACTTGTCCCATTTAGTTGCTAAACACAACCACACTGCACCCAGCTCTTCCTTAAACTCAATTCCTCCCACAGTGTTTGTATGTGAACTTCCGAGACCCAAGCACTTAATAAATTAACTCTTTTATAGAGTCGACCAAGTTTGAGTAAGTAACACCTGCTTGGTGCTGAATGAGTTAAGAAGTTGTCGGTATGTTTCCATCTGGCAGATAAGTGTTCTATTGTGGTGTTGGGAGGTATGAGAATTACAGCCTATGGTGATATCAATTAGGACCAGATATGAAGTTCCTCCTCTCCACAGCATAAATCCTGGTCAGTATTTTACAGACCGGGTGTTGCCCATGCAGCATGATCACTCTTTCAGCCTGCTTTGTTAACCACTAAAGGAAATGTAACACCAATAGGTACAGAGGCAGGCAATACGTTAAGAAGTTCACAAATAAATATATGGATGTTGTAGGCTTTTGAAGTAAGAAAAGAGATTGCCTGCTGCTTAGTTTTTATCAAATTAATGAAAGTCATTGTACCACAGTGTCAAAGGAGTAAAGGTAAACTAAACAAGACATGGAGAATGGAATTAGACAGTAAAGGGAAACAAACTGGGGAGTATATGGATCAAGCTACACGCATTAGCAAGACAGGATTTGACAACTAACTGTTGAAAACCCATGCTCCATTTGAGGATTCAGGTCACATTAATAAGAAATGACACTCATGGCTAAAGAATACACTTATTCAGTGTAGAACACTAAAGTCCTTATGAGACTCTTCTTTGACCTCATGTCAAAGATCACAAATCATTTTTGTACTTTACCTACATTCAAAACAGCCGAGTCATACAGCAGATACCCCCAGTAAGATGTCAATGTTAGCAATGTTTCACATAGTTATTTCACCAAGAGCACTACTGCAAGCCAGCAGTGTCGGGGTTGGAAAGCTTTTTTCTTTTCTCTACTCCTGGAATGCCTTAGCGTCAGGGTATGAAGAGATCTCTGGAACGGACCCTTCTGTATGCTTTGTATATAGTACTTTTGAGCATCTCTGATAATTGTGAGGTCCATGTTTTGCGTGGTCGACCTCTGGCTCTGCTACCGCTGTATCTGCATAAGACCCCTCTCTGTGGTGTCCTGTCTGATGCCAGTCTGGTTACATGGCAAAACCATTTGACCTGCCGTTCAGTATTGGTTCTGTGCCAACTCTCCTCCTGATATCATTGTTCCTAAGTCGATCTTTCCTCGTTACACCTAGTATAGTACGTAAACATTTTATTTCTGTTGTGACTATTTTCCTTCTGTCTTCTGAAGACAGTGTCCATGTTTGACACTAATAGCACAGCGTTGGTAAGAATAATGTATTTAACAGTATTCTTTTAGGGTTGGATAGCTCTTCCTTGAAAAGGTTTAAACAAACAAAAATAGTGGCCGGCCAACGACCCGTAGGACACCCTAGCTGACCCCACCTCATCAGGTGGGATGGGATCCAACTGGTTACATATTACCTTATACTGCAACAGGCCCAGCAAGCCAGCAGTGAATTAACTCTTGCTCAGAGAAACATTTAGAGAAATCCTACTGATACTTATGGAAATTGACCACCGACCACTAATAGACTAAGAGATCAAAAAGTGATTAAAATCGGAACGAAAAGAAAGCTTTGTCCCTTAGATGCAATGGAAACAGCTAGAGGTTAACCACAAAAGCAATGGACAGTAAAGGTTGTAAATACCACAATCTATGTAGCACATACCAAGACTTGCACCTGATGTCTCTTCAAAGCCTGACAGTGAAAGGTAGAAGAAATCACTGGCACTAGTTAACAAACAATGGTCACTGCTTTAACTGAGCATGCTCACCAGTTATTCAGTGGCTTTCCATTAGCATGTACAGCCAATTTTCTCCACTTCACCTATAATCAAAAACACACACACTAGGTCACAGTGCACAACAAGATCTGCTACTTTTAACAGTAACAAACCAATGTATCAAAGAGAAACTGTCAACTCTGCCATTTAAAGCAACAACCCAATGTGTTAAAAGAGGAGCTGTCAACTCTGCCATTGAAAACAACGACCTAATGTGTCAAAAGAGGAACTGATAACTCTGTAGTTTAATTCTTTCGGTACCAAGGAATACATGTTGTGTTTAATTATAACTATTTAAGTTGTCCTCTGGCACTGAAAGAGTTCAAGTATCAACCCAATGTGTCAAGGAGAAACTATCAACAAAGTTCATACTCAAACACATTAAACTAGATCACAAAAGCACACACATAGCTAGAAAAAAAAAGTTGATAACAAAGCCAGCCTAGATAAGTACCAATTAAAAAATATTTATGAGGATTTACTGCTATGTCACAAAGCCAGCCTAGATAAGTACAACTGTAAAAATATTTATGAGGATATACTGCTCATCAAAAGTCAAGGCCACTTAAAAAAAAACCTTGATTGAAACCATAAAACAAATCTGATGTCAAGGTAAGTAATTTAGGTGAAAATGATGTTTACTGAATACTAAATCGACATGTCTTGTAAAGAAAATGAAACACATTTTCAAACACTATGAAGCTGTGCAGTGTGCTACCCATCTTTTTAAAAAAGTAACACAATAGATGCTAGTCAACTAGACATGTCAAAATCGGGTATGACCACCATTTGCCATGTCTGCAGAAGCCTCCCCAAATTAGAACAGAACCCTTACCATGACAATCCACCGCTCAGACGGTCATCAGTCAATCGCTGTCCTGGTCGTCTCCAAACTTAAATCCTGCCATGAATGACAGACACGATAAAGTGAGATTCATCAGTGATGAGGACCTGACTCCACTGTTGCCTTGGATATGCTCGTAACACCAAGCAACACAGGCTCTGCAACGAGCAGGAGTAAGAGCGATTCTGATTCATATAAACGTCTACAAATGGTGCTTTGACTGACATTAGCATTTACAGTTTACCTCGACTGACATCTTAGAGTGAAAAAAGTCCCTGTTCAATGGCCCAGGGCTGGATACAAAAAGTCCTTCTCATCATGTCTATAGGTACATCTATGGTGACCAGGCTGGGGGCGATCCTCCACACTTGCTGTTGCTGAAATCTTTCCAACATTCTTTGGATAGTAGAGTGTAAAACTGTAAGCTGTCTGACAATTTCATGGATAGATAAACCACTTTCAACCCACACTATATAGCCCTCATTCATTGTAAGGTTTTTTGCAAGTGATGAGACAACCTTAAGTCTGCTGATTGTTAAACAAATTATGAGTAAGTTTCTTTTTATGAACAGTTGCCACTGCACATGTATGTATGTATGTATGTATGTATGTATGTGATTTAACCTCACCAGGACCGTACAATGAGTGACCAACACCCGATGACACACAAGTGCCACCCTTTGGATGAGAATCACCCGGGCGCATCCCAGAAACCCAGTTCAACTGTTAGGTTATATTAGGGCTCCTGACTACAGCCGGGGTGGGCATGTTGTATGTCAGTCAGCATGATTACCTGTTTGGTTGTACAGAAGTTTGGGGGAGAAAAAACCCACTCAAAATGTTAATATGTGAATTTATGGTCAGCAAACTAACCTGCACATGATCATCATGGTTGGTGAGTTGTTTTTATGCTTCACTTGCATCTAGGACTATCATAGGAAGCTGTTGCACCTATTTTTACTAAACACTTTCTTCATTTAATCATTTTATGCGCTTATATAGTTGTACTGAAAATAATAGAGTGGCCTTGACAAATAATGCGCAGTAATTTTAATATCGAGAAACAAACAATATACTATACAACTTCTTCTTTTTCAGCATTCCGAGCCCTTGAGGTTCACTACTGTAAATATTGCTAGCTTCCATTCTGCTCAGTATATTTCAATGCTGGGACATACCGAGAGAATGTCAGATGACAGAGAGGTAAAAAAAAAATTTATACAAAAGGGAGATGAATGGTCGTAGACCACAATGCAGACCAAGAAGATGGAGAGATAAAATCCAGAGAGATCGGCAAACACTTGGTGTTACCAACTGGAAAGAGAAGGCCAACCAGAGAGAGGAGTGGAGGTGGGTGATATCTGCAGCAATGAACCTCAAGGACTCAGAATTCTGAAAAAGAAGAAGAAGATTCTGCTCAGTGTTTATCCTCAAGTTATGCAGTTTAGTGCCTGATATATTTGTCTATATCTCGTCAGGGGTATTATTTTAGAATTTACAATTTACATCTTCATATAATGAAGCACAAGGATGAACCCTTTCAACTGAAATCCACAAACCACATTTTTGTAATTCATTACATATTTAAGTAAATTCTGTAGTGATGCACCTGACAAGATAGGCGAAATTAAAAAAACAAACAAAAAACATTTATTCAATATACTGTTTGTGTCCACATTACTTAAATTCACAATGGGAAAACACTGTTTTGAATGCAAAGATATGACAATAATAATTTAACACCAGTTGACTTCACAACATAGCTCACAACTTTCCAGGTTAAATACTAATGCTGCTTCAGAGGAGGAGAGTTCCAGTTGGCAGAACTGGTCCTGTAATTGTACCTAATTTTCCGTCTGCCGGGGAAAACCAATGCCAGGTTTGGCGGTTCAATTTTGCTCAGATGGAATATCTCTTCCAGGTCAGGAGGTTTGAAAAACTGTGTGATCAATGCTGTGGTCAGAGCAGCCCCTGGAAGATGGTGGAAGAAATGACAAAATAAAATAAAAGAAGACTGAAAGAAGTTCTGTTTCTACATGCTACTTCTCCCTCTTTATTTATATATTTTTGGGGGGTCTGCAAATTCTCATAAATTTGTGACTATTGTTATGTCTACTTTTCATCTGTACTTCCTCTTTTACCAGTTAATGTGTCGAAGTAGAGGTAAAAGTTGTTTACTGCTCATCTCTATATATATATATATATATATATATATATATATATATATATATATATATATATATATATATATATATATATATATATATATATATATTACCATATTCTTCATCTTATAACTGTTGATACCAGCAATTGTCCACATATCCTTTTTCCTTTGCCTTTTTTGAATTTATCCCATTTAATGTCTATTTTTTGTCAGAATTAATTAATTAAGTGCTATTTCATATGGAAAGTGTTTTGAAATTTGTGATTTTAAACACCACCATTATAATCAGTTTTGCCAGATACTTACTCCTATCACCTGCTCTAACATAATTTAATAATTTATATGCTTTCATTTTATGCCGCAATAAAAACATGCAGGAGCTCTAATAAATTTCCCGTTCCTACTAGTACTTGTGGGAAAATATGCCCTCTCTTCTATCTTTCACTCACTCACATGCGCACACACTTTTCAACACAAACATAGTACAGGTGGTAAACTGTATTACCTGTTGCCCACTCAGGTATCTTCTTCTTTGGATCCTCCTCATCATCCGTAGACTGATCAGAACACTTGTCTTCTAAGCCATAGTTGTCGGCATCACTTGACGACTTGCTGCTAATGCTGTTTTTCTTCACCGGGGTCATTACATAACTGCCAAACAAAGAATTGTAACACAGATAACATGGCCTTTCAATTCTACAACATTTCTCATCTGCATGATTTTAAACAATAAACAGGTCAGACAAAAAGACATCCAATACCCTTGTTAAACTTTCCTAACTTGTCCCATTCTTCTTCTTCGTGTTCACTGGCTGTAAACTCAGGTGGAAAGTTCTGGCTGTTCATCCACCTCTAGACTCTAGACATGTTCCAGAACCTGACCTGAGTGTTGCGTGCACATCTGTTTTACAGATTTGACTTTCACAATGGGAAAACACTGTTTTGAATGCAAAGATATGACAATAATCATTTAACACCAGTTGACTTCACAACGTAGCTTACAACTTTTCAGCTTAAATACTAATGCTGCTTCAGAGGAGGAGAGTATTTGTATGCAGACTGTTGGTTCCTTGCTTTTCAGGCAGATGCACTCGAACTTTGAAGGAAACCTCCAATTAGTCAACTCCTACGACACGCTAGTTGGGGAGGCAGTGGGTCTATTCTTGTTTTCCCAACAATGAAGCCCCAGAACACACATGGGAAACTCATATTTTGCGTGAGGAATGGATACTGCCAAAAACTGCTATTACTGCCTGTATTTAACCCTTTTGCTGTGTAGACAGGGAGGGCGATTCTGAGCCTGAGGATTTAGGGCCACACTGCCTCCATGGGCTGTGCAGGTAAGGCTTTTTTTTGTGTGTGGTCCCCCAAACACACAAAAATACCCAATCTTACTAAGCATTCGAACCCAGATCTCCCTTTCAATGATAGCCCAGCTTTTTTAAACTGCTCGGCCCAGCTGCTTCTTGAGGAATAGACACATCTATACAATATTACAAACTCTGTGGCTATGTGATACTGGAAACCGGTTTACAGCTACAAAACTAAATCATGCCATTAAAATAACCTAGAGAATCAAAGAGAAATGGGAAGAAAAAGAAAAGGAATTGTGACAACTTTATTTACGTAAAGCATATTCTATCAGTTACCTTTTAAGAGTGGCAACCACAGTTGTGTAAGTATTTTATATAATATAAATACAGCAATTACATAATTATGTTTGCTATTTTGTAGAACTCACAAACAATTAGTGGCATCATTGGTAATGTGCCTGCCGAGGCAGAGCTCTAGGGTTCATTTCCCAAAAGTGGCACAAATGTTTTGCAACCAGGATGGATCTGGGGTCGACCCAGAGTCATACAGATAAGTGTCAAAATTTTTAGAATGTGTGAAAATGGTCTATGGTGGGAAAAGGTGATAAGGAATGCAACTGGTCACCCCACTTCATTTTCATAACCTAGAATGTGTGAAAGAAAGCCTAAAATCTCACATACTGGCAGCAGTACCTGCTCTGAGAATCAAAATAACCTTTTTTTTTTTTTAATTGATTAACCATACACAATAGGATTCTTCTGTTTCTTCTTTGCGTTTATTGGCTTTAAACTCCGGCAAAAAGTTCTTCTTTGTCTACTTCTGGAGTTTCATCTTGATTCAGAACTTGAATTGTATGTGCAAAACATCTGTTTTACAGATCTGGCTTATCTTTATGCAAACTACTGGTTCCTTGCCTCTCAGGCAGATTCAATCCAACTTTGAAGGAAATACATCTAATTACTCACCTCCTACAACATGCTTGTTGGGGGAGGGGGGTGTGGGTCTATTGTTTGTTCTCCAAAGTGGGTGGGTAGGTGTGGGTGTGAGATTTTCCCTCTTTGCATTTTCCTCTGCCATTAGATGTTACTCATCATTTCTGTTTATTGTCCACATTTCACAAGCATACAGCATTAAAAGTTCATTACAGCACTAAGTAAAAAAAAAAAAAAGTTAACAGTAAAGATCACTTTTCACGCCTTTTGGGGGTATCGGGTATATGTGAAGAGGGCCCATATTTTTACAGACCATCGACACTAGGTTGGTAATGTGGTCAGCATTACGCCGGCCGTCTTTACTTCCCAGGACAGGTGTCCTGGTACCCATTTTAGGCTGGGTCGACCTGCGACGCCCCATACCATGATAAAAATCCACGTAGCCCTACAACAATCTTTTTTGCTTCTTCCAGCCACTGATACTTTTATTGGTATGTTTATCATCCTGCCATTAAAAGTTGGAGAACCACAAAAGATATGGAATGAAAGTTAATTGAATTCACAAATAAATGTCTGAGAAAAATCATGAACAGAAAATAGGATGAAAGTGTGAGGTGATCAGACAAATACCTGTATTGACTGCAATAAGACAAAGAAGGTGGAGATACATTGGGCAGGCTCTGAGATGATATGAGCAAAGAATTACAAAATGAGAAACAGTGTAAGAAAAACAGGACATCCTAGGTAAACATTAAGAAGAACATTATTACAAGCGGTTAAAAAAATAATGCTGGGCTGAACTCCATGTCACAAAGCTGCATGAAATAGAACGGAGTGGAGGAATCAAATACGAGCCCTATGTGACATCTAATGGCTCACAAAGGATGATGATTCACAGCAAGTTTTGTAACAAATTTTGACAAGGTAACTTCCATCGTAACGATATAGCCCACTAGCGCTGGATTGGACTCCATCCACAATATTCAAAGAATTGTACAGGATAGAAAAAAACCAATTGCAAGCCCTATGTGACATATACCAGCACAACAAATAAGGTGATGTTTGTTATATGGATGCCCTATATCTGAGGTGTCGCCCTCTGTGGCTTAGGTGTTGCAAACTCGTTTTGTAATGCCGGGTTCGATCCCAGCTGCAGACAGTTTGTGTTGCATTGGTTTCGACAGTAGTACCGAGAACTGACAGTTCAGAAAGCAATGGGCTAACTACTGAACACACAATTTGCCCAGAAAAACCACAACAGCCAAAATATGCTGGGGTTGGTTCCGCTACATCCTGTAAAAGATCCACAACTAACTTTAAATCTGAGGTAGTCCAACCCTAAATCTGTAGGATTCTTATCAATCCTGTTGATGAATTTAAAGACATGTTGCCTTGACAAGCCTTAAAACTGAGACTTTCGGCTGAGTCCTAACCACTGTAAGTCACTTCTCCTACTTTATGGTGGCCTATTTACAAGATGTCCAGTTAACAGCAATGTTAGGGTTTATGCATGAGTGCACATTTAGGAAGAAGAGAAAGACTATATTTACTATTTTTAAAATGGCATCTAGAGGGGTTTTCCTGTTTAAAAACATGACTTTATTTTTGTAAATTATGATGTTGTAATTTTCCTTCCCACTGGTCTGCAACTAGGTAATGAGGCCAAAAATGTATCACAGTAAAATTGTATTTCTCCCAAATATGTAACTGATTCTATGCCTCATTCATGTTTAATTACCCCCCCCCCCCTCCCACCCCCCATGGCTGATATGGTTAGTTGCGTATCCTTTACAGGACGTTGCAGAACCAACCCCAACAGCCCCTGGCCATTGTGTAGTTTTTCTAGGCAAATTTACGTCCAGTAGTTTGCCATTGCTTTCTGGACGGTCATCTTCTTTGATACCACTGTCTAAACCAACTCAAGGCGCATGGCCCACAGCTGGGATCAAACCCGGCATCCCGGCATTAAGAAGCGTTTGCATCAACTTAGCCACAGAGCCGACTCTGGCTGATAAATGGAATCAATATAATTTTTTTCCAA
>CAJHNH020004691.1:187500-332500 GCA_905116865.2 Candidula unifasciata | reverse complement strand
AGTGCTCATACTTTATGCCACCTTACCATCTCTGTTTATTATCTCACTAATCTGCGATCAAAGAGGGGGTCTGCAGATCTGATCTAATTTAGAACCATTGTTTTTGCAATTGCTGTTAATCACTTTGGTAGTCCAAGGTATATGCAAAAATAAATCTTAGAAAACATATTTGTAGTCATGTTTTTGTTTTTGTTTTTTTAAAGAAAAATTTCAAAATCAATGCTATATATGTTTATTTATAAAGCAACAAAGCTTAAATATACTATACAATTTTTTTTTAACATGTCATATTAATATATCTGGTAATCTGGTAATTTTAATTTCAGCTTCATAGCAAACGGGTCACCACATCTTTGCTCCGCTCCTGTGCCAACGAAAAACACACAGAATATTTATCTGGTAATCTGGTAATCCTAGTTTCAGCTTCATAGCAAACGGGTCACCCCACATATGCTCCGCTCCTGTGCCAAAGAATATTTATCACAGCCATTTGTGGAAAGACTGACAAACTGCTCTCTCAGCAAATCTAGCATACACTTGCATTAAAAGCATATGGTAGCCATCCGAAGTGCTAGCACAAACAGTCCGACGTTAGAAATGCAGTTCATCATTGATGGTAGCAGAAGTCATTAAAAGATCAGCAGTTGCACACACGATCAATTTTAATCAAATAATGGCCCCACCAATATTGCGACAACCGGCATTGCACCATTTTCTGAATCTACAAATCACACCACCACGTTGGTCAGTTGAAAAACATTCCAAATGAAATCCGCAGCTCACAGTGTCACGCCATGCACTCAACTCAGAGGCTGGGCAACGAAACTATATACTTCCAGTCTACAAATGGAGCAAAAAAGCAACGGCCACAGTCTCGCAGAAGCAAAATTTTTTGCCTCGGCTCAAAACAGTGGCAGTGCCTAGTGTTCATTTGGACCTGAAGCATTATGTGAGGGTTAATAAACTGTCACCCCAGCAGTACCCTACTATTAGCTGGGGAAGGGATTTAGGACATTACATCCACCAGCAAGCCTCGCCCCAACAATGACCTGACTGCCTTCGTTATACTGTTAACCAAATTTAATAAAATTCTGTTTAAAAACAGTACACATGCTTCAGAAATTGTAGTTTTAAAATTCAAATAGTGATCTTGACAAAACAACATAGCTGATGTAACAATTTTTATTTAATTAAAAAGAGAAGTGACAGGAGTTTGTGTGTTGTGCATATATCATCGTCAGAATTGAAAATTTCTCTGACCATCTTCTTCAGCATTCTGAGCCTTTGAGGTTCACTGGTGCAGATATAACCCACCTCCCTTCATTCCTGTGACTGGCCTTCTCTTTCCATTGGTGACTCCAAGTGTTAGTTAGTTAGTTAGTCGAGGTTTCAACATCACCGCAATCGGGTTTCCCCATACTTGCTCCGTTCCTGTGCCGGTGCGAATCAAATGAAATGTCCCTCAATGTCGCATGTGAAAAACTGGTAAATAAACAACTAGTTCTGGAACAATCCAGAAATATATGTGCACTCAGTGAATGTATATTTCAGTTGCTGGAGGCGCCAAAGCCAACAGTCGCCACCAGAAATGCAGTTTGTCATTGATAGAAGTAGTCGGGCATGATCAGTTGGTTACTATTCACATGTAGAATTCTTACATAAATTGTTTCACCAGCTCAACCGGCCATATTGAACAAAACGACACAACAGCTGCGCAAATGAAAAGCATTCCATAGGAAAAACACAGCTCACAGAGCTGCAACCAAGCACTAAACTCAGTAGCTCAGGCAGCGAAACCGTGTGTCCAAGTGTTGAAAGATCTGTCTATATTACCTCCCTGAGCCTTTAATGTTCTAGGGTCAATGTCCAATTAAATCCGAGGCTCAGATATTTGTTTCACGACCACATTAGGTTTTGCAAAGGTGGGGGTGTTGACCCCATGCTTTAACACACACCCCCCCCCCCTCTGGAGGACCAAAGTGTCTGTCTTTCTGTGTTCTCTACCCTTTGACCTGTCCAGCTTGGGAGACACTGCTTGTAGCTATGCTACTGCCAGAAATTCTCTCAGCCTCACTGAAAAACGGAAGCTCTTCCACCATGGCAAGGTGGAAACACACAAAAAGTTCAATTGCCTGTTTTGCTGTAGAAGTTAATCTCAAAGACATTAATCATGTTTAAAAATATATATATATATATATTTTGATATCACAGAAAAGACATCTGTGAGATTCAAATGAAAACAAGTGCCCTAGAAAATGGAAAACAAACAGTTCTACCTCAGGACAATTCATGCTTTATCAATTCTTACTGATGAAGCAGTACTATTCCAATGTGTTACTAAGACCACTGAGGGAAGCAAGCAAGAGTAACATTAAAAACTACCATGCATGCCAAAAGTGCTGACTAAGAAGGGTTAGCCTAGGATTACAATCTTATTCTAGTAAACAGCAAAGGGGACTGCGTGGTCTCGAGACATGGTTTCCGCCTGAGCGCTAGAGGTTCCGGGTTCAATCCCAGGTAATTACGTGGACTTGGACTTATAGTAATTGCCCCTGGTCTCTGAGTAGGGAGATCGGGCACGGTTTGCATTGTTGCACATGTAAAAAATTCCTTGGCAGTTGGAAATTGAAAAGAGTAGCCTTACGGCGCTGCCCGTGTAAAATGTGGAGTTAATATCTACCCTAAGTATTTCAGGATCCTCGCCGGTGCTACAGAGCCTGTGCACTGTGCTGAGCTTCTTCAGACTTAGACTTGAGTTAGAAGAAAAACAGAGCACTTATAACTTACACCTCATTGCCATGATGTTGATCTGTTGTTCAAAATCTCAAACCTAAACAGCCAAAACTTTCACTGCAAAAGCCAACCACTCATGAACAAGTCTACAAAAACACTGGCATGAATTGTTTCATCTGCTTAGCGGTTGGTTTTTGCATGCTGAGGTCAGACCACTGGGTGGACTGAATCTATGAAATTGTGTGTCAGTTGCAGGTCTTCTATAGCTTGCTCTCATACTTTACTCTTCAGGCTAGGTTTCTCATTGTAGTTGTAAGTATTTGTGGGCAGGCCCGCAGAATGTGCTCTAGTGTTTGTGGTCCTGTCTTTCTTCTTCTTCTTCTTTGTGTTCACCGGATGTAAACTCTGGCGGAAGGTTCTGGTTGTACATCTACTTCTTGACTTTAACCTTATTCAAAAACTTGAGTTTTTGCATGCACATCCATTCTACAGATTTGTCTAATTTGTATACAGACTGATGGTTCCTTACATATGCTCAGACTTTGAAGAAATCCTCTTATTAGTTTACTTTTACGACATGCTTGTTGGGGAGGCAGTGGGTCTATTCTCGCTTTCCCCCACAATTGGGCCCCTGAAGGTCCTGTCTGACATGCACATTGTAAGGCCTGTACCATCTTCATTTTATGCATCTAGCAGTTGAGCCTGCAGTGTGTTACTTTTAATGAAAAATTGTTGTTTTCTGTTGAGACTGCTGATGGGGTCTTGTGGATGTTTACTATTGGGCATGAGTTTCTCGTGGGTTTATACTTCACTGGGAGATAAAAGGCACAAGAAGGTTAAGTTGTACCTTGCAACTCGCCCTGTAACCAAACATATGCTCCCTATTTTGTAGCAGACACTGACTAATCTACTGTGTTCTTTTGCTTCAAATTGACACTGAGAGGGAGCGAAACTTGTGCAATTGCCAAAGAAAATACCTCCTTATTTTGTGTTCACCTTTAAAGGGGCAGTTAGCACATTTTGTTGTGGTTTACAGCTAAGGTGCAATACAGCAATATATATTCCTTTCAGCCCAGCAAGCCTGATTTCGGCAAACCTTTAATTATTTACATTTTACAGCATGCTTGTTAATGGAAAGGGGAGTTGGGGGAGGGGGGGGGGGAATTGTTTGGGGTTGAGAACACACACATAAGAAAATATATAATTTCTGGTGAAAGTTTTCAACTGCCTCATGTGTGCATGAAAATAAAGACAGATTTAAGGAAAGCTGTTCATATCCCTAGGAAGATTTTGAGAGGACTCACAGGATGTAATGAATGTTAGAAACCACAAAAGCTGCATGGTTGTACACAATTTTCAGTTCCTCCCCACTTTAAGGACACGGACTGCAAAGAAGAAAATGGGGGTCAGAAGTTGTAAGTAAAGTAAAGTAAAGGTTCCTTCACATGCCAGTGGTGCATCATATTTCATACACCAATCGGCCCTCAACTGGGGGATGCGGTCAATATCAAACTGGCTGCCTTTACTTCCCAGGATATTACCTGGTACCCAGTTAAGGCTAGGTCGACCTAGGAGCCAAGGTTCTTTCGGCACCATGTTGATTTAAGCCCATAAAGTAACAGTGACTACAATACTTTTACAAGATGCTGAACATAAAAATAAAGATAACATAGACCCTAGCACAGGATGCTTGATATAACAGGGAAATATAATATACAATGTGTCACAGGCACAGTAAAGGACATGACATTTATCACTATAAAAACATTGCTTAAGACAAAGACCTGGTAAGGACAATGGCAGTAAAGGGATGAAGGAAACCAGAGAAAAAAAATATTATTGTAACATTCATTCATTCAGTAGCATGTCCCTCGCGGAACCTCGCTGCCATAACAACCCTCCAGAAAACCTTCCTATCATGAGCAAGATGTCCTGCGTCTGATACACCTATCTGGAGATCATCTGCCACATCCTGCACCCATCTTCTCCTTGGCCTTCCTCTTCCTCTCTTCCCAGGCATATACCCCTCCATTATTGTTCTCTCTAGACTTCCATGACGTTTCAAGTGACCAAAATATTTCAATTTTCTTTGTATTATTGTCTTTACTAGCCAACCCTCTTCAATATTCAGCTCTTGAAGTATGGATGCATTTGTTTTTTTTCTTTACCCAAGATATTCTTAGAACCTGTCTGTAACATTTATATTCAAATGCATTTATGCGCTGTTCTGCTTGTTTAGTAAGTGTCCAGGTCTCACAGGCGTATGTTGCAATGGGAAAGATGCATGCTCTTAAAAATCTGACCTTTGTAATTCTATCTGTACAATTCCATAATTTATTCAGTTGTTTTAGCCTTTGAAGAGCAATTGATAGTCGCCGTTTAATTTAATTATTGTAACAACAGAGCCAAAATGGCTGAGAAAAGGCTGTACAAAACAAGGAGAAGGAATCTGACATCAAGCCATGCACATATACACATGCAACAATGTACATACATGCACAAGCATCTAAACATACCAAAGACAACATGGGCTACAGCCATGTGTGTATTCTACAGCTCCTAGAGGAAAATAAAATTTAGAACTTCAGAACAAAGTAAAAACAGAAAGAAAGAATAGGAAAAAAGTAAGAAAGGAAAAAAAAGCAGGAAAACCAATGTTAGAAAGAGAGAGAGAGAGAGAGAGAGAGAGAGAGAGAGAGAGAGAGAGGGGGGGGGAGGGGAGAGAGAGAGAGGGGGTGAGAGAGAGAGGGAGAGAGAGATGGAGGGAGCAAGAGGGAGGCAGAGAGAGAGAAAGTGTGAGAGAGAGGGAGAGCGAGAGGGAGGGAGGGGGAGAGGGAGTGAGGGAGGGAGAGAGAGAGGGGAAGGGAGAGAGTGAGAGAGATAGGAAGAGAGAGAGAGGGAGGGACCGAGAGAGAGAGGGAGGGCGAGAGAGAGAGAGAGGAAGGGATAGAGAGGGGGGATAGAGGGGAGAGAGAGAGAGAGACAGAGAGAGAGAGTGTGTGTGTATTTTAATATATTAAAGATTTCTGGACACCCACTGGCATTGATGGAGGAATAATGTGAGCATTTTCAAAACTGTTCATTCAAAACACAAACAGCAAAACTACCCACACACACGCCCAAAAACGCATAACATTACTATGAACTGTTTTTAAATTTAGGCATAAAACAAAGAAAAGTACATACTTTTCTATCCTTCGCTGTTCAGTTTCTCGTTCTTTAGCCTCTTTTGCCTGTCTCATTCTTAACTTTTCCTCCTTGATCTTTTCTTTCAAATCTATTAAGTTCTCTTCCAGCTTCTGTGGATTTTGATCTGGTGGCAGGTGTTTCTCATTTCTCTCTGTCAATTTTTTCTGCATTTTGTTCTTTTCCTCCTAAATTGGGTTGAAGAATAAAAAGAAAACTATGACACAGAACATAAACATGATGATGGTCAGTTCATCAATCAGGAAAAACCAAAAACATAAATGTATATTTTGAATGGGTACCAGGTACAGTCCTAGGAAGAAAAGGCGGCCAGTGCGATGCTGACCACATCACCAATCTTGTGCCGTTGGGTCTATAAAATATAGGTCTAGCCCCTGTATACCCAATACACCTGAAAGGCGTGGAAAGGATTCTTTACTTACTTTTTAATAAATGTATATCAATTATAGAAAACAAAATGAAACTGACCAGGAGATAACTGTATTTATTATATACCTAAATTGCCTAGTAAAATCACAGGCACCCAAGGGATGCTGGGATTGGTTCTGTGATGTCCTGTACAGGATAAGCAAATAACTTTAGGAACTGCCATGTGCAGCAGCTAGACACTTGCCTGTGGATATAAAGGTTGTGGGTTTGAATCCCCATGGAGCCTGATTTTTTTTATTTTATACATTCTGGTCGACCCAGTCTTAAATGGACACAAGGTGGGTGAAGCCCTGGGAAGTAAAGGCGACTGGCATGATGTTGACCACATGAGCCATCAAGGGCTGACTGGTCTATAAAAATATGAGTGTAGCCCATTATGGCCGATGTGCCTCTGACATATTTTACTTTCTTTGAAAGCCTATGCTTGAATGGAAGATGAAGGGCATAGGGAGAAGATTTTCTGCCCACCATCACAATAATCATGAACTTTGTGCTTTCAGTGCCAGACATGGAAAATGCATAGATCACAAGAAAGGAAGATATCCACCTGTGAAATCTGCTGTCTCTAAAAGGTCACTAACAACACAAGAAAGGACGGTCACAAATGCCAGCTTAGAGAGAATGTTGGAATAAGACTGTGCCTGAATTACATTGAAAGACAGAGAATGAAATGGTGCAGTCGTGTAGTAAGAATTCAGCCTGACCAAACTGTATATGAGACAGCAGAACCTCTGGGCAGAAGGTAACAGGAAGGTCAAGGAAGAGGGGATATTCAGCATAGACTACACCTGCCCCCCCCCCCCCAAAAAAAAATTTTATTAAGAAAACCATCGCTCAAGCCACTGAAAAGCACAAGACAAATACTAAAAACCATGACACTGGCCTACAACCCAGTAACAGTGTGACAACAAAAGAAGCAGAAGATTCATGACAATTTTTAATCTGAAAGGCAACAATGTTTTCTGTCAAGTTGTGAGATCTGTGTTTCCACAGTGTGAAGTTGTTCTGAGATGGACAAGTTTGAAGAAAGTAACAAAAAGAGTAAGAACACTCTCATCATACTGTCATATTTGAAAACGATGAGCAGTTTCAAACAGAATAAATATACAGTGAAACTCACCTGTTCATGAAACTGTTCACTCTCTTTTCTAAATTCTTCTTTTCTGTTTGCTTCTGTTTCTGGTTGTTTTTGTAAACTACTGTATACAATGACAACAGAAAGGTCAAAAGTTAATTTTTTTTTTAAAGTTTAAGTCAAGAAGTTCGACCTCATTGCACTGGGTTTTATTCCATATGGTTTGGTTTTTTTCTGCAGGTGGCTAGCCACTTGCCGATAATGTCGCAAAAAAGCACGAACACTATGGCTCCGACAATGATACCCATGGGTCTTCTAAAAACTGCACTCATAAACGGAACGATGAAACAAACCCAAGACCTTCAGATCGCAAGGCAAATGACCAGAGACCCCAGAATGACAAAAGAAATAATGTACAATTACTCAGTCTCAACTGAAAGTACAAATGTTGGTAAAGAAGATAACTCAAATTGTAAATAAATACAAAATGGCAATAATAATAATTTAATCCAAATAATTCACAGACCATAAGAAGTAAATACCCAGGTCTTTTAAATCTGGCTTTAAATATTTTAAAACCATTCTTGAAGTCTAATTATATAATTAGTTATTACCATAGTAATGTTGAAATTACTATACAAAATATCAACATATCAAGAATTGCGGAAAAGATGGTAATGCTGGATAGGACACACAATGAGAAAACCTGATAAGAATATAGGTAAAATGTTCTTTCAATTTAATTCACATAGTAAAGGAAACAGAGACCTGGTACAAATGGAAAACAAATTTAGAAATAGAGATGACAAATGTCTGATTCAAAACATGCCTTTAGATGTCTTCTTTTTCTTTTCGTTCGTCCAAATGACATAAATGCATTGTGGCTGCTTACCGCAGACCTG
The DNA here is from genome assembly GCA_905116865.2 of Candidula unifasciata. Lineage (NCBI taxonomy): Eukaryota > Metazoa > Mollusca > Gastropoda > Stylommatophora > Geomitridae > Candidula > Candidula unifasciata. The sequence continues at coordinate 324,154 of CAJHNH020004691.1, read as the reverse complement.
CCACATTTGTGCCTCTCGGCCAACACACCCAATTTCATTGAGCATTTGTTGACCAGGTTAACTTCCCGACAGTTTCTAGGGACACGGCTTATTCTTATTTCTGTGGTGTTCTCTTTGTTTCTTTATCTATGGGTGTTGCCCCTGGAGAGCCCATCCAGGGCATCTGCGTGTAGACTGGTCGGCCCTGAAGAGAAGGCAGGAGCAGATCATGGGCATTAACCTCCATCAAAGGAGGCTTCCATAAATGCAGAGCCGACACATAATGCTGGGCTCACTCTAGGAAATGTCATGTCCTGCATATGACTGCTTAACCTCACATCCATATATTGAGCTTTCCACTTGTCACAGTCATTGGCTGCACCCTCGGGTCATCAGCGGGAAGCAGCCCGCAGGTCTGGGACTTTGAATACCACACAGATAGGTTACTTCTCTTCAACAAATTGTTCACTTTCTTTTCTAAATTCTTCTTTCCTGTTTGCTTCTATTTCTGGTTGCTTTTGTAAACTACTGTATACAATGACAATGGAAAAATCAAAGGTTAAAAATATAAGTTAAGAGGATCAACTTCATTGACCTGGGGTTTATCCTATATGGCTCAGTCTCTCTCTGCTGAACAGGTAGCCACTTGCCAATAGCATCGCATAAAGCACAAAAACGGGTCTTCTAAAAATTGCACTCATGAACCGAACGATAGTTAGTTAGTTAGTTGGGTTATCATCATTGCACTCCGGACATGTCCATAGGTGCTTTGATCCTCCCCTCAGTATGAACCCCAATGTCCGATGGCTAATAGTACCAGTTCTATGTTGATTAACAAGTCTTCTGACGTGTCCGGTGTGCGTCTCGTTTTTTGCTGTGCTGATCTTAATTCCCAAATCTGCCATTCTGGCGAGTGATGTGGATTCACTGCCACCAAAGTCCTCTATCCTTCCCATTTCTCTGAGGGCATTGATAATATCAGCATGATCCATAGGCCGACCGTCGGTAGTGATAGCGGATCCAGCCAACCTGTCAGCTCTTTCATTTCCATCGACGCCTGCGTATCCCGGAACAAAAATAAAGGTGACTCCACGCACAGTGGACTTCTGAATTGATTCAAGCCATTGTCTTCGCACTGAACCTGCCTGAACCCTCCGGATCATACTCATTGAATCACTGAGTATACATATGCGGGTGTATTTTTGTGTTTCAAGCCAGGCAAACGCTTGCGTCACTGCCATCACCTCCATCGATACAGCCGAGCGATACAGCCGTGAAACAAACCCATGACCTTCAGCTCGTAAGGCAAACAACTACTTCGCCACAGAGAACCAAGAATGACAACAGAAATGATATACAAATAATCGCATTTGAAAGTACAAATGTTGGTAAAGAAGATAACTCAAGTTGTAAATAAATGATGCAAAATATTAAAACTAATATTTTAAATAATCCAGACTCTAACAATACATTTCCTGGAATATTTTGCTCTATAAGGTGAGGTAGATTACTAGAGTTAGGTCAACACATAATAAGGCCCCAAAAAGGAATCTTTCCTTCTCCCTGAAATGTGCAAATCATATTGCTTGTTACACTATACATCTTTCTGTCATAATTGTATTATTTGGCAGATTACCATGACAATTTCAAATTTACCATATGCTTTCTTTTAAAATAATCATGTCAGCAAAATTCATTCAGAAGTAAAACAAACATGCTAACTCAAATATACAAATAGTAATGTACAAACACCCACCTAATCACTTACATATCTAATTAAGAAACACAAGGAATATGTTAATCACTGACCTCAGTTTCTGTTTATCTTGTTCATTCTTGAACCTCTCTAACACTTGTTCTTTTACTGTTAGCTTTGTTTCTGACCTCTTTTTTATCGTATCATTTCTTCCATGGTCACCAGTTGTTTCCAGTTCCCTAGCTTTCTTCTCTTCTCTAAGTCTGAACAAACAAAAGGGACAATTTCACCCTTTGGAGAAAAAAAAACTACATATAAACATAACTGGGAGCCACTGTGGTGTAGTGGCTAGACACTTGCCTGAGGATCCAAGGTTGTGCATTCAAATTTGGATTTTTTTTTTTAAATTACCTCGGCTCCTAGGCTGACCCACGCTTAAATGGGTACCAGGTAAGGTCTTGAGAAGTAAAGGTGGCTGTCATGACGACCTCATTACCCACCCAGTGCCAGATAGTCTATAAAATATAGGTCTAGTAACACACTGCGCAATATGTCTGAAAGCATGGAAAAGGGTCCCTTACAGAGTTTTTTAAACCTAGTTCTTTAACTTTTAATTTTTGAAAGAATGTCAGATGACAGAGAAGTAAAAACTGTAGACACAATGGAAATGAATGGTTGTAGGCCACGAGGCAGACCAAGAAGATGATGGAGAGATAATGTCCTGACAGACCTGCAAACACTTGGTATCACCAACTGGAAAGAGAAGGACAACCAGAGATGAATGGAGGCGGATTGTGACGTGCGGCAAAGGCTGCGTGGGGATGTGCAGCTTACCAAAGATGAATTAGGGTGTCGTTAATGTAACAAATGGCATCAAAAACTTACAATGCCACCGGCCAAGTGTAACAGAACATGATGAATGTTAAAGGCTTCCAAACGTAGTGGAACGATAAACACTCTTAAAAGGTTCCATTGTTGTATGACAATAGCAATGATCAACAGAAGGAGAAAATGTGTAATCAAATACTCCAGACTCATCCAGACACACCATCACAAGCCCGCTTGTACATTAACTGACTTTATAACAAATGACGGGTCACAGTCCAACCTTGGAAATCCGTACGGTCATCTCGATCTTCTCTTCTGCAGTCTAAACAAGGTAGTAAAAGTATCCCGGCTTCCTGCCGAGCGTAATAGACGATATACCAGCTTTCCGCTGAGGTTTCTAGTGGAGCCCCAGGGTAGAGCATCCTCAAGGGTCCAACTTCATACAACGAATAATTTCTTCAGTGGAATCCCGGGTTATAACGTCCTCAAGGAACCACACGTCTGTCCCCTTCAGACTGTAAACATTGAATGCTCATAAATAATGTACCAGCTTTCTGCTGAGGTTTTCTAGTGGAATCCCGGGGTAAAACGTCCTCAAGGATCCACACAACTGTCTCCTTCAGACTGTAAAAATCGAATGCTCTGGCAACAACAATACCTTAAATACATTACGTATTGTTTTGACGTCTTATTTGCTCACTCAGTACTGGTGCGTTGTAGTGCACATACGCACGCGACACAGATTATATATGCAGCAATGAACCTCAAGGGCTCAGAGTGCTGAAGAAGAAGAAGTTCTTCAACTTCAATATTTACTTATTTACAGTGTTAATTGTGATCAGTGCAGAAATGACTGATTTGGTGGATTTCAGTAACTGTCAGGGCGGAAAGACAATAAACATTCTTTGAGCATGTGTTGATAAGGAGCAAAATAGGGTGTGTTGTGACAATGAGAAAGATAAATTGAAAAACAGCCAGAAAAAGACTATATAGGATGATGTTGGACAATTTGGCACCATAGCATGGAAAAACATCTGAATCAGAAATCACTGAATGTATACACAACAAAGGGATTTAGTAACACTATCTCATAAATCTGTGACTAAGATAATGTGAAGTATCTGTTCTAAGACCTAGAAGTACACTGGCCAGATGATTGCCTGCTGGTCAGGTTTTCAATTCAAATTCAAACTGTCCCAGTGTGGGTCCCAGAGTCCCATTTTGGAGGGAAAACTAAAAGATAAAATTGGGCCCCGGAACCCATGCAGGAAACAAATGAATCATGAGAATCAGAGAGCATAAGAAGTAGATATCCAAGTCTTCTAAATCTGGCTTAAAACAATTTAAGACCATTCTTGAACAGTCTAATTACATAATTAGTTGTATTACCACAGTAATGTTAAAAATACTTTACAAAGTATTAACATATCAAGATCTGTGAAAAAGATTTTAGTGCTGGATAAGACACACAATAAGAAAACCTTATAATAGTATAGCTAAAATATTCTTTCACTGTAATTCACATAGCAAAATACACACAGACCTTGAACAAATGAGTTGTGGCTATTTACAGCACACCCGAGACATTTGTGCCTTTTGGCCGACACACCCGACTTCATTAGGCATTTTTTTAACCAGGTTAACTTAACAGATAGTTTTGAGGACCATGGCCTATCCTTATTTCTGTGGTGTTCTCTTTGTTCGTTTATCTACAGGTGTTGCCCCTGGAGAGCCTGTCCAGGGCATCTGCGTGTAGACTGGTCGGCCCTGAAGAGAAGGCAGAGGCAGATAAATACAGCTGGGAGCAGTCAGTAGGTCCCGGACTTTGAAGACCACACAAACAGGTACATTTCTCTTCAGCATGTTACCCACCTTCAACGTTGTTTCATCTGGAAACTTAGCAAGACAGTACAGCAAAAGTATACATCCGGCATGGTTTCCCCTTTTAGGTCCTGACACTCTGGCAAGTTGGGCAATGGTAACGGACAAATGAACCTCTCTGCCAATTAGTAGCACTTTCTGGACATTCAAGACTTTGTTGCTGTAACATTGGAGTTGTGTCTTACAGACATTTGTGCCAGATCAGCTGACTGACAATGGCAGACTGTTGTGGTGTTACCTCAGCCTCGTGACGACAATACTGAGGGACAACAAAGGATTATGGAAATGACTGTCCCATGAGTTACCACCCGCAAGAGATGTTGCTTGTCTAGGCTGCAAGCAAATCAATTGTTGTAGGGCTGAATCTCAGCAGTTCAGTTCTTCCACTCGACAGTCATTTCAGCTTAGGGTCATCATTAGTAGTATGTTCAGCTAGCGGATTTTACCCATGTTCAAAATGAGTTTTGATAAATGCTGTCACCCAGGCATTGGGGGTGGGCCGATGAGAGCCAGACTGGACAATACATCTCTAGAGTTAACCAAGTCCGAGATCCGCTGCCAACTCGGTTCAGGGCAAAAAAGTGATCCATTATCCGTGGCAGACGACTGGACGTGTAGCAGAAGTCTTGGGTGAGGACCCGTAAAACCAGTCCAGAGACTGCTGGCGCCTGAAGTAAACTACGAGTAACCTCTTAGACACATCACAAGGGCCTTAACTTTCTCTCACTCCTGTGATCAAAATCACTGTGCCACGGCGATATTTTCTATTATCTTCAAGCTGTTGCACGGATCCCAATTAAATGCCTCAAACAACCATACATTTTGAATGTTATTGTGATGTTATAGTTTACAAATGGGCAGGATCGGTAGTTTTCTTTAAACTGCAGCTTTCTCTGATCTTTTAAACACTACACCATTTTTGTGGCCCTAAAAGACAATTTATTGTAACCACACAAATTATCTGTCTTTGACCCACTATAGGCGTATTTTCCATTTATCTTCATTGTCTACACGAGCAGTCTCATTGACTATGAATGACCTCATAAAGCTCACTACAATTTGTGAATTTTCCGCAAAAACATGTGGAAAATAATGTCAGTTTGCACAGAAAATAATTTTTGCTGAGTTATGTAAAAATAAGAAAAGTTTTTTTAAGGGGTGCTATCTTACCTTCTTTATACCACAAATAAACCACACACACTTTAAAAAAAACGTTGGATGTCAAAGCAAACCAATTCCTTGCCATAACATTAGAATCACATGTGTCTATGAAAGATTTCAACAATTTCGGTCAAATCTTTGGTGAGCTATAGGATTTTATTTGTTTTGATTAGCAAAAGACAGGATTGTCTGGTGTGAATTAGTTGACAGTTTATGCTATAATGAGGGATAAGTGGCAGAAAAAGAAAAATCAACTGAAATGCTAAAAAACATTTACTTTTTCTGTTCTTCAATTTTCTGTGTCCTCATTTCAGCTGCTTTCCTCATAGACTCTTGGGCACGAGTCTTCACTATCAACAACTGCTGTTTTTGTTTTTGTATAACCTAAATCGTTTGAATAAAAAAAAGGGACACATAAGTAAATAAAGTGTGGCAATTGCTCTATCTTTTCAAAGTAGCTCAAGTTTAATGTTTTAATACTTGGTCTGACTGAACTGCTGCTGAACACTGGAGTTGTATTCAAATATTTTTTTTTTTAAAGTCAACAACAACAAAAAGTAATCTTATGATGGATTTTAAGACATAGGAGTATAGTGCAAAGTAGTAATATATTCCGGGTCATAGTCTTCTTCGTATTCACCGGAGGTAAATTCCAGTGCAAAATTCTGGTTGTTCGTCCACTTCTGGACTTATGACTTGTTCCAAAACTTGAGTTTTGCTTGCACACCCTTTTTACAGACCTGGCTTACCTGAACACAGACTGTTGGTTCCTTGCCTCTCCGGCAAATGCACTCTGACTTCAAAGGGAAACCCCTAACTAGTTGACTTATGACACTGGATTATATCAATGGGACGACCAGTTCCTTCCCCTGGTGCTGAGAATTAATGTAAGAATAAAGGACCCATTTTCTGATAATGGTTCATTTGGCAAATGATGCTAGAGTTACAGTTTTATAGATCAATCGGCACTTGATGGATCATCATCACGCCGGCCACCTTTACTTCCCATGACCTTACCAGGTACACATTTTAGGCTGGGTCAACTTTGGAGCCATAGTCAATTATGAAAATACAAATCTTTCTCGATGTACATTCGAACCTTAGACCTTTGGGTCGGCAGGCAAATATCTAGCCACTATGCTACCATGGCTTTCTATAAACAGGTGTGTAGTGTCAAACCTTCAAATATTTCAAGTCATAGAAATTGGGAGGACCAGTCACTTTCCCTGATGCAGTGCCATCCCATAATTCCAAAATCACCAAATGGTCATTTAACAAGGTCAAAGCTACTTATTCCAGAGTTATACTGATTATCATCATCAGGTGCCTGGCCTGATTGCACAGATATTCATGTCTGCCAATAGATCTTGAGCTTTGGCGGTTTTTTTTTCAATCAATTTTTATTGATGACATATCTCCAGACAACTGTCTGAAGTCACTCTAGCATCAGTTCTCTCAGCCTCTCATTAAGACTGCCAATCATTCTAGTCAACTGTGATTTTCTCTCATGAACGAATGAACCAAGAATCACATGATTCATTTATTCATATGACTGAACAATGTTTCTTTCTCTCTGCACGCAGAGTACTACCAATAAATTCATCACACTGTGCTACAGAATTCATCACAGTAGCCACTGTGCTACACGAATCCACAGAATTCATCCAGCAATCTGTTTCTTCTTCTGCGTTCGCCCCTGAAAAGAGCAGTTAGCATCTTGTGTTGTGGTTTTCAACTAGACTGTGATATCTGCCCCTTTTGGCCCAAAACTGATTTCAGACAATCCTAATTAGTCGTCTTTTATGAAAAAAAAGGGGCTCCAGAACCCAAATCCACACAGGAACATCAAGTAATCTAACAACATTATATAATGTACCTTATTCCTCAAAAACAGTAACAACTATGATACCAGAAGCTATCACTTTTACCAGGAATCACTTAAATAATTGTCTTTCAAACTCAGTATGTGAACCAAAATTCATAAATATAGTTTAACTTCAAACACTAGCATACCATAGATTTGGCATCAAGACTGCTGCAATATTTTGGCCGCTGTGGTGCTTCCTCTGCAGCTGGCTTGTTAGTACTTCTGTTTGATAAACAAAGAATGATGCAGAGATGAATAACTAGTCAGCGAGGGGCGACACATAACAACAACAATTTAATGTTATGTTATTACAAATAACATCACTGCACAATGGGCTTCTGGTGTGTGCTCAGTCCTCTGATGCAGCATGCAAATTTAAGTACCTCATTACAAAGATGGCACAGACTTTTCTCCTAGGTAATGTAATAGTGTTAGCATCAGACTCGTCATTAACCACAAGCATAGTCTGTATAACATTGACAGTATTGGCTGTGTCCACGCATCTTCCTGTTTTGTTGTTGTTGTTGTGCATTACTTGCTAGTTGGTCTGCTTGGTCATTATCTTTTACTCTGGCACACCAAAGTGTGTAGACCCAGGTGAGGGAGGTGAAGTGAGATATGCTGTCTGTCCATTTAAAGTGGAAACTTGTGATTTTCTTAAGCATGTTTATGGATTACGATATGGTTACTGCAAGTGTGGCTGCTTGCTCTGCTGTCTATGTGAGTGGTCTACGGACGGCAGTTATCTGCGTGGTCATGCTTGACTTCTTAGCCTGGTCATTTCTTCTTCTTCTGCCTTTCTAGCCCCCAATGGAGCATGGATCCTCAAATCAACTCAGGCAAAGTTGTTCTATCCTTCTCTATCGCATGAAGCTATTCCTATCTTTTTAATGTTGCTCTCTAGATCAGTTCTCCATGCAGGTTTTTTTGGGGTCTTCCTTTATTTCTATGCTCCTGCGGGTTCCAGTGCAAAGACATTCTAGTTATATTGTTCTCACGTTTTCTCAATGTGTCTTTACTTCTCCTCTTGGTCCACTGGAACTTGTTTAGTTCTCTCCCAAAGCTCCACATCAGCCTGGTAACTGCCACTATTTCTTAATGTTTTCCTCATTCCTTGTGCCAGACTTTGACTACAGCTTCGAGTACCTATCTGTGTAAATGTTTTCTTCAGGACATAAACGAGGAAATACTTTTGATGCACAAACCTTCACAATAAAACTTACATCATATCACTCAACTTTTCCAGCCCTTGAAGATAAACAAGAAGAGGATAAACACAATAAAAGTAACGAGTATATGATTTTTAAAGAGCCCAAAAATGCAGTGAAAGTGGCTATTGAGAAGTCATATCTCTTTCTTCAGTACACACTAATTAAATAAAAATATGTGGGAACATAAAATGTGATGACTGGGATTCAAGAGCAAAAGCCAGTCATGCAGAACATATTGAATAGAAAAGAAAAACTTAAGGTTCAGCACTGATACTTTTAAATTAACTTGTCAAGAGCAAATAATCCCAAAATGCAAAACAGAATTAAATTTTATTAGATAATTGCAGTTTATAATATTTTCGAGAGAAAGTTAAAAAAGATAGATATAAAATGCAAGAAAGACTGACTTTTTTCCTAGAACAAATACAACAACTTATCTAAGAGAGAACAAATAAATTTAAGATAAACTTACTTATTTTTACTGAAGGTTATATCTCCATTTTGTCTTTGTCCCAATCTAGTGATTCCTTTGGTGACTTCAGCAGATGTCTTTTTATTGGCCAAGTCTCTCTGTGTTGTAGTTCTAGCCTCACCCACTTTCACATGCCCAGTACATTTGGTAACAAAGGCTGACTTTGCTATATCAGCTTCAATTCCTGAATCTTTATTAGTTTTAGTATTGCCAACTATTCCTGTGCTGACTATTCCATTTACATTCTGATCTGTCAAAGAGTGTTTTAATTCATCAGCTTCTTTTTCTGTATCACAAACATTATCATCTGGATAAGTACTGTTCTTTCTGTTCACTGTCACAGCCTTTTCAGAACTGGCATTCATACTTTGATCACAGTCATCATCATCATTAAAACCTTGATCACTGGATGCAGATGGAGGATTCGAATAACTGTCTGTATACATAAAGATAGGCTGTGGTTCGACAGCCCTTTCCACAGGTGCAGTTTTTGTCTTAACAATCTCAACTCCTTTCAGCCTGGCAGGCTGTCCATTGCCCATCAGTTCAAAGACTTCGGTCACCACAGTTATTGTTTCATTAAGACACTGGTTGTGCAGATGCGAGGCTTTAACTCCATTAAATATAGCGGCCATGCCTTTGCTTGTGCCAGCTGCATGCACATTTCTGCTATATTGCCTTTGTCCAGACAATGGACGTGGCTTGTTCCATGCTGGTACATAACTATTTAAATTTACTTTGGCAACTTGCTGAGATTTGCAAGTGTTTGCTACTGGCTTGCACTGGAAATGACAAAAATAATGTTACTCAGGACTGAAACAAAACAAAAAAATTAAAAATATTAGCTCAAAATTAACAATTACTGTATTTTTTCCTGTAAAAGAAAGACACCCCACCCCCATGAATAAGATGACCCATATTTTTTACTTTTATTTTGTTTAGCCCAAAATTAGGACATAAATATTTATAACACATTTAGTGTATAAGACTATGCCTAATTTTAAACAAGCATGTAGATATATATATTTATGTAAATATAAAAGAAAAATATTGTATTATACAGATTCAGGGGGAAAAAAGTATTTAAAAGTAAAAGTAAAGGACTTTTTTGCATGCCTTCAAGCTATTGGGCATATCGGACTAGACCTATATTTTAGAGACCAACTGTGACCTCCTTTACATCCCAGGACTGCACCTGGTACTCACTCAAGGCTGGGTAGACCTGGGAGCCAAGGTCATTTCTAAAAAAAAAGTCCTGCTTCATCTGAACCCGAACCCACGACCTTCTGATCTGCCACAGGCAGGTGTCCAGCCACTATACCACGGCTACCCCCCAACAGTATATTGTCTGGGCTAAAACACACAAAAGGTTTATGTAAAAAAAATTTTCAAGCCGATGATGCTTTGGGCTGGGCATATGATGCTAGACTGATACTGTTATAAACCCACTGGTACTTAAATGGGCGATGGGGTGAACAGCATACCAGCCACCTTTACTTTTCAGGACAATGTTTGCCTGGAACAATTCAGGTTGACAAATATGCACACACACTCTCTCAAAATCCATGTTTTGACCGTATCCTTGAGTTCAACCACAGAAGTGTTACTTAGATCGGGATTGGAACTGTTACTAAAGCTATGGGGGATGCAGTCAAAGTGAGTAGGCTCCTGTCCAGATAGTTGTAACAGAAGAGACCCTTCATGAGTTGTGAAATATGAAGCATCAAAAGATAAGGAGAGACGACTACCACTGTTATAAATGTCCACCTAAGAGGAATAACTATTAGAACTTCATGAAACAGACAAGAGGGTTACAACAACAAAAACACACTCATGCAAGCACTCATACACAGGCACAATGATGCCCTTATTGTTTAACAAAACAACCACTTCATTCCCATGCTCTCATGCTGTACAGTTTTTACTGAAGGATTTACCAGTGTTTTCAAAAAATACATCAGATTTATCAGTGTTTAAAAAAAATACATCAGATTTACCAGTTTTTTCAAAAAATACATCAGACTACTCTGTGTTATATATGTTCATTTCACATGAATAACTTTGAATTTCATGAAAACTGAATTTAAAGAGGAAAGAAGGAATGAAGTTGAATGACAGTCACCGTGTGGGTTCCGGATCCCCATTGTGGAGAAAACAAGACCAGACCCACTGCCTACCCAAAAGCATGTTGTGAGAGTCGACTAATTGGCAGCTTTCTCCGAAGTCGTACATCTGCCTGAGAGGCAAGAAACCAACAGTCTGCAGGTAAATGAGTCAGATCTGTGAAACAGATGTACATGCAACACTATTTCTGGAACAGGACTAAAGACTACAGTCCAGAAGTGGACCAACAACCAGAACCTTCCACCAGGGTTTACAGCCGGTGAACACGAAGAAGAAGAATGACACTGGGGAGGGAGGGGGAGAAAGATAGAGAGAGAGAGGGAAATAAGGATAGAGACAGTTTCCAAAATATGATGCCTTAACTGCGAATGAAATAACCTAACCTGCTTAACAAAACAATCTCTCAGTTCTCACCTTCCCCTGCTGTATATTCTTTAGTGTAGAATTTCTCCAGCTCGATTCCTTACTCTGTGCTGAATTTACTGTTCCATAACCCGAAGACTTCTGCTCACAGTACATCTTGCTACTGCTACCTTTCACTGCAGCACTATCCAATTTTGATGAAGCCAGTATCTTTCCAGCTGTGCTGTCATGTCTTTGCAGCACCCCCTTGTTTATTGTAGGTTTTACTTCACGTGCAGAAGTACACAATCTCTTATCTGCCCCCTTCACATCAACAGTTTTCTTTGAGGCAGCTGGAATATATGCCTTAGATCTCGTAACAGTTCTGGAATTATTCCCACATCCTTTTTCATCAGATAATTGTCTGACAGGTCGTTGGTTTTCTTTGCTATCTTCTTGAAATGGTGAACCTGTCAAGAATTGCTTAGATAATGGTTTTGCAACAGAGACTGAATTTCTTGATTTCAGGGTGGTTTTCCTAAACTGCTGGCATTTATCTGCGGATGCTGTTTTACTGTTCACATCCAGGAATGGTGGTCTGTCAGATGTAATTTTGTTAGCTGTGGCTACTTTGACTGTGTTCGTTGAGCTGGATATTAGAACAACAACAACAACAATTTACTGTTCTGTTATACATGACATATGAAAAATGTTAGTATTCAATCTAAAAGGACATGGGATATCAAGTCTGGTGCAGGATTTGTCTGTCTTAACAGACATGAGATTTTTATGTTTGGTATATGATTTATCTGCATCATTTCAAAAGAACATGAGATTTAACCTTTGGTGAAGGATTTCTGCCTTATTTATGAATGATATGGAATTTCAAATTTCATGCGGGATATTTTTTTTAGAATGATATATATATTTGTCTGCATATCTGTGTGTATGTATACATGCGCGCATACATGTGTGTGTGCGTGGAAGGGGTGGGGGGGGGGGTATGAAAGAGAGGGGGCAAGCAGTGGCGTAGCAAGGTCAGGTGGTAGCCGGTGCAGTACATTTTCTCTCACACCCCTATCTCCCCCCATTTCCACACAAATTGCTCATGTTAAAAATTATTTTTGCCATTTTGTCACCTCCAATTCCAATCCCCCCTCCCCCATCGGATGACACCTAGTGAGGCCAGCACCACCGGCATGCCCCTTCCTACACCAGTGGGGGGGAAGAAAGGCAGAAAGAAGGTTGGTTGCTATACTGTCCTTATTTTTATAATGTTAAAGAAAATAAAAACACACAACATTCTACTAAAACATTAGGCCATTCCAGTCTCTTTGAAAGTAATGGCCTCATTGTTTTATAAGGGTCACTCCCACTCTCTCTTTGAATAGCTACTGAGAAACTTTCTAGTATTTAAAGTTAAACAAATATATTGACCTGAGCTCCCAATGGATATGGATACTAGGAAAATTTATGAGAGGCAAAGGCAGCAGATATGATAATTATCACATTACTCATTGAGAGTAAATTGCTCTATAAACGTAAGCAGCTAGTGCCACATGGCTAATATACCTCGAGGTGTGAAAAATTGTTCTTTACTTTTTCTTACTTTAATGAAAGCCATACCAGCATTAGAGAGAAAGTCAGAAAAAGACCATGTCTGACAGACAAAGAATGAAATGGTTCAGCCATCTAGTGAGAATGCAGCCAGACCAAATTGCTTATGAGACTTTTTACAGAAGAACATCTGGGAGGAAGGCGAGAGAGAGACCAAGAAAGAGATGGATAATTGGTGTAGCAAAAACCTGCAAAAAGATGCACAATTCCATCACCCAAGCCACCCAAGTGGCGCAAGACAAATACCCAAAAAAAAAAAAACGTCACTGGGCTACAACCTGGTATAAGTGAGACCACAAAAGTAGAAGGAGAAGAAGAATGAAAGCCATACCTTTTTCCAGGAAAAAGTCTCAAGCTCTTCTTCGTTATATTATTCAACCAGATGGTTTCTGCTGAGATTTCTTTTCGTGATTTTTGTAATACTTGCTCGCATGCATCTAATGAGTCAAGTAGCGTCTGGCAAGCGAGATGTAAGTTTGGCATCCGATCTACACTAGTCATAGTTTTAGAGACAAAACTGCTGGCATGTTTCTGTCAGTAATAAAAGGTGAAATATAAATATTGAAATAACATAATTTATAAGTGCTACCATACCAACCATTAAAAGATAAAAAAAAGAAACTTGTGTTAAACCCGGTCGCCCAGAGAAAGCCACTTTCAGAGCATTTGCTGGTTTTTAATCTTCTTCTTCTTCATGTTTACCGGCTATACAATCCAATGCAAAGTTCTAGGTGTTCGTCCACCTCCAGACTTTAGTCTTTTCCCCTAACCTGAGTGTTGCGTACACATTCGTTTAACAGATCTGGTCTATTTTTATGCAGTCTTGATTCCTTGCTTCTCAGGCAGATGTACTCCATCTTTGAAGTATGCCCCAGTTAGTCTATCCCTATGACATGCTTGCTGGGGAGGCAGTGGATCTATTCTTGTTTTTCCTCACAATGCCGGTTTTAAATGACATGAATCTTTGGCAGTAGCCACTACACCCATGTAACAGATATAGTATGGTTGCAACTACATAATGTGTAGATGTGATGAGTACGATCATATGTCCCAACATACACATAGTTTAGATATTTTCTGAAATCTTTGGGGTAGAAAATCTGATTTTTTTAAACTGTGATATCACAAAACCCTCATGACACCAGTGTGCTCAACCTGGCTAAGTCAACAAAACAACTTGTCTCATTGTCTAACAGAAGGTAAGTAGTTAATTCTTTGTATTTCGTGATTTAGTGTGTATTTAGTGACCGACCCTCCCCCCCCCCCCCAATCCGAAACAAAAATGTATTTCACATATAAAAGAGAATTAAATAATCAATATGAATTATCACATTGATCTGATGGCCGTTATGTCACAGTGGCAATCACACTTGCATGTCTGCTTTTTTTCAACCCCATGAATTTTTATAAAAACTGACTAAGTCAACAAAAACCACTTGTTTTATGGTTAAACAAAGCAATGTGCAGTTAATTCTTTGCTCTTTTCACATTTAGTGGTTAATTTCCTGCCCACCATGCATTGAATCAATTCTCATAGCTCGACCCTTTGCTATGAAGCTGAAACTAAGATTACCAGATTACTCAATTCGATCCTGAGCCATCCTCTCTATCTCCAGTTTTGTGGTTCGTTTAGCCTTGAGTTCAGCCTCAAAAGTTCACCTCCAGGTGCCTGCCCCATAGTGTCCCTTGCATTGCCTGCCTTGGTTGTCTCTCTTTCTTCATTCTGAGGACATGTCCAATCTACCTCCATCTTTGTTATTTTATTTCTAAATTTACATTTCTAAGTCCGTCATTTGTTGTAATCTAGAATTACTGATTTTATCTTCCCATGTGAACCCCAACAATCTTCTAAGAAGTCTTCCCTCAAAACCTCTAAGCATACTCTCTGTTTTCCAGTTTTCTGCTCCATAGAGGAGAATTGTTCTAACGCATGTTTTGTATATCCTGAGTTTAGTTTTAGTGCTGTAGATGTTTGATCTCCAGACACTATGAAGTCTATTGTAAGAGCATTTGCCTTTGCAATTCTCTGCTTGATTTCAACTACTACTTTTCCATCCAAGGAGATATTGCTTCCCAGGTAAGTAAAGTCAGTTACTGTTTCCAAACCTCCATTATCTATTACTATATCTGTCACTTTAGGGTTTATCTCCAGCAATTTTGTTTTATTGACAAGATTCCTAACCTTGTCTGTTTTGCTATTTCTGTCTTTTGTTGCAGATGTTCTATTCTTTTGCTGATGACACAGATATCATCTGCAAAGTCCAAATGTGCCAGGTGCTCAAGAAGGTTCCAATAAAGACCCATCTGTGTGATTGTGGTTGCTTTCTTTGTAACATAATCTGTTACTATGAGAAACAAGAAAAGTGACAGAATGCACCCTTGTCAAGACTCCTGATGTTACCCTGAAGTATTCTGTTTCCATGCGTCCGACTTTCACTTTCCATTAGTATCCTTCATCATCATATCATCAGTTCTTGTTATGCCTAGTGGCACATGAGGCTTCAAAGAGGACTTTCCATGCTTTCCTGTCCTGTGCAATCTTCAGTGCAGTTTTCCATGTCAAAGATGCCACACTCAGGTCACTTTCCATCGTTCGTCTCTATGTTGTTTTTGGATGCCCCTTTTTTCTCTTTCCCTCTGGTGTCCATGTGAAAGCTGTTTTGGCAGATGTATCAGGGTTCATTCTCATAACGTGGCCAAGCCATTCCCATCTTCTCTTGGTTATCATAATGTCTAAAATTTCTTGGTTTGTTTCTAGTGTTTGAGATTGTATCAGGCCAGAAAATGTTGATAATTCTATGTAGACATGTGTGGTGGAAGGTGGACAGCTTGTGTGCATCCTTTTTGGTCATTCTCCAGCATTTCGCTTCATAAAGAAGAACTGGCAAAATGATGCTTTTGTAGAATCGGAGTTTCGTTCCTCTGCAGTAACTGTTGGATTTCCAGATTTGCCTCATCCTTCCAAAAGCAGTTCTAGCTTTGTTCAGACGTGACTGTATGTCCTCTTCGGTCCCTCCCAGTAGGGACACCACATTGCCAAGATATGTGAAATGTTCTACATTTTCAAGAGTTTGGTTATTTATGGCCACTGGTTGTTGGTTTGGACTGCTTGTCATGATCTTAGTTTTCTTTGTATTTATTCTCAGTCCCACCATTTCTGCTGTGCTGTGTAGTCTGTTACTTTTTTCTTGTATATGTTTATGTGATAGGAGTGTTATATCATCTGCAAAATCAAGGTCCTCAAGCGTGGTGAATGGAGTCCATCGTATGCCTCTCAATGTCCTGTCTACCGTGTTCTTTAGTATTCAATCAATCACAGGTCTGAAGAGGAGAGATGACATAACACATCCCTGTTTTACACCTGTCTTTACTGGGAAAGATGTATTGTAATTTTTTATACTGCAGAAAAAGTCTTTATAGAAGAGAGCAATAATGTTACTATTTTTTCTGGAATTCCATAATGTCGTAAAATTGTCCGAAAAAACTGTCTCTATGGGCGTTGTCAAAATCTTTCTCAAAGTCCACAAAATTAATATATATTTTTCTCTGCCATTCATTGCATTGTTCTAAAATGTTACGTATGGCGAAGATGTGCTCAGCTGTTCCTCCTTCATAGTGTCCTTTAAATATGTTTATAGCTGCACTAGAGAGCCGACAGTGTATCTTTTTTTTTTAAGCGCTTCAAACGCGGGTGTTGGCTGAATTGAATACTCACTAGATTTCCTATTCATCGATATGAGATCACAGGGGTCTATTTGAAGTATTTCCGGTAGATTTTTATATTTTTTATTGTTAAGGGATTCAACCCATGTTCTCTTATGTCAGAAATCATGTGTCTAAACGTCCTATCACTGTGTCGCAACAACAGTGATCAGTGAATTAGGGCCTACGTTGACATTCCTTCCTACATTTGTCATTTGTTTCGAAATCGAACGGACGTTGAAGTTAAAAAATTATAAATATGACAATAGCTAGATGACAATGTCGGTATCACAATCCAGTCAAGCACTGACTGCATACTACAAAAGAAGATACATACAATGTTTTAACAGGTTACTGGTAACAGATTCCGTGGAAAGAATTTCATCTTTAGCAAAGGCCTTTACATCGTCCATTTCAAAATACCGGGCCAGATGTCTCGTCCAATGAAAACTAAACAGAGCTAGTATTCGACAAGTTTCGAATCAGATGTACTTTAGTCTTGTTTTATTGTTGTGCTGGGGATTGGGGGGGGGGGGGGGGGAGTTGCATACAATAGAGCGGACTGGATAAGTCAATTGCGAACCCTATGTAACATCTAACGGCACATAGCGGATGATGATGATGGGGTAGAGAATGTTTAAAATCATTTATAAGGTTATTTTCTTCAGAGGGGTTCTGGCCCACAATTTGTTTTGTGCGTGCGCGCACTCGCGCGTATGTGTGTGTAAGCGCGTAGGTGTGAATATGTGTGCGTGCGGTGTGTGAGTCCGTGGGTGTACGTGCGATGTGTGCGTGTATGTATGTGTGGGTGGGGGTAGATGGGGGTGTGAAGAACAGACAATCTGCCTCTTTAACAAGCATGGCGTAAAAAGGCGACTCAAATGTCCGAGGAAATTCACGTATGTATTCATTGTTCTGTTGTGCCGTTATTTGTCACATAAGGCTGGCAGTCTATTTCACCATTCCGTGCAATCACTTGGATATCATGGATGGAATCCAGTCCAGCACCTTTGGCTTCTCTCATCAACGTTCGCCTTCGGGTTTCTCATGATTGTCATCGTTTCTTCAAATTTTTCTGAGCATTTGTTTTCGGGTGCATTCAAGATAGGTGGAGAAACGTCTCTCTCTCTCTCTCTCTCTCTCTCTCTCTCTCTCTCTCTCTCTCTCTCTCGATCTATATATATATATATATATATATATATATATATATATGTGTGTGTGTGTGTGTGTGTTTGTACCCCACCATAACATTACACAAGCGATAAACACCTGGTGACACAAAATAGTAGTATTTTTTCAAAAATATCCTATTCAACCCTTAGGGTTATAATTGGGATATATATATATATATATATATATATATATATATATATATATATATATATATATATATATATATATATATATATATAATGTAACTATTTATTTGACCAAAACGTAATTTGTATTGTTTCACATTTCGCTGCGGAGGACACAAGTGAGGAGTATTGTCTGGATTTTTTCACCGGGTCACGCCAGTGTGTTGGGAGATGAACAGGCGGACAGACTGGCTGGCTCTGCACAACTTGGTGGAATACTGATACATGATAGAGCAGACGTGGTTAGTGCCTTGTGGGAGAGCGTGTACAATTCGGAGTAGCAGATGGTTCACCACAGTCTGGTGAGATTGATGCAGTTGGGGGTGACGAGAGGTTCTGGCAGATGCTCGAGGCTCATAGGAAAGGCAAGACGAACGTTTAATCAGAATGTTACTGGCACCATTAATATAAGAACTCTTCGCTGGCTGCTGAAAATGGGGTCGGAGCTCTTATGGGAATGCCCCGAGTGCTGTGTTGTCGATTCTTGAATCAAATCAAATTAAATCAAATCACATTTTGCTTTGATTTTAGGTTTATTATGATAGAAATTGTACTATGAATAATAATACAATAATATTAACACTGTATTAAAAACATATTGTATATATGTTTCTTTAGTGTGCAATCACTGATTACCCTCCTCGATTTTATCTTTAGGGGAAACATCTACAAAAATGCCCTGCACATTCTTTACCCTTTTAGTTTTCCATCGTCATGTGTAATTTATAGAGATTCGTGTAGTCAGTTAATATTTTCTTTGGTTTTCATTTATCCTACACTCCAGCAAATAGTGCTAGGTAGTACTGTACTTCTGGCAAACATTACAGGTCTCTGTATATATATATATATAATTGTACCCCACCGGGACATTACATCACTTGGGCGGGAATTGTCATGAATTATTTGTTGATCTTCTTATTCTGCAGCACCAGCTTGCCAATATCTGCTCTCACGACCTGAAGTAGAAGTATTTTTTAAAAAATATCCTGTTCAACCCTTAGGGTTATAATTGGGATATGCAGTGTTATTTGAGTTCTTAGAGTATATATTTGTTGTTTGAAATTTATATATCGTATATATATATATATATATATATATATATATATATATATATATATATATATATATATATATATATATATACATATACATATACATAGACATATATTTAATGTAATTATTTATTTACTAAAACAACTGAATAAATTATGGAATTGTACAGATAGAATTACAAAGGTCAGATTCTTAAGAGCATGCATCTTTCCCATTGCAACATACGCCTGTGAGACCTGGACACTTACTAAACAAGCGGAACAGCGCATAAATGCATTTGAATATAAATTTTACAGACAAGTTCTAAGAATATCTTTGGTAAAGAAAAGAACAAATGCATCCATACTTCAAGAGCTGAATATTGAAGAGGGTTGGCTAGTAAAGACAATAAAACAAAGAAAATTGAAATATTTTGGTCACTTGAAACGTCATGGAAGTCTAGAGAGAACAATAATGGAGGGGTATTTGCCTGGGAAGAGAGGAAGAGGAAGGCCAAGGAGAAGATGGGTGCAGGATGTGGCAGATGATCTCCAGGTGGGTGTATCAGACGCAGGACATCTTGCTCTTGATAGGAAGGTTTTCCGGAGGGTTGTTATGGCAGCGAGGTTCCGCGAGGGACATGCTACTGAATGAATGAATGAATTATTTATTTGACCAAAACCTAATTTGTATTGTTTCACATTTCGCTGCGGAGGACACAAGTGAGGAGTATTATCTGGATTTTTTCACCAGGTAACGCCGGTGTGTTGGGAGATGAACAGGCGGACAGACTGGCTGGCTCTGCACAACTTGGTGGAACACTGATACATGATAAGGCAGACGTGGTTAGTGCCTTGTGGGAGAGCGTGTAAAATTCGGAGTAGCAGCTGGTTTACCACAGTCTGGTGAGATTGATGCAGTTGGGGGTGACGAGAGGTTCTGGCAGATGCTCGAGGCTCATAGGAAAGGCAAGACGGACGTTTAATCAGAATGTTACTGGCACCATTAGTGTCAGAACTCTTTGCTGGCTGCTGAAAATGGGAACGGAGCTCTTATTGGAATGCCCCGGGTGCTGTGATGTCGGTTCTTGAATCAAATCAAGTTAAATCAAATCACATTTTGCTTTGATTTGAGGTTGATTATGATAGAAATTGTACTATGAATAATTATACAATCATATTAACACTGTATTAAAAACATATTGGATATATTGTTTCTTTAGTGTGCAATCACTGATTACCCTCCTCGATTTTATCTTTAGAGGAAACATCTACAAAGATGCCCTTTTAGTTTTCTATCGTCATAGGTAATTTACAGAGATTCGTGTAGCCAGGTAATATTTTTCTTTGGTTTTCATTTATCCTACACTCCAGCAAATAGTGCTCTGTAGTACTATACTTCTGACAAACATTACAGGTCTCTTCGTGTATATTAAAGCAAGACCATCCAAGTTGTAGTCTGAGCAATTTATGATTGCATTGTATTTTAAGTTATCTGACTTTGTTTTTTAGGAGCAATAGCAACTTATATGAATGTCTACTCTTTAGGCTTTAGACCCAAATTGATTAGAAGCCTACACAAATCTGATTCTTGCTCGGACACTTTGACCCACTCCTCTCTTCACCCAAATTTATCAAGCCTCTTCACATGTCTAATTGTGTCTTGGGCCTACGTCACCCAAGACCTTCCTTTAGCTCTGCCTAGGGCTTCATGCAGGAGGTGCTTATTGTTTGCAGCTACTCTGAGATATGACTTTGCTTACAGAACTGTGAGCCTATCTGTAAAAGTAGGCAGTGAAAGTATATATCGCATACATACTGCCGAGGTATCTTTTGTACATCCCAGAATTTTCCGTATGGTTTCTTTCTGTATGCATTCAAGTTTCATCAGCTGACTCTTTGATATGGTAACATTCCAAGTCTATAATCTAATACCCACAGGATACATGTTGGAATATTGTGAACAGCGTTCTTTGTTGTATATCCATTGCTGCCATAATTTTGAGAGTATTGAGTCCTTTAAGGCACTTCACCACAACAGCCTTCACGTGATCCCTGAAGGACAGACTTCTATTGAAAAGGATATCCAGGTACCTCAGTTTGCTTTCTTTTTTGACGTTTCTGTCATTAACTGTCAGGCTTGGAACATTGCCTTTTATAAATCTATTGTTCAGATAGCACCATAAAACAGCTGCCTTTTCTTAGTTGAGGAAACCACCCATCTTTGCTCGCCAGTCAGTCACTTTGTCTACAGTTTCCTGTAGCTCGTGGACTGTGTTTTCTATTGCTCCTCTGCCTATAAGCAAGAACACCATCTGCAAATGTCAATATCCTTCCAACACTTGGCGCTTCAAGTTCTGCAATCTTGCGTGTACATACGCTAAAGAGCACTGGTGAAATTGCAGAACCCTGGAGGTAGTTCCGGGGCGATTGTTCTGAGGTCCATGTACCCAGACACAGGGCAACCAAACGGGAATTCAGGACAGCTAGCTGGTATCCAGTTAACCAGCCACGGACAAACCCTCTTCTCAATGAGCGCAGATATCAAAATATCATGTCTAACTCTATTGTAAGCATACTCAAGATCAAGTTCTGCCATTACTATCTCCTGTCTAATCTGGAACCCCTCATAAACATCAAAAGTAGCTGCATTTAGGTATATTTCTTTGATCGTACCAGATTACCAAATTACTTTGACCGGTAACTACCCAAACTTTTTGGCAGGAGCTCTTCCCTTTCCAAAATTTTTGTTGTTGTTTAACAGCAATAGTCTTCTCTAGCACCTTGCTAAAAGTATTTTATAAGGGGTTTATATGCTTCCTTTAACCGTCTATAGAAGTTATCGTTTCAAGTATTTGTTTATAAACTTCATATTACTTCAGACTGACTGACTGACTTTCTACCCCACCAGAACATCACACAAGTGATAAACACCCGATGACACAAAGTGCCACCATGTGGATGAGGATCACCGTGGAGAGGTCCCAGAAACCGCGTTCAGACAATTGGCCATATGCATGGCCTGTCTATATTGCGGTCCCTGGCAAAAGCCAGGGTGGGGCTTCAAAGAACAAAAAATTTCGTCCTAACATGGACGCAAGGACTTTATATAATTACTTCAGATCTGTTTGTCATTAAACATATAATTATTCTTCTTCTGCCTTTTTATCCCCCAATGGAGCATAGGCCCTCAACCAACTCACGCCAAGTCGTTCTATCCTTCGCCATTACATGGAGCTCTCCCCATGTCCTCCCAATCTTTCTAACCTCATTCTCCAGCTCTCTTCTCCATGTGTTTTTTGGCCTTCCTTTATTCCTATGCCCCTGTGGGTTCCAATGCAAAGACATTCTAGTTATGCTGTTCTCCTGTTTTCTCAGTGTGTGCCCTATCCAACGCCAGCGTCTTTTCCTCACCTCCTGATCCACTGGAGCCTGTTTAGTTCTCTCCCAAAGTTCTACATTAGTTATTCTATCATACCATTTTATTCCCTCTATTCTGCGCAGGCACCAGTTAATGAATGTCTGTAATTTATTAGTAATTGCCTTCGTTGTTCTCCATGTTTCCGCCCCATACAATAGTACTGATTTGACATTAGAATTAAAAATTTTTAGTTTAGTATTTCTTTTAATTTCTTTTGACCTCCACAAATTCCCTAGTGCTATGAAAGCCCCTCTTGCCTTTTGTATTCTTATTTTAATATCTCTATCAGTTCCTCCATCTTTATCTACATTACTGCCCAAATAGGTGTACGACTCCACGTCTTGGAGTGGGGTGCCATCAAGAGAAACCACATTACTATTTGCCTGATTTATTCTCATTATCTTTGTCTTTCCTTTATGGAGTTTCAGACCAAGCTGCTGTGATCTCGCATTAAGTATATTTAATTTATCTTGTATCTGATTCCGTGAATGGGACAGAAGGGCAATATCATCAGCGAAGTCCAGATCATCAAGCTGTTTTGTAGGGGTCCACTGAATTCCATTCTTGGTGTTAGCAGTTACTGTTTTCATAGTCCAGTCTATAGCCAGTAAAAATAGGAGAGGCGACAAAAGACATCCCTGTCGCACACCTGTTTTTATTTCAAATGCATCTGTTAGCTTTCCCTCATGAAGAACTCGACATTTCATGTCTTTATATGTTGCCTTTACTAAGTTGATAATTTTCTGTGGGATTCCATAGTGCCCCATCAATTTCCAGAGAGATTCCCTATCAATGCTGTCAAATGCTTTTTCATAGTCTATAAATCCAATGTAAAGTGGTGAGTTCAGTTCAATGCTTTGCTCTATTATAATACGTAATGTGGCTATCTGATCAGTACAGGATCTGTTGGACCGAAAACCCGCCTGCTCATCTCTTAGCATTTTATCAATAGCATCTTTTAATCTTTCCAAAATAATTCTACTTAATATTTTTTCCAGGAACTGACAGCAACATAATTCCTCTATAGTTTTCACACTCCTGTAGATCACCTTTTTTGGGCAGTTTCACAAGATATCCTTCCCTCCAGTCTGCTGGTATTTCTTCGGTCTCCCAGACTTTACTGAATAATCTATGTAGCAATTCTGTTGATGTGTTTATGTTGGTCCTGATGGCTTCAGCTGGGATACCATCTGGGCCTGACGCCTTTCCTTCCTTAAGAAGATTTATAGCTTTTCTAATTTCCTCTTTGGATGGTATCTCACAGTTGATATTCAGTTCCATTTCTAAAGGCTGGATATCTGGGGGAACCTCTGGGCCTGGTCTATTTAGAAGCATTTCAAAATATTCAACCCATCTGTCCATTTGATCTTTAGTGTTAGTAAGTACCTTTCCTTGACTATTTTTGATTGATCCAGTTGGCTGACTATATTTACCTACTAATTTTCTTGTGTTGCTGTAAAGTTCTCTGAGGTTACCTTTTGCTGCTGCTGTCTCCGCTTCTTGTGCTAGATCATTTAGATATTTCACTTTATCTGCCCTTATATGCCTCCTAACTTCCTTGTTGGCTTCTGTGTAATTCTCCTGAGCTCTAGCTTTAGCAGCTCTAGTTTTGCTATTGTTTAATTCTGCCTTTTTACTTTTCCTGTCTTCAATCAGTTTAATGGTTTCTGGTGTTATCCATGCTTTATGTTTCCTTTCTTTCTTGCCAAGAACTTCTACGCAAGATTCATTCCAGATTCCTTTGATCTGATCCCAGCAGACTTATGTGTTGACATCTTCAGCTAACTGCTGCAACACCTGGTACTTATTAGAGACCGTGACTGAGAACTGTTCCTTAATTTCTTTATCTCTGAGAAAGCCTACATTATATTGGTTTCTATGATTATAAGATGTTATATATCTTTTTAGTTTCAACTTGATTTTACTTATCACCAGGAAATGGTCAGTAAATACATCGGCACCTCTGAAAGCCCTAACATCGTAAAGGGATGATCTAAACTTTTTGTTAATACATATGTGGTCAATTTGATTAGTTGTCTTATGGTCTGGTGATTCCCATGTTGCCTTGTGTATTCTTTTATGGGGAAAAATACTTCCACCAATAACATACTGGTTACCTGCACAAAAATTTGTGAACAATTCTCCATTTTCATTCATTTCTCCTAGACCATGTCTCCCCATAATTTCATATAATTATTACTATTAATAAAATATGCTTAATGGCAAATGAAAATAAATTCATGCTTGAAATCATATCTTCTTCTTCTTCTCTTCTTCTTCTTCTTCTTCTTCTTCTTCTTCTTCTTCTTCTGCTGCTGCTGCTACTTCTTCGCGTTCACCGGCGTTAAACTCCGGCAGACAGTTCTGGTTCTTCGTCCAACTCTGGACATTAGTCTTGTTCCAGAACCTTAGTGTTGCTTTCACATCCGTTTTACAAATCTGACTTACTTGTATGCAGATTGTTGGTTCCTTGCTTTTCAGACAGATGCACTCCGACTTTGAAGGAGTTGAAATAATATGAAGTGTATAAAGAAATACTTTTAAAGAAAATGTCTGTGCATGTTTAAAGAGGTGTCTTGTTAACTAGCGAGCCTTGTCAATTATGTCCTTTGACTGACTGACTGACTTTCTACCCCACAAGGACATCACACAAGCGATAAACCCCCGATGACACAATGTGCCACCATGTGGATGAGGATCACCTTGGAGAGGTCCCAGAAACCGCATTCAGCCTTTAGGCCATATTTATGGCCAGGCTATATTGCAGCCCCTGGCTAGAGCCAGAGTTTGGCTTCAAATAACGAAAAATTTGATCCTAAAAAGGATGGGAAGTATTATGTCCCTTTACCATTCCCAGGAGTGTAATACTATATTTGCCACACAGTAATTGAGTGCCAAATTTAAAAAACAAAACGTTTAAACAACATAATTAGGTAATTATAAGTTTACACAGACTCGATAACTTTAAAGGCGAAATATTATTATTATATAAATTAACAGTATATCTTACATCATCATCATTATGTAGCAGGTCATTTGCAGAACGTCGCTCTCATCGCAGTCTGCCTGAAAAAAAAACTCGGTCTCTCGCCAGTTCTCCCGCCTTATGTACTTTCACACTCAAGGAGTCACTTATATCATGTGTCCATCTTCTTGTCGATCTTACAACATGAATTAATTATTAAACATTTTTGGTTATTATTTTTTAAAGGGCCATTTCGTTATGTGTATCTATATATTAGCTATGAATGAGAG
Organism: Candidula unifasciata; assembly: GCA_905116865.2. Classification (NCBI taxonomy): domain Eukaryota; kingdom Metazoa; phylum Mollusca; class Gastropoda; order Stylommatophora; family Geomitridae; genus Candidula; species Candidula unifasciata. Next base: position 298,209 of record CAJHNH020004691.1, on the reverse strand, counting down.
CGATTAAAACAATACGATACGTCATTCGCTTATTACCTTTTAAAGTATATATATACGTTATTTTTTTTGTAAAATATGTAATAATAACTCACTGGAAGGAATTAGGAAACATAAATTCAACACAGCCACTTGATTCAATATCTTGTAGTATAAGTAATTAAAAGGTAGTAATTTGAACTGTTAATTGAAACAATGGTATTATGTTTAACCCATCACGATGATAACTGGGATGTACAGTATAAGTTTTTTTTTTTTTTTTTGCTGTTCCTATATAAATACTGGATATATTTGCTTGTTAGCAAAGTTTGGTTAATGTAAGTTGCATAGATTGTTTTAGATTGAAATTAACATCACAATTGTTTGTTTCACCCACCACGGGGTTTATTTTTATCCCGGCGAACCTGGCGAGTTGTCGTTTTATTTTCCCTGTTGTTTTCTTATGTCTGGATGCAAAGATGTCTCGTAATGCCACTGACAGTAACAACTACAGTCAGAGTTATAAATTAGTAGTTGTCGGAGGCGGTGGAGTAGGAAAAAGTGCCTTAACTATTCAGTTTATTCAGGTATAGTTTGCTGTGTTTTTTCATCCATGTTAAGATGCATTTTAACTGCATTGTCGGTGCAACCTAATATCGACAGTATCTCGAATCTGGTGCAGTCGCCAAGGATCAAGTAGCGAGTGGGATGGGTCTCTTAGATAATACTATCTGTCTGCTTTACAGCCTGAAGTGGGTGGTTGTAGTAAGGCACAGCTTAGAAGCAGACTGCAGCACTCATACCTTTTACTTGCTCAGTGTGAAGTTGTTATGATTAGTTTATTTTATTGTTGAAATGTTTTTTTTTATTTTTGTTTTGCTTGTGATAAACTAAACAGTTCATGCGGATCAAGTCAATCAAGTAGATCGACTTTCACTTTATAAGAACCTTGTTTTTGTTGGCACCTTCCCGTCTTTCCAGACCATAGGGGTATATTGACATTGTGCTATGATGAGAAGTCATGGGACTCACAAGTCCATGGCAAGTGAAACTTGACTAGCAAAACCTGCATAGATTGAGTCGTTGGGTTTTCAGGACCATTATTGCCATCACATGTATTTAGTATGCTTCTTCTCAGATTCTTAACTCTAATCCCTTCTGCCATCTTCTTCCATTCATTCTCATTCCCTCCATGATTTGCCCCTCCACACATGTTCATGGCATTTTATTGTTCCCACGAATGTGCCTCAATACCTATATCATTCATGTCCCACTTGCACCCATCTTTGTAACGTAGTAGAAGCCGACCTGTACATCTTTTATCTACACGTCTGTAATTCACCGTAGAGGATGTCCTTAGGGACTCTACCATTCTCCATGTGTGACCCAGCCCCAGAAGCCTTTGGAGAATGAGCATTGAGAAATGTTTTCTGAAAGCTGTTCTAAAACCTGCTCTGGTGCTTTATAAATATCCTACCCCAAGCAGGGGAAATCGACAGGTCACAGGACAGTAATATTTCAGGGAGTGGTAGATAAGCTGCGTGCAGTCGTGTGACCTAGGCTGCATTCCCTCATGGTGGTTGTAGTAGGTGATGTAGGTGGGTTGGGGTTAGGGCCAGTTCTAGATGTTTTGGGGTCATTAAAAGCATCAGAAAGCCGGGAAACCAGGTCTTACCACCCTCTGAAATATTGGTCTGTGCTGTGAGGTCATTTGGGGTAAGATATTAATAAACAACCCCTGCTCTTTCCTCAGTGTGATCTTGTCTTGCCACTTAATGCCAAGTATTTTTCTTGACATTGCATGTGAAAGCTATTTAGCTGTTTCTCCTGATGCAGTTAAGTTGACAAAGTTTCACTGCTTTAATGGAGAGTGCTGAGAACACCAGTTTTTGTTTTAATTGTGAGCTTTCAGTTCTTTCAAACCTTTGAAAGCCTGAACAAAATATGGAACTCATTTGTCTTTTGTAAATGCAGAAAATTTATGTACCAGTTTAGGTTTTATTAGTCATATATTGCTCTTCTGCGAAGATCCAGAAAACTATATTCAAATTTCCACAATGGGATTCAACAAGAGGGAATAAATGATTGACTGTGATTGAAAAACAAGTAGATAGCTATTGAACTAAATCTGAATGAAGGAACAGTAAATATAATTGTACACAACAGACTAGAACACATGAGAAAAGTATGTCCTTGCTGGATCCCCAAATCTTGTCAAGGCAAAAAATACAGAAACTTGCGGGGAAAATGGCACTGACATTTCTGGGGGAGGGGGGTGGTCCTTGTCTTGCTCTTGGCAACAGGCCTAATGAATAGTGCAGTGCAGTTCTTTGTTTTGTTTAGTTATGTTTGTATCCTTTACGAGGCGTTGCAAAAATCAACCCCAACATTTTTGGTTGTTTATAATTTCATCAGACAAAATTTGTGTGTGTCCAAGTTTCCTAGTTTCTTCAGATCTGTCAGCTCTTGATACTACTCTCGAAATCAACGTAAGAGGTATGCTTCCAAATCACCATCAGCTGGGATCGAACTCAGCACCTCAGAATTGTGAAGCGTGTTCGCAATGCCTAAGTCACATATGCTGATGGAGATCTTGCTAAACTGAAGAGAGAAAAAAATTGTTGAGAAACTAAATAAAAAAAAACAAAAAAAGACTGTTGTGAAAAGAATGGATAGATAGTCAGTGCACCCTCTCACAAAGAAAGGTTCCTGTGGCTAGCAACATTGGCTTTGAAATTTGAGATTTTCCAGTACCCACTCATTCTAAATATATTGACCCGTCAGACCTTTTTCATTTCCCAAACCTTCACTAAAACAGTTCAGTGAAATAATTTTCACAGTGAGGAAGAAAACACACAGGCCTTTAATTGGTTTAGTTGGGAAACAAGATTTTCTGTTGCCAGTGTCTTGCAGAGATTGCAAAGTATGGCAGTTCAGGTGCTGGTTATATCAGAAAGGAATATACTGTATGTAATTTGAATTCTTTTGGATAGGACACACTTTGAGAAAACCAGAGAACAATATAACTAGAATGTCTTTGTATTGGAATTCACAGGGGCAGAGGAATGAAGGAAGGCCAAAAAACATATGGAGAAGGGATCTGGAGAATGAAGTTAGAAAGATGGGGAGAGCTGCATGCGACAGTAAAGGATAGAACGACTTGACATGAGTTGGTTGAGGGGCTATGCTCCATTAGGAGCTAGGAAGGCAGAAGAGAAGAAAAGAAGAATTTAAATTCCCTACCCATTCGGTACTAGAGGGCAGTTAAATTAATTATAAATCAAATGTAGGATGAGTTAATTGGTACCCTAGGGAATAAAGACATTTTCTTTCTAGTCAGGACTTTTGGCCAGCACTTTGTATAACAAGGGGCTCAGTAAATATGATTTTGTGAGTCATATTGTATCTTTCTTTGTGTAAAACAAATGTATAAAGCCTGATTTCATCTGTTCTTTCCCAGTCATATTTTGTAACTGACTATGATCCAACAATAGAAGACTCCTACACAAAGCAGTGTGTGATTGATGACCATGTAGCCAGACTGGATAGTAAGTCATTACAATATATTATGTACCTCATGCTACACATTTCTCAACTGTTGATTGTTATACTATTGTCATGTTACATTACTTGGCATTAAGTGGCAGGACAAAATCACAAACACTGAGGTACTGGAATGAGCAGCTACTACAACAGTCTTATTAGTGCACAGTCTACCAAGGCTCAGGTGGCTGGGTCACACATGGAGGTTGGCAGAGTCCCTAAGGACATCCTTTATGGTGAATTAAAGACAGGTAGAAGATGTCGACCTTTACTACATCATAAATACAAGCAGGACATGAATGATACAAGTATTGAGGTGGATTCATGGGAACAAAATGGCATGGACAATGTTGTGTGGAAGGGAATGGGAGGGAAGAGAGAAATGGTTGCAGAAAAGATGAAAGCTGGGCGTCTGAGAAAAAATGGATTAAACACAAATGTTGACAACAATGGTCCTGAAATCCCATGCTATCATTGTGGAAGACTTTTCTTGACACAGGCAGGTTCTTGCTAGTCACACTCGCCATTGCCGTGGGCTATGAGTCCCTTGCCTCCTCATAGCACAATATGACACTATCGTCAGAAAAGACGGAAAGGTGCCAATCATATTGCATGTGTTAAAGAAATATAAGCAGAGAGCAAGACCACACAAACGAGGGAGACCACACAAAAGATCCTTGCATTCCTACCAACCTTTTGATGAGCTAACTGGAAGGCAAGAAGAGGAAGAGTAAAATAAATTATCTACACTTTTCATTCTGCTGCAGTTTATTTACATGAGGATAGAGTTTCACTATAAAAGGTTTCATTTGGTCATGAAGCTACATTTTTTCGTCATTGTCTGAGGCTTGTGTTCTGCAGTAAATTTCCATGGTACCCACCATGCACAGACTTTATGAAAGCCTGGCTTGTGGATGATTTGATGGGCAGAACCATGTTTAACACACATGCTACCTAATTTATGGTAATTCGCTTGTTCGCCAGAACCATCTCTCGAACTTGCTGAAATGTCATCTGCAGTGGAGGTTGATGGCCGTCCTGCTCATTCTTCATGCGTTGCACTTGTTCAGCCACTTTTAAACTTCTAAATCCATTAAAAACAGTTTTACATGATAGTGCACTTCGCCCCATATAGCGATGAAAGTCTGCAACGGATTTCTGAACATTTGACACCCAACCAGAGGATTTGTATCCCTGCTCATTGTTCCTCTTTGATGCGAAATTCTAATGGAGCAGTCATGCAACAGAAGGAAGAAAAATTTCGAAATTAGGATCAGACTTTCATAACATAACTACAGCAGTATAGTAATAAAATAAGCGAGGACAGAAGTCCTATCGACACCTCTTTGCTGTCATTCTAGAAATGCAGTCCAGATTGGGGACCTGTCCAAAGTAGATAGGATCTTTGTTTTGTTTGAAGTCGAAGTGCATCTGCTGAGGGGTGAAGAATGACTAGTCAGCATACAAATAAAACCAGATCTGTAAAATGAATTTGTACCGGTACTAGGATGAGACCAAAGTCTAGAAGTGGATGACAACTAGGACTTTCTGCTGGAGTAAAGTTTTCCATGTCAATTTAGCAGAAATACTTTCGAGAAAAGAACTGTTTGTTTTTATCCACACACAAAAAATTAAAAAAAAAGAATGCTCAGTATTATTATAAAAGATGTTGGTGGTGATAATACATTTGAATCACAGAGCACACTTATACTGGATGACTCTTCTAGAAATTACCCTGAAAAGGGTACCACATGATGGCTTTCTTCTTGTGACTTCACTTTTCATAGTATGTATGTGCAGCTAGCTTTGTAGAATCAGTAACTGGCAGCTCACACATTGTATGTTTCTGCGTAAGTGTCGTAAGCATTCGGCAAGCGTTTTTTCTCTCACTGTGTTAATACTGTTACTGTTCACAAGCTTTACATATTCGGCGAGATCTAAACTGAGTGGCATATTTGTAATAAATAGTAAACAGTAACAATAAATAAATATTTTGGTCATTTGAAACGACACAAAAGTTTGGAGAGAACCATAATGGAGGGGTAGATGCCTAGGAAGAGAGGAAGAGGAAGGCCAAAGAGAAGATGGGTAAATCGGACACAAGACATGCTTGTAATACAGAAATTTCCTGGAGGGTTGTTATGGAAGCAAGGTTCTGCAAATGACATGCTACTGGCTGAACAATAAATAGTAAAATAATGCATTTGTCTTTTGCAGTCGAATGTGTAAGCAGCAATTAATCTGTTACTGGCACGCCTCACCACTGAACTCCACAAGTTGTCACTTTACATTACTGACAACATGGCAAATCTGTAGAAACAAATTTCATTAATGTTAGCACTTTTCAACACTTTGCTAAATGTTCTAGGACACTCACTGGTTGTTTTTTTCCCCCCAGTTTTAGACACAGCTGGCCAAGAGGAATTTAGTGCAATGAGGGAACAGTACATGCGTTCGGGCGAAGGCTTCCTATTGGTGTACTCTGTGATTGATAGAAGCAGGTAAGACAAAATAAAACACTGTAAACTCTTTTTAATGAAGTTACATAAAAACACACTGGTCTCTGGAACTTGCACAAACATAGGAATTTCCATTGACCTGGTTGGCCTATTAAAAAAAGCTGGAGAAGGTCGTGGGGGAATCTTTGTAAAATGGTCGAAAACCATGTAATTTGAGGAATGTGGTTAGTGGCTAGATGTCACCCATGTGAGCAGTGTACAGATGGTCCATCGAAACACCAAGGCTTGCACCAGATGTTTCTTTGAATGTTGAATTAAGAATCAACAGCATAACACTCAGGACACTCCCAAAAGCGCTCCTTCCCACATCTTCAGCTACAAGTGAGAAGTTCCAAATCTGATGGCACCAGTAACTGTCTGATTGTATAGCCGTCTCCACTTTCCCTTGAGTGTTGAGCATTGGCCAGATCCCATGGTGACTCCTCACAACGCCATTCTCCTCAGACGGTAATGATCTGTCTGTGCCTTCTCAGTGTTTACTCACTGCTAAAGGGCCCTCACAACATCTAGCTTCCCATACATCAGTTCACAAACAAGTGGTCCAAAGCTGGCCAGTCTATTTACCTGCTCATTTCCCAACACACCGGCATGACCTGGAGAAAATATCCAGAAGATGCTACCCACCTGGGACCTCTGAAGTTTTACTTGCCACTCTGCATAGAGCGTGCCTGTCTTCACCTTTCTCAACATGCTCTGTGAGTCAGTTACGATCACATCATGTGTGTACAGCTGACTCTCAAGCCAGTGGAAGGCAGCATTGACTACCTCCACCTCCATTCTCAGACTAGATGTTTCTTTAAAGCTTAAAGACAAACATATCTAGAGAAAAGAAGAAGTCAGGAACTTCTTCTGTTGTTCTTATTTACTTGTACTGTTTTGTCAGGAATAAATTGGTTTTGCTGGGTTTTTTCTCTCTCCAGTTTTGAGGAAATCTACAAGTTCCATAAACAGATATTGAGAGTTAAAGATCGAGATGAATTTCCAATGCTGTTGGTAGCTAACAAATCAGATTTAGAGTCTCAGCGGTTGGTAAGTATGGACATCTATTCTTCTTCTGGCCTCTACCTTCTAATTGTTAGTTATTTGTATTAGAGTTACCTTTCCTTTGGAGTTAACAAAGCAGGCTGAGAGAGGGATCATGCTGCATGGGCAGTATATGATCTCTATAATACCATCCAGGCTTTTTGTCATAGAGAGGAAGAACTTCATCATTGACCCTAACTGGTTTTTTAATTGGCTCTGATACCCATTCCTGTCTAAAGCACAGTGAAACACTATCATCTGGAAAGATTCTGACAACTAGTTGGTGAGAGTTCTGAAATATTACGTTAAACTTTTTCTGATGTTAAGCAGTGAATTTTTTAGCGTTAGGGTTGAATTGAGAATCAACATCACAGCACTTGGGACATTTCCAAAAATGCTCCATCCCCATCTTCAGCAGCATAAGCAGAGTTCCAATTCAGATGCCATCAGTAACGGTGTTGTTGTATGTACGTCTTGCCGTTCCCTTGTGCACTGAGCATCGACCAGATCCCCTGGTCATTCCTTGCAGCACCATTGTCCTCAGACTGTGATGATCTGTTTGTGCCTGTGCAATTTTACTCACTCCCAAAGGACCCTTACAACATCTAGCTTGTCTTGTATCAACTCACCACCACCTGGCACAGAACCAGCCAGTCAGTATTGGTTTCCACCTCACTGGCATGACCTGGAGAAAATATCAGGAGTGTGTATGAAAAAAGTTAGGAAAAGTTAAGAGATGGCAGAGTTGTAGTTTCTGAGACGATTGCTGCTTACATTGACTTGTCAGTGTAACTTCTTCTTCACGTTCACCAGTTGTAAACTCTGGCAGAAGGTTCTGGTTGCTCGTCCACTACTGAACTACAGTCCTGCTCCAGAACCTGAGTGTTGTGTGTGCATCAGTTTTACAGATCTCATTCTCTTGAATACAGACTGTTGGTTCCTTGCCTCTCCGGCAGATGCACTCTGACTTCAAAGGAAGCTCCCCAATTAGTCGACTCTTACGATATGCTTTTGGGGAGGCAGTGGGTCTATTTTTGTTTTCCCCACAATGGGGCCCCGGAACCCATACGGGGGGTCAGTGTAACTGATGTAACTGATAATGATTAACTAGGAAGAGCTATGAAGTATAGTTCTGTACTGCACTGTAAGGACGATACAAAGTTTTTCCGCCATGTGATGAAAAAAGAAGCATTGTGGAATGTCATGATGAATGTAAAAAAGCAAAAATCAGAGGCAGGTCAAGAGAAATAATGCTAGATGGTCTAAGTTTGTGGCAGTAGAGAGAAATCATCAACTGACTTGATCTAAAACTGCAAAGACTGAAAACTGGCGAGACATGCCAAAGTCTGCCCTGTATGGCAAGGCACATGGTGATGATAGATGGTGAACAGTGTAATATGCCTGCTATGTGATTCATGATGTACATTGCGCTTGAATTCTTTATGGTTATATGCAAATCAGCATTTATGGTTTTATAGTTAGTTTCATACAGAAGTGAATCATAGATAGTTAGTGAAAAATTGTTTCGAAGCGATGGAGATGTGGTTTTATAGACAGATGATGAGAGTACATTGGACAGATAAAAGGCATTATGAAGATTCCTAGAAAGAAATTGACTCACAAAAAGAACTGATTGCCCACATCAGAAGGAGACAATGTGTCATGTCGTGATAAGGAGAAAACTGGAGTACACTGTAATGGTAAGAAAGTTGGAGGGGAAAACAGGCAGAGGAAAACCCGAGAGAGAAGATTCTGTACACTTTGACATGACATGGAAGATTATTGTATTGTAAGCATACAAGACAGAAGGTTATGGATACATGACTACCAACACCATACTGCAAGGACTATAAGAAGACTTTAATACTTTATTGGTGATAATCAGTCTCCATGGCAAAGTGATCTAGCCATATGTCTTGCGTTCTGAAGGCTGTGGGTTCATTTCACAGAAATAAAGGCTATAGTGTCCACAGTGTTCCTGTCAGACAGGACCACAAACACCTAAGCACATACTGCAGACTTGCCTACTCTACCTACAACTTCGAAACTTCGAGAAAAAAACCTGGCCTCAAGAGCAAAGTGTGCAGAGCAAGCTATGGGGAACTATAAAGGGCCTGCTGCTGACATGCGAATTCATGGAGGCATGATGGTCTAACCTGAGCATCAAAAACTTAACGCACGTAGAAGAAGAATTTCACATATGCGTCTTTCAGTTCATGAGTACAGTAACTGAGTTTATTGATGATCGCCGCTGAGCCACAGAGTTCCCGCTTTGTGTGATGCTCTCGGCAGTGTCATTCTGCAGAGTGATGTGGAATAACCCAGGGCAATGAAGTTGTTCCTCTCAACTTTGAATTTAGTAATGTCATTTTGCATATCACCTAATGTTTTAATTTTTTAATTGCAAAATTCATCCTGTGGTATCAAGCTAGAGCAATATACTCATTTCTTGTTGGTCAAAATCCCCTAGGTGTCATCGACAGAGGGTCAAGAACTTGCTCACAACTTAAAGATCCGTTACATAGAAGCTAGTGCAAAACACAGACTCAACGTTGATCAATCATTCTATGAACTGGTCAGAATTGTCAGGTATGAGATACTTGAGTACTTAAGAAGACAGCTAGCCTGAAGTATTTAGTAACTAGCCTGCTTACTTGACAGCCCAATGGTCATAGGTTTAAATCCCCACTGTGGTGAATTGTAAAACTACCTGGGCTCCCAGGTCAACTCAGACTAAAATAGAATTCTGTTCTAGGAAGCACCCTGGGAAGAAAGTTTGACCAGTGTGATAATGTCCACATTACTAATCATCATCATATAGCAGTTCCTTCGCACAACATTACTCTTATCACGTCCTGTCTGAAATAAACTTGGTCTCTTGCCAGATCTCCCACCTTGTGCACTTTCCTACCCAAGGAGTCGCTTTTATCCTGTGCCCATCTCCATGCTGCTTGGTGCCTGCCCCTCTTTCTTTTTTACCACACCTTCTGCTATTATTGTTTCCAATCTGCCATGGCACTTAATATGACCAAAATATGTATGTTCCCTAGACAAGATGCTTTTACTAGCCAATGCTCCTTGATGTTCAGATCTTTTATGGTGTCAGTATTTCTTTTATTCTTGGTCCATGATATTGTGAATCTTTCTATAACATTTCAGCTCACAAACCCCTGTTTCCACGTTACCCACCCAGTGATTATTTGTTATAAACATATGAGACTACCGTATTATTATTTTTTTTCCTTTACTTTAGCTACCTAATCAAAGTATTGATGAGAGATGTAAGGATCTTCTTTATAGGGCGTTGGTTAAATTGATCTTTATCTCTTTTGAAATTGTAGCATAGTGACTAGCCCGCCTGTGTGTCAGCTCAGTAGCTGTAAGTTTGAATCCCTTCTGTGAATTTTAAAACCTGTCAAGGCATCCAGGTCGACATTCTAAAAATGGGTTCTAGGAAAAATACTGGAAAAAAATTTCTACCAGTGTGATATTGGCTCACATTCCCCACCAGATGCTGATTGGTTTATAAAAATGTGAGGCTAGCACTGTATGCCCCAAGACATCAATGCTGAATGGTGGTAGATAAATGATGAGTTTCAGGTGCTAATCTGATTATATGACCTAGGAGGAATGCCTAGTGAAGCCCATGCATGCTGTCTTCAATTCCATTTAGGAAAGATTATAAGGAACTTCTATGGGAAAAATCATTTGATTTCCTTCGGAGTGGCTGCTGCATGGAAGAACTGGGCATGCATGGAAATGACCAGCCTGCAGTTGATAGTGATAATTTAACATACCCAAGGACAAGAGATGAAAGGGAGGTTAGTACAGTCCTGAGGGCTAGTAAGGGTGTAGGCCAAAACAAAAATAGCTTGTAGGATATACATAAGCTTCTATTGGGCCCTTTTAAGGACTAGTGTTCCTCAAGATCACAACCGCTAGATACCAGATGGCAGTCATCACAATCGATGCAAAGTAGAAGATTATGAAAATGCATGTGCCAGCAGTGAGTAAGAAACCATGTCAGGCACTGGGGTTATAACCTTTTCTTTTAATTGAATATGGTGAATCGATAAAAAATATATTCTTGAAGGTGTAAACACAGACCAGTGGTTATTTTACTTTACTTTACTAGCCACACACAAAAAAAAACTGAGTATATCAAAAACTAAGTGATGAAGTCAATTCAGTTTAGAGAGAATCAGGTTTGTACACTGATCACCTTCAGCATAATTTTGTTAGGTTCACATTAATCTCTCAAAATAAAGTAGATCACTTTTCATTCACAAGTTTGTTGGGTTGGTCAACTTTCCTGAAAGTTACGGGTGTGTTCCGCTCTGTTGTTTGCTTTCTGTGATGTCTTGCATTTACGTTTTTATTCCAAGAAAGAGAATGCCTGTGACACAGGTTGCAGCACTCTCTAGCGGGTTTGTGTTAGGACCAGTTTCTCAATGTTTTTGAAGTGTTTAAACTGCTGGCATACTGAAATGTACAACATGCGATATGAACGGCATTGCGAAACACTCCCGTAACCTTGTGCCAAAATGACAGGGTTAGGAACTGTGAATATGGCTGGGGCATGGGGAGATCAACATTTCTTTTACCCATAATTTTATTAAATGATGTAGCTCCAGAAGAAGAATGTTGAAAAATTCTAAATTTCTTGGATAGCCACTTAACAGAAAACATCTCAGAGAAGCAGTTATTTTGTGGCCAAATTTTGAGAAAATAAATGAAAACATATGACAGCTGGAGGGATTAATGGAAAAAAATGTAGATGAAGACTGTAAGAATATTCTTGACAACTATTTGTGATGGAAAGAATTTATAAATGTTTTTAGAAAGTGCAGTGTTGTCACCCATCAAAGATACAAACAGCAGGAAATGGAAAATGAGAAGTAACAACAAAATTTATAATCTGTTTCAGTCACCGTTGATCAGTGTATGAGGGCTAATAGACTGAAATGGCTGAAGTATATAGAGAGAATGGCAGATGACAGAGAGGCAAAAACTGTACAGGGGAGTTAAATGGTTGTAGTACACGATGCAAACCAAGAAGACAGTGAGAAAAAAATACCCAGGCTGATTTACACACGCTTCTCCATTTGGAAAGAGAGGGTCAATTGTAGAGGTGAATGGGAGTGGGGGAATATCTGCAGCAGAAAACCTTGAGGATTCAAAAAGCTAATGAAGAATGTTACTGTCTGTTCTGTTTGTCAGGAAAAGTCAAGGCTAGTTTGTTCTATACACATGTGTCATTCAACACATAGAAAGTTCATGGGCTTTCACAGTTATGGTTCAAGGGAAAACTGTAAAGGATGAAAGCGGGACTTTTGCCTCTACTCCGAGTTATCTGACTATGGAGATGATGGAGGTAACAAAAGCAATGATGTGTCTAGAGACACAGCAATTTTTCCATGTTTGCTTTCTAAGTGATTCCATGAGCATGCTTAAGAAGATAGAGACAGGGTGGATTCTAAGAAAGTGGTTGGAGTCGCAGATGAAATCTCACCTGAAAGCAATTAGTTTCATTTTTGTGCCAGGACACTCTAGGGTAAGAGGAAATGAATGAGCTGATTGGCCTGCTGGCAGGGCCACAGTAGGTACAGGAAAATAAATGGACCGAGCTGACATTCTCAATGCTCTCAAGGAACTACAAGAACTTTAGGTCAGAAGAGGTGTCACCAAACATGAGCACTATACAGGTAGCCAAAGAAGAATAGTAAACCAAAACAGAACTGGTGTTATCAGTCGCTGCACGCTGGGGGATATACTGAAGATGAGATCCGAGAGCTCATGGACTTGTCCAGTGTGCAGTGAGAAAAATGTTTCGTTTAACTATTACCACACGTTTAATCAATGTTTGTATTTTTCTTAAAGTAACATATGTTACTTTCTGCTCTGTTTGTCAGAAAATTTCAAGAAGAGGAGAGACCACCCGTGAAACTCAACAATCGCAAACGCAAGAAATGTACAGTTCTGTGATAAACCTGCAGTCTTGTCTGTGAATGTATGCAGTCTTCTCCCTTTCTGCTTATTAATTTCTCATCGCCTCTCAATTAATTCATCAGAAGTAAGCAAGAACCTTCTGCAGCCAAGATGTGATGTTCCATTCACCTATTTTTTTTTATTCATGTTAAAAAAATAATTCCTAAACTGACTAGGGAGCAGTAGCTCATCTTCAGAAGGTTTGTGCCAGGGCAATTTATTTGCTTAAGCAGCTGTAATTCTGGCCATTCTTATTTGACATGATGCAGTAATGCTCAGGTGAATCAATTCCAATGATGTGTAAAAAGGAATAGGGTATTTTTTTTATTTCTTATCCTAGATTTGATGAGGGTAATTACTAAGCAGAACCTTGTATCTCCCTCGACACCCACAGCTGTAAGATAAGGGGAGAAGAAGAATTACTACACCAGTGAAACAGGTTTAACTGCGACAAAACTAAGACAGTAATGTACAATGTGAAAAGAACACGATGTATAACAGGTTAACTCTTTACAAGAACACAATCACAAAAAGTGGAAGGCGTTGTAACAGGTATTTATCAGCTGACCAAATAAAACCAGCAGAAAAAGCCAGAAATGACACTACAGTAAGATACAAAATAGTATTATGTAAACATGCATATACCGTGAAAATAAACAGATCAGGTAATTTCCATATTTTTGTGTGGGTTACCGAAGCAAAGAATAGTTAACATTGCAACCTGTCCAGTATGTCGAAAGTAGTACTTTAGCATTCGTCTTTGGGATGGCTACTCGATACTATACTAATATGTCCATCTGTGAAAAAAGTCTGAGGATGATTTGGTTGTGGGTTTATCCTACAAAGGGAAATTAATCTTCTCACTCCAAGAAGCCACGAGTCAAGCATTACCATCTGTGACTCAGTCCAGTAAAGACTGCATAACTGACACAGGTGCAGTTACTAAAGCATGTGGTGTTGGTTTTGTTTGTGCCTGTACAGCTTTTAATAGGTCAGGATATAAATATATTTACTAAAAAAAACGTTTAGATCGGTTTTCTTGTGCAAAGAATGGCTTTGTTAAAGCCATTTTGACGTCATAATTAGCATATAGCCTTAGTGTTCGATTTTGACTAAATTAAATGGTCATGGTGCAAGTCACCTGATACTGTTTCTAAAGGCCCTAAAATGTATTCAATTTACAGTTTCACTCTCTTTATGTATTTTATGTTTATTGATTAGTCCCTTTAAAGAAATTTGTGTAAAAAATGTGTAGATAAATTAATGTTTAAAACATGTGGTAACGATCATGTATTGAAGAATTTGTTGGGGGGGGGGGGGGGGAATTCACGGGTTCATGGCCCCCTCCTTTTTAAAAGCATTTATGGGGTTGGGTGGGGGGAGAGGCATTTGACTGGTTCATAGAAAATTCATCTTATCCTGATTTGCATGTCTGTTAATTTCTCGCATTACTAAGAACACATGAGGGCATCTGCGTGACATGAAAACAGCTGTTTGGCATGTTTTAGTGCTATATTTGAACGGATCCACAAACACCTTTGGCATGTAGAAGTGGAATTATTTTATTTACCTTCATTTTGTTGTCTTTCAGAAACTCGACCACTGTTTTTCTATAAACAGTTACATTTCCATATTTCATTGCTATTTATTTATTTAAGCACTTTAAATATGAAAATGTCTGGAATTTCTCGTTTTAAAGATCAGTATAAGGCAAACGGTCAAGCCAGACATGAGCATCGTTGAAGTTATAATATAAAGTTTGTTTTGATCAAATTGGCAAAGTAAACCACCTAATGTTACCTTCTGAACATGGGATTGATGCTCATCCTAACAGGACTTCCTGCAGATTTTATTACATAAATAATTTTATGCTATAAATTCCTTATACATATTAAATTCTGCGTGACTGCATTGCAGGTATAATGCAGTCACAGAAGAAAAAGATTGACCTGTTTTAATGACGATACACTATCATGCATAATTTATTGCCTGGCATATTTTGTTGTCATGGGCACTACTAGAGTGGAGGTCTTGCCATATATTCAGCGGGGATGCCACCTAAAAGAAAAAAGGTTGAAAACCACCATGCCAGGCAGTTAATTGTGCAATATATTGTGTGTATCTTCATTACTTAAGAATTTAACTAAAGGAAATCATTGTTTTGAATGACACATGTATTCTCCTTCATATTTATTTAATCCTTGTTGGAATACTTCTGAACAGTAACCATGGCTTTACTTAGTTTAAGCAATTGTTTGTTTTCTTACTGCAAGCAAGAACTTTTATTTTTTTGTTGGGAATGTCTGCCAGCAATTACTAAATATATTTAAAAAGACTGTGTCGTGTGGTTACCCATTTTGTATGTTTTATTATTCCAGTGGCTTGTTCATGTATAGCTGATATTGAACAGGAGAGAAACCTGAGTGGCATGTTTTAGATTACATCATGTGATCTTCCCACTGTATGGTTTAAATCTTGTCAGTATTTTTATTTTTTGTAATGATAGCTGATTTTGAAGTAAAAATGTCATGCCTGATGTAAGATTCATGTATTTCATGTACCAGTTCAACACAAACAGATTGGTAGTTCAACAGAGATAGTGACAGAAATAAAATAAGAAACACGTTACAAAATTTGGCCACATTAAAATATATACACTGTAATAAAAACCACGTAGAAGGGAAAGTGGAGAGCAAGAGGTAGACAATGATTTACATGGGAAATCTAACCTCAAGAGATGGACAAACAGCAGTCTTTGAGAGTGTACCACCAGGGTGTGAGACAGAATTACATGTGCAAAATTTCTGTCATTCTCTATATGTCTGCAGTATTGTTATGCTTCTCAATGTAAACATTGTTATATTGTTTGTCGGATGTCACTGCATCATGTCAGCTTATAAGTTATAGTTGAATGCTTCTTTTATTCAAAGTCAGAATGTTGAAAATGTAAAAGGCATAGAGATTGTGTGGATCCTTACATTGATGTAGTTTGTTATGCTTGATTCATTAGCGATAGTTTGTATCAAAATGAAAATAAAATAATGGCCACTGAGTTCATATTATTATTATTATCATGTGAGAATGCACACACAAAAATAAGTAAAGAATTTTTTTCTTATCTCTAGGCATGTTTGGCATCAAATGGTAGCCTTTTATTTCTTATAGACCTACACACTGGATGTGAATCAAGGGCAGTTAATTAAGAGATGCTGTTAGAAGAATCCTCAGTATTCCTTGGACAGTCAAAAGAGCAGACCAAATGTTTTGAAAGAGGCAAGGGCTTAAAGACAACTTATCACAACTATCAGAAAGAGACAGTCTCTATTTTTTGGTAATGTTTGTGACCACTCGAAAGATGTGTGGAAAAAGAGACAGAGGAAGATAATTGTTGACAACCTTTTTGCATAGAGAGGTATCAACACACAAACCGATGCATGTTGTTGAAGATCGCAGATTGGGAAGAGGCATGATCACCAACACCAGTCGGCAAGGCACTTTATGATGATTATACTCTTGACGGGTGGTGAGGACAATACTAGACCGGCTGCCTTTGTTTCTCAGAACATTTCCTGGACCATATTTAGATCCAGATTATTTTTTTTAAAATCTGTCTTCCTTGAGGTGTGAATCTATAAGCGCTGAGCCATCTGAAAAATTTGCTAGCCACTGCACTGCAGTGAGCCTCATGTGAGAACAAATGTTGTAGAATTAGTAACTCTCCTGAACTGAGGTTTTAGATTGAGTTGTTTAATTGAACATTAATTTTGTTATGTAGTAATTTAGTGTTATTATAATGTTGTAATATGAGGTTGCATAAGTTAGTAGATTTAGCCATTCAACAGTAATTTTGTTGTAAATTGATAATTTAGTGTGATGAAAAGGTTTTTTTTTTTCCAGTAAAATGATTATGAGCTTACATTATTGGCAGCTTCAGTTATACAACAGTAATTTAGTTGTGTGTAGATTATTTAGTGTAATGATAAAGTAATTTCAGTACAATGTTTGGGCTTACACAGGTTAGTAGCTTCAGCTGTTCAGTAGTAATTTTCATTGCTCAATGTTTATACATTTGATTTGTTGTATCGCTGTAGTGATTATGCTTGGCTTATGCACTGCACACACCTCCTTTGGTTAAGTGTCCTGAATGGAAGATGTCATTGAACAACAAGAACCATGGTGTTTATAGTCATGGCTTGCAGCAAGCAAAGACCTTAAATTCATTATTGTATTTTGTTGGTCAGATGGTGCTATGATCCATAAAGTTGCAATATTGTTACAAAAACTGATTTATTCTTTAGCTTCCACAGCAAGGCTTTTCTCTGCAAGCACAAATTCATCATTTGCTTTAGCTTTGTGGTGTACTACTCTACAGTTATAGATGTTGACTTTGATTACACAAATTCTATTTCTCATTTTGGGGCTGCATATGGTGTCTGCCTCGAGTGCTAGAGGCCCCAGTGAAGGCTGGAATTTTTTTCTGTTCACATGAACTTCTAGTAATTTCTCCTGGTCTCTGGGTGGCGAGATCGGATGCCTGTGTTGGAAATCGAAAAGAGTAGCCTAGCGGCGCTGCCTGGGGCAAAATTTGGAGTTGAAAATCCACCCAAAAAGTAATTCAGGATCCTCGCCACTGCAACAGAGCTTGTGCACTGCACTGAGATTCTTCGCTCAGGCTTGAATTAGAAGAAAAACGGAGCACTTATGGGTTACTACCCGTGTGCCATGATGTTGATCCGTTGTTCAAACACCAAACATATTTCTCATTTGTTTTTAGATGCAGAGACATAAAAGTTTGATTGTATTTTATAAGAAATGTTAATAAAATTATGTGGTCGCACCAGAAGTGTAACGGGACGTGTTCATCTATCTATACACATATGTGGGCACACAGGAGTAGGATGGGACATGTTTATATATCTTACACATACATGGTCAAACCAGAAGTATGATGGGACATGTTCAACTCTCTTACACACACATGGTCAAACCAGAAGTATGATGGAACATGTTCATCTATCTTACACATACATGGTCACCCATAAGTATGATGGGACATGTTCATCTCTCTTACACACACATGGTCAGACCATAAGTATGATGGGACATGTTCATCTATCTTACACACACATGGTCAAACCAGAAGTATGACTGGACATGTTCATCTATCTTTACACATACATGGTCACCCATAAGTATGATGGGACATGTTCATCTATCTTACACACACATGGTCAAACCAGAAGTATGATGGGACATGTCTATAAAATTATAAGGTTACACTAGAAGTGTAAAGAAATATAATGACGAACTCATCCCTACACATGTGTGGCCACACCAGAATTTGAATGGAACAAACTTAGTGTGAATGAAAATTTTCATAAAATTATACGGCCGTAAGAAGTGTAAATGGAAATGTTCATAAAATTTTGCGTCTGTAAGAAGTGTAAATGCAAATGTTCATACAATTATGTAGCTGTAAGAAATGGAAATGAAAATTACCATAGATTTATATGGTCATCAGTGACGACGTATAGTAACCTAGATCCAAGTCAGATGCAGAATAGGTGGGTATTTGCAAAACTACTGTGCAGATTGACAGTGTTTGATATGGAACACACTCTGTACATCAAGCATACATGATTAATCCCCCAGCAGGGATGTATCGTTATTAGTCCCCAGTTAGCAGTAGTTTTTTTTCCGTTTTAACCATGAACTGGGTTTTCGGTCCCTTGGAATTCGTGTTAATAAGGTTTCGCCCTACTTCAAGCTTACCACTGTTTACAAGCGCATTTTATATTTTCCCCTAAGTCATTCTTTTGTGTGTGTGTGTGTGTGTGCCTATGTGCTGATACACAAATGTACACTAAATTTCTTCCTTGTCTACTGTCAAAGGCTTTTTATATTTGCATTTTTGTAAGCCAGTACCCATGTCATATTTTGTTATAAAATTGTGTACAATGCAGTTGATGCAATTTGCTGTGTTTTTATTTTGCTTCTGTCCTTGTGTTTCTTTTCAATGCATTTTTCCTCTTGCTCTTTTGGCCACCTGATGTTAAGATGAAAAACATGGTATGTATATTTGAAGCTTTTGATTATTACTGATCATGTATATATCTTTTTGGCTTTTTGAATTTTTTAAATATATAATGGTCCTTTTTCTTCTTTATCTAGTCATATCATGGGAAAATCAAATACACATATAAATATTAATGAACTACGGCGTCCGTGGCTTAGGTGTTGGGAGTCCGACTCGTAATTCCAACGTACCGCAATGGAAACCCCCTGCAGGATGCTTGAATTTTTATCATGGTACGGGGCTTCGCAGGTCGACCCAGCAGCCTAACTTGGGTATCTGTCCTGCGGAATTAAAGACGTCAAGCGTAATGCTGACCAAATTACCCACCTAATGCCAATTTGTGTGAAAAAATATGGGTGCTCTTCTCATATGCCCGATGTGCCTAAAGTCGTGAAAAGGGATCTTTTAATGAACTGTAATCAGTGCTGCTGTTTGCTTGGCGTATCTTGACTCAAACCTGGGAAATTGTAATCATCCATTTTAGAGTAGTGGTGTTTAGTGCACTTGCTAATAGTCTTTCAGGTTATCTCAACTGGTAAAGCTTTCAGATCCACCGAGCCTCATAAACTGAGAACCAGCAATGTTTTTTTTTTCCTGTGCATTGTCTGGGATGGAAATGGATATCACAAAAGATTTTGTGCACTTATTTGAAATCCTAATAATGCACATCAATTAATCCTGACAACAGTTTATATTGTACACTCTGTATTATTTATGTCCCATTTCTCTCTTACATGAATTAATTCTGTGTCAGTTAACTTCTTTTGTCCCAAAGCTGCACATTTCAGTTCCAGATGACTTATAAATTGTTGCTGTAAGCTACACAAACTTTAGGTTAGGCAGCATTAAAGTAAAAACTATCTGAGACTCAAAGAATTAGAGTAATATCTCTAACAAATTACTCAGATTTATTTAAGTTTCCATGGAATGTAAAGCTACAGTGGTTTCCTGTTACTGATTTATACTTTTGGAGTCTTTTTTGTGTGTGTATGTGTGTCTGCCTTTCTTGTAATCAAGAGCATTCTGGATTTTCTGCTGCTTTCCCTATTTCATCTCTTTGATAGCTTCTGGTCCTTGTGGCTTGAGAGCTTCAGTTAGATTTTTATTTGACAGAACACATAACATTTTGACTTTTATTTCATTATACCTTCAGTTAGATTTTTCTTTAACATAACAATTAAAGTTTTATTTCAGAATGCCTTCAGTTAGATTTTTCTTCGACATAACACATAACAATTAAACCTTTATTTCAGAATGCCTTCAGTTAGATTTTTCTTCGACATAACACATAACAATTAAACCTTTATTTCAGAATGCCTTCAGTTAGATTTTTCTTCGACATAACACAAAACAATTTGACTTTGTTTTCTTCAGAATGCCGCAGCATGTATTACATTTCATATTCCTTATGTAGGTTCCAAGTGCCCGCTTTCTTCCTTTATGCACTTAAACTCCAGCAGAAAGTTCTGGTTGTTCATCCACTTCTGACCTTTAGTCTTGTTCCAGAACTTGAGTTTTGAGTGCACATCCATTTTACAGCATTGGGTCTGTTCTTTTTCCTCCACAATGGGGTCCTGGAATCCACATATGGTTTTCCAGGAAGGCACCATTTTGTTGGGAGGGGAGTGGGGGGGGGGGGGGGGATAGACCCACTGCTTGTTGTAAAAGTTGACTAATTAGGAGGGTCTAATTTGAAGTCAAAGTGCATCTGCATGATAGGCGAGGCACCAAAAGTCTGCATACATTGAAGCCAGACTAGAAAAATGGATGTGCACACAAAACTCAAGTTCTGGAGCCAGATCAGTAGTCCTTTTTTGAATGAATAACCAAAAAACAAGAGTTTACAGGTAGTGAAAAATAAGAAGAAAAGGAAATCAGAAGAACATTTTTCAGCCTTCTCCTCTGTTTTGACAATGAAATTATAAACATGATGTTGAAGGTGTTATGAAGAGATTAACTAATGACAATAATTATCAGACTTTTAACGTCTCTACTTCTTTTACACCAGTCTTATTCTTCACCTTATATTGGTTGTCAAAACCACACCTCATAGTTGACGTATATAGGCCTGACTTTTTATAAACATTTATTTTACATCTTTTAAACCCAGACAGATCATTATTGTTAACTTTAAAGTGTAAATAATATTTTGTAGGTGTCACTTTTAATCAGCTGGTAATCGTCAATATTTTACTACGAATTTTAAATTTACAAGTATGTTTATATAGGGTTCAGAAGATATCGAATGCTTTACTTTTTGTTTCACTTTTTCTAATGCTTGGATATTTATGTTTTTTTTAAAAATTCGTTTTTAATTTACTTCTGTTATTTCTTTGAAAGGAAATAAACAAAACATTGCACATATACAGGGAGATATACACGCACTGGGAGATTTAGAAACGTTTCTTCCAGTTGCCTGTTTTGTCTTTATGAAGGATTTGCTAGATAATAAGCTATATGGTAAACCCTGCTATAAATGACTTAGGTTTTAACTCCAGTTGTTTACCATGTTCATCTCTATAGTCTCCATAGATTTGAGGGTGTTGTACCTCTTTGTACCTGAAATTATTTGTACCTCCTCCCTTAAACATTTCATTTGCTTCTACGTAGTGCTTCAGAGAGATGTTCTAACTGTAAATCTTTTTACAACCCCTTGCTACATGGAATTGCATGTCCTTGGCATTCTAGCCAGATACTGCAACTGTCCCTATCTGTACATATGTGTTCTTCTCCATTCCAGACTGATTTGCTTTTCCTTGGTATTTTAATTGGCTGTAGCTTTTATAATTGGATAGTTACAGTCATGTTCCTGCTACATTATGTTACTTCTCCTTCCTAACTAACATTTAAATCGTTTGTATCTCTCACACTTGACCCACAAAGCATGTTGAGAACGGTGGAGATAGGCATGCTTCGTTCAGAGTTGCAATCAACACTTCAGAGGTCGAGAGTCGTTAAATGTCCTTTAAATATTTTCTCTAGGGAATGCAGATGTGTTGGGAAATGAAATATCATGACACGTCTGAAAAATATACATATATATTGATACAGTCAGCATCCAGGTATGATTTAATTAGACAAGAAGCTTGAAGGATAATACACACATTCATGGATTGGCTGGTTTTTGTAGCACTTGATGGTAAACTGATGCATGACAAGCTAGATGTTATCGAGGCCCTTTGGGAGTAAGTGACCAGTGCAGAGGCACAAATAGATCAGTCTAAAAAGAATGGTGCAGCAGGGAAGTAACCAGGGGATTTGGGCCACACTCAACACCTAGGAGAAACTGCTGGTTCCTTTGGAATTAGAACTCTGCACTGGTTGCTGAAGTTTGAGACAGATCACTTAAATGAATGCCCGAGGTGCCATTATGTCCTTTCTTAACTCAGATCAACTCAACACATACCTTTCACACCTATAGATTTTTTTATATTTCTGCTACATTAAGTAACTTTTCCTCCATCCCAACTAGTTTGTAAATATTATTTGTATATTTTACGCCTGCATAGATTTATTCACGTACCTGCTGCATTCGCTCCCTAAATTTGCTCCTGTTTAGCTTTGCAGGCAAATAAACATTATTTTTCCCATTGATGTACAAAATGATGTTCAGAAAACACCGTTGTAAGCCAGATTTCTGTGTTCAGCTTTGCTGGCCCTTACTGTCATGTACTCATATTCTTCCATCTGGGTTTTCATTCCTGTAAACATTGGTAATCTAATAATAAAATACTCTGTATAATATAGTTTACATTGGGTCTGTTGTCCTGATCGCATAGAATTATTTTTTAATTTTGAAATAATGTGTTGTCCTTATATAACTCCCTGTTTTAACTATGAAAAGGCTTCGCTAACGACTTATCTCTGTATTCCATTATTGTTTACTTCAGTGATTCAGAGTCAGCTTTTGATTATATAAACATTGACATTATATATATATGGTTTTCACATTTTTGCTATGTATGACTTGTAAGCTCCTTGGCTTCATGCAAATCTGTGTTTTATTTTTTAAATTATTGAATCGTTTATTATCTATTGCTCTGAAACACTGACTGTAAACAAAAATGATTATAAGAACTTGAAAACTTTTGAGATGTTCTCTTCACACAGGCTGCAAATAGTGAACTGAAATAATGAGTCAAGCTTAAACAGAATACTTGTAGTCAGTTTTGATCTTAACTCTTTCAGGACGACATTTTTTCTGGGGTTTGTTTGGACAGCGTTAATCTGAGCTAAATTTTTTTTCTGGAACATGACAAAGCTAAAAGCTTTCTGGAGAAAAAGTATTGACTTTATAGGGGCTTATAATATATCAAATTAAAGAGAAATGAGAGCAGAATAAATATAAGCTATTAAAGTATCAGTACTACAAAAACAAAATCATTAAAATCCCACAACATTCAAGGATGTTAGACACATATGAAGATTATTTTCACATAAAATGTTGTGCTTACTTTACCTTTTACTTGTTCAAAACATTGCAACCCATTTCTAGGAATTCACATGCCTCCTCTGTTAAATTATGCATCAGCTAGTCTTTATTGGAACAGTTAATTTAAATGCTTTGGAGTTTATGACGATTTGACATGTCAAATTTCACAACAACCAAATTCCAGACACAGTTAATCGAAACAAAGATGATCCGATTGAAATATTTTGTTCAACTACATCGTAACCTAAATTTTCGGCAACAGGTTTGGCACATGCCTTATCAATCATAATATCAAAACTATTGTCACTATCTGGCTGAGATTCATCAATGACAGAGTAGTATGAACAGTTCTAGACCTTTTCCTTATTATTTGGTCTGACATAATCACATAAAAACAAATCTGAAAGTGTCCCGAACTTTGAAAATAATAGGACTTCATTTCGCTAATTCTAGTTTTTTCAACATGTTTATACAAATTTGTTTTCCGAGCAAACGAAGCGATATTAGACTGTCTCTGTGAAGAATCATTATAGAAGTGAATGGTCTGAACTTGGTGGATTCAAAAGACACTAAAGTGGTTTCCAGTCCATAAAGAGTTAATAAGAAATATATGTGACTGTACTGAAAGGAATGGAGGGCTACATCCCATGGAGATGGCTGTGTAAAGGAGAAAAAGAGGATGTGAAGAATTAAAAAAGCAGCTATATTACACCAGCCTGCACATACATGGGATCATAGCTGTGCAGAGCTGAAGAGGATTGAGAATATGGGAAAGTAGAGTATGGTAGGTGACTTCAACTCCAGTTTTCAAACTGGCTAATCTGACATGAATGACATGTTTTACTCGTTGTCTCTTGTAATTTCATTTGTGTAAGATAGCATTGGGATGGAATTTAATTATATACAAAGCTGTGGTGAAAACTTACTTTTATCAATGCTTTCTAACATTCTTTGTAGTTGGCTTGATTGTGCTTGCCAGATTTTTTGGGAGTATGTGTTTGAATTATATTAAAAATATAGAGGCGACATGTCTTCAGTCTTTAAAGGTTATTTGAACTTAGGTAACGATTAAAGTAATAACTGGGATAAATGGCTGAATGTAATATCACAATTAAGCAGAGTGAATTAAAAAAGCTTTCTTGTAAGAAATTACAGATAAACAAAGGATGTAATTTAAACTATTGCGCCTGAATAGATTAGGTCAGTTCTACTGCATCATGGGTTTACATTTAAAGTTTCCGAACCTTGGTTGCTCGAATTTTCTTTTTGAGTTTTCATTTACTGTTGAACTTAAGGGTGAAATTTTTCATTGTTTTAAAATTATTTTGACATTAACTGGAGGGCTTAACCTGGACAGCAAGTGCCTGATGAAGTGAGATATGTCAGCCGAAGCCTCGAATATTGCATATGTGCTGTAAACAAGCACAACACAATTATGTAACTTGGATGAACGAGGAAGAAGACGATATTTTCAGCATGTACCGTGGTAAAAGGGGATTTAAAATGTAAAACCAGGACGACATTAAACAAAACGTTCAGTAGATGTTATCCTGTTACTAACACATGCAAATATCGGCTGTCATTTCAACATTTAAGAGTAACATTTAAGTAATAACTGTCATTGAGTGGATTTGTGTCACATTTGACTGAAACCATAATTATCCTGTCTTCTGTTAAATGATTTACATCACTGTTCTGTTTCTGCTGCATTGATTCTGTTTGTTTTATTGTTTTGTTTCAAATCTTTATTTGGCAACATAAAGCAATTTAATTTTTTTTTGTTTTTAAAGAAAAGATGCCCAAGACATTGCAGCACTGGCAAAGCAGTAACAGAATGTGCTTACAGTTTATACCATTTTGTACATTTGATGAGGAGCACCGAAGATGGGAAATTGGATAAAGAAATTGACATTAGATGCAGTAAAGCAAACCAAGTATTGGGACAGCTAGCCCCCCTCTTACAGCATAAGACAATCCCAATCATCACAAAGAGACATCTTATTCAAAGCATATTTATTCCAACTCTGTGCTACCAGTGCCAGACATGGTCACTCACAACAAACCATAAAAGAAAATTAGTAACCACAGAAATGAGATGTCTGAGAAGGGCTGTAGGAGTGACCATAAGAGATAAGATCAGGAATGAGATCATAAGAGAACAAGTCGGCACAGAACCAAATCTGGATTACATAAAAAGACAGCAAGTGAAATGGTTTGCCCACTTAGAGAGAATGCCTTGTGACACCATACCATACAAAGCATACATGGAAAGAGAAGAAGGACGTAGAGCACGAGGTAGACCAAGAACAAGATGGAAGGATAACATCAGAGAAACTCTACAACAGCACGATGTGCCTATGGTCGAGGCAGCCAGAAGAGCTAGAAACAGAACCTTATATCTCCCTCGACACCCACAGCGGTAAAAGAGGAAGTGAAGAAGAAGAAGAAGAAGATGAGGAGCGGCTGGCCGATTGCATAAGAACAATAGGCGTTTATGCTGGAGACCCAGGACCTAATCCTCGGTTAGAAAAACAAAAATAAAGGCCTAATCTGTACGGCACTTGCCATAGTAAACAAGTAAAGGACACTTTTCCACGCCTTTTGGTGTATAGAGCTAGACCTATATTTTATAGACCAAACAGCTCAAGATGGGTGGGGTGGTCGGCATCACGCCGCCCGCCTCTACTTCCCGGGACTGCATCCGGTACTCAGTCAAGGCTGGGTCAACCTGGGGAGCCAAAGTAAATTTTTTTTAAAACTCCAGGTCCGCCTGGGAGCGAGCCCACAACCTTCCGATCCGCAACGGGTGTCTAGCCACTCAGCCACAGCGACATCTCCCGGCACTTGCCATGTGGCCCTGAATTCTCAGGCTTAATGACCACCTTGCTTACACTGCATAAGTGTTAGATACAGGCATTTTTTTTTTTTTACATATAATATTTGATATATTTTCTTAAGGGTCTGTTTACAACTGACTGAAGATAACTAGGTGCATATGCTTCATGTACATTTTTGTTGATAAGCTTCTGTGCATTCCCTGCATGTACAAAATTATATAAATGATCATTAAATCTTGACCAAGATTTGTGTAGAAAGTATTTATTCAAGCGGATAACACTGGTATGAATTGAATATTCCCTGTACATTGCAGTGGCTCTGATCATCTGTTATCGTCACAGATTCTAATGCTGTCTGTAAAGCAAAGTACTTGTGCTGTATTTGAGTAATTAATAAACAAAAAAGCTTGATTGCTGACACCTGATTGTGAATTCTGTGAGGGTTTTCAAATTATATTTTACAACAAGAACTGTAAAAAATTATAAGAGTGACAAAAATTTGCAAAGGTTTGAAATACATACAACTTTTTAAAGGAATATGTGTAATCTGAAGGAATGTGTAGTCTTTATAAGAACTTAGAAAAAATCCTAAAAGATTAGATTTAAAACTTCCCAGTGAGAGTTTACAAGATGGCTGAAGGTTTATACATACATCTTCTAGAGTATCCTGATATGACTAGTAATTTGAAGGGCTGCACATACTTCTCTCGGGAGCTGCCGTTGAGTAGTGGCCAGACGCTTGCCTTTGCTTCAGAAGGTTGTCGGTTCAAATCTGAATGAACGGAACAGGGCTTCTTTTTTGGGGGGGGGGAGGGGGAATGACCTTGGTTCCCAGTTCGACCTACCGTTAAGTGGGTAACAGGTGAAGTTTTGGAAAGTTAAGACGACCGGCATGATGTTGACTTCATCACCCACTGAGTGCCAATGAGTCTATAAAACATAGGTCCAGCACTGTATGCCTAAAGGTGTGGAAAAGGGGTCCATAACTTAACTTTTACATACTTCTCTCACACATACATTAACACAATTTTTTTTTTTTCACCTTAAAAAGGGCTCTTCTTTTATGTCAGAATATGTTTTTTTACCTTAAAAAAAAAATTGTGTTAATGTATGTGTGAGAGTTTAAAGTATGGACATATACTACTTGGCATATTCTGACATGAAAGTAGAGCCCTTTAGCTTTCAAAATTATCATGACACACGTCTGAAATTTGTTTGTTTTAACACAATCCACATCCAGGCATAATTTAATTAGACAAGAAGACTGAAGGATACTACAAACACATTCTGAATATCCTCAGACAAGAAGCCTGAAGACACATACAACTTTTAGACATAATTAGACAGAAGTCTGACAATTACACCTACATATTAGACAAAAGGTCCAAAGGATTCTACATACAGCTTCCTGAAATATAGTGACACAAAACCTTCATGATTACAGTCAACATAAAGTATTGTTACCAGAATCTGAAAGACTGGAACCCATAAGCATTTTTTCATTAAATAGTACAAAGAAAAACAGCCAACAGTTAAAACCTTTTCTGCAGGCAGTCATTTACTTATCATGTCATAGAAACGCTGATGTCTTGAATGCAGAACTTTTGTTAGGATATTATATTTTTGTGTGTGCATATGGTTCCATTATTGTACATAATCTGTCTATACCAGGGTTCATAATTTTGAAAACACTGAAGTTTATTTAGAGTCAGCTGCAAATAGACTTAGGTAATTCTTTTTTGTGTGTGTATGTAAGATCCTTACCTTGTATGTTGTCACTTAACTATAACTGGTTGGTACACAATTCTTGGTTGCTACTTTGTTACCTCGACTTTTTGTTATTTATTTGTGTAAAAATTTATTTCTGGTTTCTTAGCTTTAACCAGTTGTAAAGGACATATTTGTATACGGTTGAAGAAAAAAAACTGAACTGAAATGTTTTTGGTTGAAATTTATGGAGAGACAAATATCTTTAAAGTTTAATGTCTGCAATTTGTGTGTGTTTAAAAATAAAGAAAAAATTATTTTCTTTGAAGATAAAGTGTATACATTTAAGAGGCTGACATGGTATATTTTAAAAGTCTTTTATGTTTGAATGAACGTCAACAATTCTAAAAAAAATTATGAATCATATTCGCAAGAATGTTTATCTCATCCAGTTCCAAAACCGCTCTCTCCATTTCACTTATTTTTCTGGCACAGTATTTTTGGATTAGCACTTTAAGTGGGAGTGTTTCCGTCTCTGTGTTCATGGAGCTGAACTCTTTCAGCACCAAACAACACATATTTATGTATGTTTCCAAAAATAATGTGATGCTCTTGCTGTTGTCCATCACTGACAGACATTACATTAACCCTTAAAATCTGAATTATTGGTTTGTGTTGGAGAATAGGCCAACTGCTCCTTAACAAACATGTCAAAGGCGACTGATTAAAATGTTGCTGAAATAGGATGTTTTGGGCAGAAAGGTACAGATATCACAGACTAGCTACAAAGCATAGCACAACATGTCAGCCACCCTTTTATGGGTGAATGCAGTAAAAATAAGTCTTCATATCATGAAGCAGACTGCTTGATCACTTCACCATGAGTGGATTTTTGTTTTGCTCAAGATAGCAGTAGTTGTCTCATTTTCAGTTGAATTTTTTATTATTAGGCTTTCATAGCTCTTGTGTTGACGGAATTTGGTTGATTGTTTTACAGCAAAATCTTAACATGAACTTGCTTAAGAAGAAGACACAGTTAACATAAACGTAATTTTGGTTCCTTGATGTATTAATTTGAGGCCTTGGTTAGCACAAATTTTTAAACATGAACTGTTGATTTATTCAGTTACTTAGAATTCATGTTAAGGATGTTTTGCTGTATTTGGTTCCTAAATTTCTTCATTTTGGAAAAATTATTATTTTTCTATTGATTGTTAACGGTTTTGGTCATCACGTGTGTTTTTCTGCCTATATGAATCTACTACCACACTGTTATGAAAGTAATCAAAAATATAACTGTTTTCAGTTTGCACAAATCAACATAGCCTGACCATACCGAAGTCTCCTTCTTTAGTACACAACTTTACAGTTCTTTTTTATTTTTTTGTAAACCACGAGACATTAAGGCAAAATGAAAGTACTGTGTATTCATTAATATGTTTGAAATGTGTCATTAAAGATAACATTGTGCATGTTGTAGGCAAACATAACTAGTAAGAGTTAACTTTTTAAATTTCTCTGTCATAAATGATCTTCATTATAAAGTCTTTTAGCAGATTTATAGTAAACTAGACAATATCCTAGGTTGACCCAAACCTCAAATGGGTACCAGGTAAACTCCTGGGAAATAAAGGTGGCCGGCTTGATGTTGACCACATGACCCAATGAATGCCATTTGGTTCCCCCCCCCCTCACCCCCCAAAAAATAATATAGGTCTAGCCCTATATGCCTAGTACCCCTTAATGGAAAAGGGTCCTTTATACCATATCTATTATAGATGTGTGCTGACGGGGCTGTTTAAAAAACAACTGATTGGTGGGTTTTTTCTTCACATTTTGTCTGTTTGTTGCTCCTGTAACACTTTTATTTCCTGAATGTTTTGCAGCCAATGCCAAAGAAAATAATTAGCTCAAAGCATGACGATGAAATTTCATGATAAGTTTCCACATTGTTTAGTGCATTGCTTGGGGCAGATATTATTAAAATAGAAGTTCAAAGTTCCTCTCTCAAAACGCTCTGCAGAATAGAAAATGTGTTCATCTTATATGCTTTATTTGCCTTTATCAGTTTACATCTGTCGCTGGTCTTAAGCAGTTTATCAGTCTTGCCTCTCGATATGAATTAAGATGTATGTACATATTATTCCTTTAACGTTTTGCGTTCTTTAAGTTCTTAAACCTTTATGCTTGTATAAATGTATTTGTTGCTTTGGAATTTTTAAAAATTTTTTGTGTGAAAGGAAGACCCTGCACAATTTTTTTTTTTAATGAGGGAATGAACATTTTACAGGAATGTTTTTTTTTTCTAAATAAAAAAAGGAACATTTTACAGAAATTTGTGTTTAAACAAGAGAAGGTACACTTTACATAATTGTGTTTTTAAATAAGGAAAGGTACATATTACATAAATTGGTTTTTTAAATGAGTTAAATACATTTTACAGAAATTTGTTTTTAAATGAAGGAAAGAAAATTTCACAGAATTTTGTTTTTAAAGGAGGGGAAAAACATTTTACCAAATTATGTTTTAAAACTTGGGACAGGACATTTTGCTGAAATTTTAACTGACAAATGAGTATATTTTAAGGAAAATTATCTGTTTAACATGTACGCAGTAAGTTTTTTTTTTTTTAAATGAGTGCAGCATATGGAAATGGGAGAATGTTCTTATATAAGCTTTATGAGATTAAGGCTCTATGTTCTTTTGACTTCCGCAGTGGATTTATATTTGGCCAGATTCAGCATGCTAACATTTATGTTCAGGTTTTACTTTAAGGGAAAAAAAAAGAAGTTTCAATGGCATTATGGTTAGTGCACAAGACAGTGGGCTGGGTTCAAACCTCTCAGTGACAGGATTATTGTTTTTATCATAAGTAGGGCTTTGACATTTTTAAAAATTGCCACAGCCACAGAGGTCTAGCAGGTGGCCCATGGATCATTGCCACTTGTATTTCATTGTTGATCTTTCCAAACTGGGACTCGAGCCTCTGGTCCACAAAAAATCATTTTCAAAATTTTCCCCTTCCCAAGTAAACTTAGTTTGTTGAGTACCAAGGTTTGACATGAGATACCCATAATGTGTACATTATCACTAGGAAAATCTATCAGCTTATTATTTTTAAAGAAGCTAAATAGTGAAGAAGCCATATTTATTTAGTATACAGGGATCAGATGTATACATTACAAGAATACATTCAGTGTTGGGTAGGATTAACAGAAGAACTAAGCTCACATAACATGTTGTTTGGGACTGAAATAGTTAAGTTGAGCAGCCCTGGTCTAGAATTAGCAAAGGGCCTCACATTTCACAACCTGATGGTTCACTTTGGGACTACCTTTACTATTGTATTCTAAGAGAAAGCAACCATCAAAAGATTAATCCATATGAGAAGTAAACTACTCAGCTTCATGTTATCACTGATGACAGATGAATGTGCTGCTAGAAAGCCTTCATCAGCATATGATACAGATTGACATTGATACAATCACAGACTTCTTCTTCTCCTCCTTCACTTCTTATTTTATCACATTGGGTGTTGAGGGAGATATAAGTTTCTATTTCTTGCACTTCTGGCCACCTTGACCATGGACACATTGTGCTGTTTAGAGTTTCTCTGATGTTATCTTTCCATCATGTCCTTCTCTTTTGATATATGCCTTGTGTGATCTAGTGTCACAAGGCATTCTCATAAGTGGGCAAACCATTTGATTTGCTTTCTCCTGTGAGTAATTTAGATCCTATTCTTTGCCGACTGTTTCCATTATGGCCTCATTTCTGATTTATTTATACAATTACTGACAAGAACACAGAAACATACAGTACACACGAAGTAGACAGGCACAGACAGATAGTAGCAGCTCTAGGTAGGTGAGACTCATCAAAGGTGAAATTAATGAAATGTGGTGAAGCTGTATAGAACAAAGCACACATTTCTTATCCCACAATGCATGCCAGCAGATGTTCTCTCTTGTGACTGTTGATTCAGTAATTGCATATATGAAACACATTGTTGTAACATATGTTAAATATAGCTTGTGCAGCTTCATTTGTGTATGCTATGTTGAACAGAATGAAAATACTGTATATTTATATTTATTTATGGCAGATAACCTTCCTAGTTTGACTTTAGTATGTCTTTGGGATATTATATGCTATGTTTTCAAGTTATGTCTAACATCAACCAGGAGCAGTTTACTTCCATGTGTATGCCTCAAGTTCAGATATTTTTAAAAAAAAGCACACATCGCAACACCTGCATCAAATCAATTTTTCACCAAAAACAGCATGGAATGACTTGTCTGTTGTGAGAGTGTTGTTTCTTTGGCTTAAGCAGTTCCATTAACTTATATCCTGGCTAATGAGATAAGCATTATAATAAATATTTAGTTTGATTATGTTTCCCATTTCAGTGTGGCTTTTATAAAAGCAAATGTGTGAGAATTATTTCAAGTATTTGTTTTTTACAGAATAAAATGATATTGTATGAGCAACTATTCTCTGGGTTTCCCTGTTGATGTCTTGACAGATATTGACAGTACTGCTTGAGCGTGAAGGATTCTGTGGTTTGTATGTGTGCATGTTTAGAAGGTTCTGTGTTGGTGCACATTATAAATCTCTTCTTTTTCTTCTTCGCATTAACCAGCTGTAAACTCTGGCAGAAAGCTCTAGTTGTTCATCCACTTCTGGCTGTGGTCCTGTTCCAGAATCTGAGTGTTTGGTGTGCATCCGTTTTACAGATCTTACTCTTGTAGGCAGACTGCTGGTTCCTTGCCTCTTAGGCAGATGCACTTCAACTTTAAAAGAAGCTCCTAATTAGTTGACTCTTACGACATGCTTTTGGCTAGGCAGTGGGTATATTCTTGTTTTCCCTATAACAGGGTCCCGGAACCCACACAGTGATTTATAAATCTAAAAGAGCAGACCAAACTGTCCTTCTGAGGTTCATTTGAAATAAAAAAACTAAAGCCTAACAGAAAATGTGTAGTATACTTGGATCATTAACACCTGATCCTCTTGGTAATGGATTATGGATTAGAACTGCTCATTGTTTCAAAAAAGCCAGCTGATGAAGCTTGAACATGAAGGTGATTTTGGGATGTACAAGAGCGACATGTGGAGAAGGTCATGATCTGTGCACAGTAGTGTGTATCGTTTCAGAGCTTCCCAGTAAGTAGTCGATTGGATCTTGTTGCTGAAGCACGCAGACCTGTTAGGAAATGAACAGGGAGACAGACTGGCTGGTGCTGCACCACTGGGTGGTGAATTGATGCATGGCAAGCTAAATATTGTAGAAGCCCATTGGCATCAAGTGAACAACGTGGAAGTGGGAATCAATTATTAGATCTGGAAGAGAATTATGCAACAGGGAGTAACTAAAGATCTGACCTGACATTATACTACTCTCACAGGAATGGCAAGACATGAGGACAGACATATGTCAGTGGATGCACCAACCTCCTTTCTGTATAGGCAGCATTTAATTAAATTAATGAGTGTGCTGTTGAAGTCATTTATAATAAAAAGGTCATTTAATTTGGACTCATGTATATGGCAGATCCGTAGCTCAGAGGTTAGTGAACGCTGTTAACAATTTCGTGATCCTCGAATATTGTGGTTGGTTCCATGCAGTGGACAGGGAAAATCGGTTCTCGTGGTTTTTGAACAACGGTATGAGAGTCACACTGTGGAAGAGATTGCGGCCTCACCACGTAATATTCCCAAAAGACTGCAGTGGTACGCTGTGGCCAGTCTTCATTGTGGAATTGGCACAGAACTTTATATAGACATAGCAGGAGAAATACTGAAGCAATGAATGAGCCCATTGTCTGCTTATATTAAAAACAATATTAGTTTACTTCAGTTTGTTAGTTATTGGCACCTTTCCATACGACAGGTCGGCTCTGTGGCTAAGTCGATGAGAACGATTCGTAATGCCGGGATCGATTCCAGCTGCGGGCCATGCGCCTTAACGTTGGTTTCGACAGTGGTATCAAGAAAGCCGACCATCCAGAAAGCAATGACAAACTACTGGACATAAATTTGCCTATAAAAACCACACAACAGCCAGGGGCTGTTGGGGTTGGCTCTGCAGCGTCCTGTAATGGATACGCAACTAACCTAACCATACGACAGTGTTATGTTGCGCTATGATGAAGCATGGGGCTCAGAGGCGATGGCGAGTGTGACTAGCAAGAACCGTCCGCGCTGAGAAAAATCTTTTACAATTATAGCTTGGGATTTAGGGACCGTTGTAGCCATCATTTGTGTTTAGTGTTTGTCTTCTTAGACGCTCAGCTCTCAATATTTCTGTAATAATTTCTTCTTTCATTTTCATTTTCTTCCTGATTCTCCCCCCTTTCCATGTTCCATGGCATTTTGCTATTACAGTATTACACAACTTCGTTTGTTTAAAAAAAAAAAAATATAGCAGATGGTGTTTCTCACAAATGTTGTGTGAAGCTTCCATCCGTTTATTACAATGGTTCTTAGGGAATCAGCGAATAGTTACTGAATTTAACTCTTCAGTCCCAACAGTGTTGTAGTACTGAATGAGTTAATATTTGTTTTTTACTCTCTCCTGCCGATCCAATACAAACGTGTTGTTCTTCCTCCAAGTGATGAAGACCACTTTAAAAAAAAAAAAGTTGTTGACGATCCATAATTTTGAGTACGAAGAAGGCTAGTTAATAGTATACAATTAACCCCTGGGAAGTTCTTGCGTATGCAGACAACAGATGGAAACCACAGCAGAGGTGATATTTGCTACACTGTTCTTTCTAGTCTGCATCCGTTTCTCTCCAGTACACATAAGGTGCTTGCCAGGATGATGCACCATGCTTGACGACTCTCCGCCATCCAGACTGGTTTTGTGCAACAGCCTCCTGTATCTGCGTTAATGTCAAAAGATTAATAAGCTGTTTTAAGAATGACCTTTATTAAGCAGTTTATTGTATACAAACTATAGGTCTGACAGTTCACTTATGTTTATTCGAACCTAAGATCTTCAGACCAGGATTACCAGTTTGGCCTTTCCAAGATGAAATTATCGGCTAGATCCCCTCATCACCCCCCCTCTTCCACACACACACACACACACACACACACACACACACACACACACACACACACACACACACACACACACACACACACACACACACACACACACACACACACACACCACACACACACACCACACACACACACACACACACACACACACACACACACACACACACACACACACACCACACACACACACACACACACACACACACACACACACACACACACACACACACACACACACACACACACACACACACACACACACACACACACACACACACACACACACACACACACACACACACACACACACACACACACACACACACACACACACACACACACACACACACACACACACACACACACACACACACACACACACACACACACACACACACACACACACACACACACACACACACACACACACACACACACACACACACACACACACACACACACACACACACACACACACACACACACACACACACACACACACACACACACACACACACACACACACACACACACACACACACACACACACACACACACACACACACACACACACACACACACACACACACACACACACACACACACACACACACACACACACACACACACACACACACACACACACACACACACACACACACACACACACACACACACACACACACACACACACACACACACACACACACACACACACACACACACACACACACACACACACACACACACACACACACACACACACACACACACACACACACACACACACACACACACACACACACACACACACACACACACACACACACACACACACACACACACACACACACACACACACACACACACACACACACACACACACACACACACACACACACACACACACACACACACACACACACACACACACACACACACACACACACACACACACACACACACACACACACACACACACACACACACACACACACACACACACACACACACACACACACACACACACACACACACACACACACACACACACACACACACACACACACACACACACACACACACACACACACACACACACACACACACACACACACACACACACACACACACACACACACACACACACACACACACACACACACACACACACACACACACACAGACACACGCGCACGCACGCACGCACGCACACACACACACACACACACACACACACACACACACACACAGACACACGCGCACGCACGCACGCACGCACGCACACACACACACACACACATCACTCTCACCAGACTGTGATGATCAATTTTCCTTTCTAAATTCCACTCGCAAGACATCAACGTGGCTGCTTCGGGATACGTCATTTAAGGTACTTTGTTTTATATTTGTGTGGTTTGATTTAGGTGTTTGCTGATAAAGGCTCTATAGCCGCAACGTTAACGTTTCGTTTGTTTGTTATATTGTGAAGCTCACTGATCTACTTTTCGTTCGGTTTTATATCTTTCCATGGCCTTTCTAAGGCCAACTGCGAAAAATGTGGCCCTTATAAAAAGTGGTTGGCCTAAAAAGCAATATTTGACTGTATGGTTTCTTATCTATGCAACACTTTTTTTTCTTTAAAAAAAAAATGGATAAATATACATAATATAGGTATTTTAGAACTCATTTTTTGTTCGCATTGTTTTAAAAAAAATCTGCCCAGTGCACAAGTCAGCGTCTAGCGCTTAGGCGGGATTCGTAATGCAGGGGTGCTGGGTTCGATCCCATCTGCGGACGGTCTTTCTTCCATTGGTTTCGACAGTGGTACTGAGAGCTGGTCGTTGAGGAGCAATGTCAAACTATTGCACGTAAAATGTGCTTAGAAAAACCACAACAGACCAAAAAAAGAAATGCTTGGGTTGGTTCTGAAGCGTCCTGTAAAGGATACGCAACTTCCCCGTGTGGGTTTCGGGGCCCTATTATAGGGAAAACAAGAATAGACCCACTGCCTACCCAAAAAGCATGAGTCGACTAATTGGAAGCTTGCTTCGAAGTCGGAGTGCATCTGCCTGAGAGGCAAGGAACCAGCAGTCTGAATACAAATGAGTCGGATCTGTAAAACGGATGCACACGCAACACTTCAGTTCTGGAACAGGACTACACTTCAGAAGTGGATGAACACCAAAACTTCAAGCCAGAGTTTACAGCTGGTGAACGCGGAGAAGAAGAAGAATGATACGCAACTAACCTACTGGTTCCATTGCTTGTTCCTAAAGTGCTGGGGGGGGGAGGGGGGGGGAGATGATGATGATGAGAACCAGAGCATTCCTATGTGCCACCAGTTCCGAGATTTCCTGCCAGCTAGGTTTATACTCTTCGAGACAATGAGTAACCCCAATCCATAATCAATCACTGAGATGATTAAGTGGTGGTAAAGTGTGAACAGCATTCTCTGCACAGGGATGTGAGGTTAAAGTCATGCGCAGAACGTGACTATTCTCTGGGTGAGTCCAGAACTAGGGCGTCATGTATCGGCTCTACATTTATGGAAGCCTCCTTGGATGATGGGGAATATCTACAATCTGCACCTGCCTTTGAGCTTGACGGGTTCTTTTGGGACAACACATGTAGATAAGGGGACAAAGAAAACAAAAGAGACTACGTCGTGTCCCACGAAACTATCCGGGAAGTTAACCCGGTCAACAAATGCTCGAAGTCGGATGCGTCGACCGAAAGTCGCAAGTATCCCCACTTTGCTGTAAAAGGGTTTTTTCTACACATTAGCTGACCTTACATTCATACTTTCTCAAATTCCTCTACGTCGGAGGGGTGTCAGGTTGTCTTGCCTCCAATTACATCAGCGCCGATGTAGCGTGTTCTATACTACACAGCTTTGAACAACCTAGAACATCTATAACTGTCTCCAACTCAAACACACAGTCTGAGCCTAGGTCACACGAGAGACTCTTTTCAAAGAAATATGTACATCGTGACACCCTTTTGACCTAGATCAGACTGATAAAGTGCGTAGATGGGCCGAGAAACGTGAACAGGTCCCCTTAGGTCACTCGGATGAACAAAAATAAGAAATACGATGGCATCAAGATAAGAAAACATAAAGACCACATGTTTGGATATCTGTTAGTATAAATGGTTATAATGAAAGATGGTGGTGAATTCTGGGATACATTCTGAGATAAAGGAAAAGACAAATTCAGATGTCGAGACAGCTGTTGCTATCAGTTGTTATAATAAAAGAAGGTGAAATTCTAGTTTACATTCATAAAGAAACACAAACATCAGCGCGGCTCTTATTTCATGTCAAAGGAATAGATCAACTGTCCCCTAACATGGTCTGGTCGGCTCACTACACTCTGAGGAAAGGCAACAGACATATATATAACCAGACTACGACCGATACCCTTTAGTGCTGGAACTCTGCACTGTTGCCGAAGATTGGGATTGAGCGCTTTTGGGAATCAATTCTTGGCTCAGCTCGTCCCCTAAAAAACACGACATAATGGTTCTCCTGAGAATGGATATGTTGGAGGGCAGGTCCCATCATCATGTAGCAGGTTCTTTGCAGAACGTCGTTCTCATCACAGTCTGCCTGAAAGAAACTCGGTCTCTCACAAGTTCTCCTGCCTCATATACTTTCATACTCAAGGAGTCACTTATATCCTGTGCCCATCTTCGTGTCGGTCGGCCCGTGCCCCTCCTTCCTGGTACCATGCCTTCTGCTATAGTTTTTTCCAATCCGTTGTGGCGCTTGATATGACCAAAATATTTCAGCTTCCGAGACAGAATGCTGTTCATTAGCCAATCTTCCTTGATGCTCAGATCTTTTAAGATGTCAATATTTCTCCTCTTCTTTGTCCAAGATATTCTGAGAATCTTTCTATAACATTTCAGCTCAAAAGCCCCTATTCTCTTTCTTAATTACTGAGAGATAGTCCACGACTCACATCCGTATGTAGCCACAGGAAAGATGCATGCTCTCAAAATTCTAATTTGTATCTCCTTGCTGGTGCTTAACCATAGACTTTTAAGGCTGTTCAATCTTTGCATTGCCAAGGCCATCCTCCTTTTAATTTCCGTTGAACAGTCTCCATTGCTATTTATTATAGATCCTAGATATTCAAAGTTTGTGACATTTTAAATTTCTTCATTATTTATTGTTATTTTTGGGTGACAGCCAGTTTTATCTGTGGACATTGTTTTCTTTTTCTTTAAATTCAAGAACAGATTTTGATCTTCACTGTGCTTTTGGACAGACAATATTAAATTTTCTATTCCCTTTACGCTGTTCGAAAGAAGGACTGTGTCATCTGCGTAGCGGAGTTCCAGAATAGGGTTGCCACCAATTTTGAGCGGATCATAACTGTCACAAGTCTGGTCATTTGTGACATTTCTCATTATATTTTCTGAGTATATATTGAATAGGCATGGTGAGAGAATGCAGGTCCCTCTGTATATAAATAGAGAAGGCCGTGTTGGAGGGAAAGGGCAGATTTCCCAGCATAGATATAAACCATAACACAACATACCAAACCACCTTTTTAGAATTAAAGGATGAACGCAGAGAAAAAAAAATTATACGACGAACGTTAATGAGAGATGCCAGAGTGGATTCCACGTAAGAATCTGAACGAATTGCATGGAACAGTAAAGAATTGATTTACTGTAGTGTGTCATAGCACAGGCGGCGTCTGTGGCTTAGGCGTTGCGAGTCCGACTCGTTCCATCGTACCGCGATCGAAATTCCACTGCTGGCTGCGTGGATTTTTATCATGAAACGGGCCGTCACAGGTCGGCCCAGCCTAAAATGGGTACCAGGATGGATGTCCTGGGAAAGTAAAGACGGTCGGCGTAATGCTGAACACATTACCCACCTAGTGCCGAAGGTGTGTAAAAATATGGGTGCTCTTCCCATATGCCCGATACGCCTTAGGTCGTGAAAAGGAATCTTTACTTATCACGGCACAACTGGATAATAAAGATAAAAATGTTGGAATGGATTAAATAAAACATAATAGGAGTCAAGTTTATCTTGCAACAATCGGAATTAATGTTGTCATTCTCATTTTGGAAAAAAATGCACTTGTTTATTCTTATTTCGCTTTATTTTGAGAAATAAAGGAATGGAAAAGAATACAAACCCCAACTCTAGTGGGAGGGACATAAGCAACGCATTTAAACATTTTTGTAATTAAAGCAATGTTTCCCCGATGTGAATTTGAACAAAGAAGACACAAACAATAGACTGCACAATTTATTGCCTGGCATATTTCGCTGTATCTCGTCAGGTGCATACTACAGTAACAAGTGATTAAAATGAAGCAAATAGCTGAATCCTATAAACTGAAACACAAATTCGAGAACATTCTACACTGTCTGTTTCACCAAGGTAACCTTAAGGAACGACCAAATTTCTCTGCCTACAGAGATCTGGTTTCAACCGGCTGATCGCGGAAGCTTCTGAGTATCGGAGTAATCTACGGTTTGCCGAATTGTAAATAATTCGAAATGCATTATCCCTGTTAATGATGTGCCTGGAATTTAGAATATGGCACGCTTGATACAAAGTGTAAGGCGAGACATGTGTGACAACTGAAAAGGTTTGTGGGGGAGAGGGTGGCCAACACCCGTGTGTTATGACACGGAGAAATGCTAGCAGACAAATCATCAGTTGACATTTGAAGAATCCTGAGCTGTTTGCAGGGCTTCTGTGAAGACCTTGTTTCATGTCTTTTTTAGTATGCCATGAGCTGTTAACCCTTAGGCTCTTTATCATGGATATCGCAACCTTTCGGTCTTGATTCCATTGTAACTACAGTAAATCTGGGAGAAATGTGGCTTTTCTGCCTACCACCAGGAGTGAACC
This sequence comes from Candidula unifasciata, assembly GCA_905116865.2. Taxonomy (NCBI): domain Eukaryota; kingdom Metazoa; phylum Mollusca; class Gastropoda; order Stylommatophora; family Geomitridae; genus Candidula; species Candidula unifasciata. The sequence continues at coordinate 257,150 of CAJHNH020004691.1, read as the reverse complement.
CGGACCACACGGAGTTCGTCACCCGGTCACCACGCAATCCGGTTTAGCCAACTACGCTAGAGAGCCGGGTAAAAAAAAATATGGCACGCTTCACGAATTTGCGTGTCATCCTTGCGCAGGGGCCATGCTAATCTTCTCTGTATCATTCCAATTTTAGTATACGTACTGAGTGAACACTACTGTTTCCCCCCGTGTGGGTTCCGGGGCCCCATTGTGGGGAAAACAAGAATAGACCCACTGCCTCCCCAAAAGCATGTCGTAAGAGTCGACTAATTGGGGAGCTTCCTTTGAAGTCGGAGTGCATCTGCCGGAGAGGCAAGGAACCAACAGTCTGTACTCAAGAGAATGAGATCTGTAAAACTGACGCACACGCAACACTCAGGTTCTGGAGCAGGACTGCAGTTCAGTAGTGGACGAGCAACCAGAACTTTCCGCCCGAGTGTACAGCTGGTGTACGTGAAGAAGAAGTACTGTTTCATGTCTTAGTTGGGGTTTAAACTTATTAAGTTCGTCTAATACTTTGGCCACATTAAAAGACCTAACTCACTTTAAAAAACCATACTGAAGGAAAAGAGAATTAAGAGGTAGGCAACGATATGTGTGTGAGGACAAAGCAAGAGACGGAGAGGCAGCAGTATGATATGCGAGTGTACACACTAGGACATGAGACTGGGCGTGTTGGAGATCCATTGCAGCCAACCTTCCCCGCGGAGACAAGACCTGATTCACTTCATTACAATCGGGTTTCCACAAACTTGCTCCATTTTAGCACATGGTACTGGACCCACAATTTTATAGACAAGGTGAAATGTAGTCTACAGTATGTAGCCAGACATCCTGAGACTTTTGTAGTACCAGTTTAAGGCTGGGTTGACCCAGGAGTGTGGGTCCGGAGGACCCATACTTGGGGGGGGGGGGGGGGGGGAGAGAGCAGACCCACTACCATTTGACAACCCTCCCCCAAAAGATGACTTAATTGTTAACCTAGTAAGGTAAGGTTAGTTGCGTATCCTTTACAGGACGTTGCAGAACCAACCCCAACAGCCCCTGGCTGTTGTGTGGTTTTTCTAGACAAATTTACGTCCAGTAGTTTGCCATTGCTTTCTGGAATGTCGACTTTCTTGATACCACTGCCGAAACCAACGCAAGGCCCATAGCCCGCAGCTGGGATCGAACCCAGTAAGACTTCATACTTTTTATTTCTCTAGAGTGTTTTCATTGTATAGCCATGGGCTGCATTAGCGCAGCCGATAGGAGACTCGCTTTCACATCCAACTGTGATTCACTGCACACCAGGGCTGGTGTTTGAAACGGGACGGTTCCAGTGGTTCGCACAGCCTATAGGAAAGGGGTACCAGACTTAATACTCTGGGGTAAATGGAAGAACGTCGCTGTTGCTACGGAGTTGCGTGCCGACGGCAACACAGGCGGATAAGTTTCTTATCAGCTATCCGTACTGGATGGAGAGCACTTATGGTTTATAACCGAGTCAATGACGCTGGTTCACATCTGGCGATTTAAACTTTATTGTCGAGTCATTACCTTAGTGCAGCCGATTCTTTCATTCCAACTGCACTATTTAGTTTTCAATGCTTATAAGTTGTTTTCTCAGAATAATAATCTTTGCATTCACTGGACTTCGGCCTTGACCCAGAACTTGAGTTTTACACGCACATTTGTTTTGAAGATCTCGCTTATTTGTATGCAGACAGGGGGCTTATTCTTTACTCTCCAAAATGGAACCAAACAGGAAATCAGAATAATTAATTCCCCTGTTAAATAAAATGTGCTAATTTTGTGCAGTTTCAAGAACTCTCAGTCCGTTTAGCACTGTAATCATGTACAAGCATAACTGTATGTTTTGTGTGCTGTCAGTCATTTCCTCTTCACATTCCTGTAGAAAATTCTGCTTGTTCATCCGCACTTTAGTCTTGTTACAGATCCAGCTTATTTGCATGCAGATTGTTGGTTCCTTGCCTCTCTGGCAGATGTTTCATCCCTAGTCAGTCAACTCTGACATGCTTGTTGGAGGGCAGTGAGTACCCCTCCACCCCTAGAACCCACATGAGGAAATAATTGTGTCCATGAACGCTACTGCCCATTTCCTTGGTCTCCACACTGCCTCTACTCCCCTTGATACCATCATCTCTCCTTTGCTTTGCTTGCTTTCATTAAAAAAATCATCACAAAACAACCAGCATCTTTGAAGGAGGAGCCTTAGGTTATAATTGTGACTAGGTTATATGCACCAAATGAAATAGCTTAGCACTGCACAACATTATTAAGAGATCCAAAAAAAAACACCTGGTGACACAAAGTGCCGCCATTTGGAAGCAAATTACCCAAGGAGAGGTCTCTGAAACCCCATTCAACCATTAGGGCCCCCAGCAACAACCAGGGCAGAGCTTCAAAACAATGAAAAATTCACCCCACATGGGCACTGGCTCTCCATGCCCCTCAATTGTCCCATTTAATTATATGACCCTCCACCCCCCTTTCCCCAGCAGTAGTATAAATAGGCAGTAATGGCAGTCCCTGTGTGTATGAAGCAGCGATACTAAACTGTATATAACTACTTGAACACCGACACATCTACGGGAACACCGACACATCTACGGAACACAAAATAATGCATAACCGCGTGAAATAATTTACGAATAAATTTATTTCAGCCCTTCCAAAAGAAGAAAACAGAACAATGACAAAAGTCATGTTCCGCTCACATATGTCAGATACAATGGCAATATCACAGCAAAAACTGTGTATACTTAAAAACATATAAACATTGAAAAGCAATACTAAAAAGCACATTTCTCAGAAAATAGTGACATTTACTTTTAATTTAAGCTTTCTGCAGAGACATTAACCAAAAAAAAAAAAAAATGCCTTAACCAACAGGATTTACAAAGTCTGAATTTTTTACTGGCATGTATCTTGAACAGAACAGAACAGGACAACAAAGGGCTGTAAAGTGGAGTCTGACACCAGCGATGTGGCATGGGCATGAACAAGGCACACTTAGTCGCTAAGGGACTCCTTGTCGTACAGGTACTCTCCCAGGCCTGTCCCTACACGTTTCAGGTTAGTGATGTGGTCACCTATTTCCTTGATGGACTTCACTTGCTCTTCTAGGTACTCAGTCTCCAGGAAATCGGCCATCTGGAGGTAAAAAAAAAAAAAAAAAAAGATGAAAAGAGTTAAATAAATCAATCAACTGATCATTAGAATACACTCTATGTGGGCTTCTGGGGGTAAAAAGAAAACGTCCACTGCACCTCCCCCCAACAAGAATATAGTAAAAGCTAGACATAAATAGGTAGGGAGTGACCGCAGTCGAGCTAATTGCAAAAAATGTTAAAACATAACCCAAAATGTGACTAGAAAGCCCAAAGGAGGGAATGGAAAAGATGCAAACAATGTAGTAAAAGCAACTAATTAGGGATGCCTCTCTTGAAGCTGGAGCGTATCTATGCATGAGAGGTAAGTACGAACAGTATGCATGCAAATATTCCAATTTACGAAGCATAAACACAGGCAAATTCATATGATTTTTTTTTAACATGTTCTTGACTCCCAGGTCGACTGAGCCTTAAATGGGCACCAGGAATGCCCTGAGAAGTAAAGGCAGACCGATGATGACATCACTCAGTGCCAAATATGGGTCTAGCCCCATTTGCTTGATATACCAACTTCCAGAAAAGTTTGGGGTTTTTAATATTTTTTTTTTTAAATAATGTGCTCTCCGACTTTTTACCTTTAACTAACTAAAGAAACCTGGCTTTACTGTGTATTTGAATTGCACGAAATATTGCACTGATGTTTTTCACACTACTACTTCCTTTCAAAATTTATTGTAAAAATCAGATTAGCGGTTCTCAACCTGTGGGGGGGGGGGGGGGGGCAACCCTTTCACAGGGGTCGCCTAATACTATCGAACACACATATTCACAGAAGTAGCAAAATAATGTTATGGTTGGGGGTCACTACAACTCGAGGAACTGCATTTAAGGATCAGGACATTAGAAAGGCTGAGAACCGCAGCCATAGACTTAACAGTAAATTACATTCACACAGAAATTCAGACAGAGGAAAACAAAAACAAGACCAACCTGAGCATCCTCATGGCTGGTACACAGCTTATGAAGGTCCAGCAGAGACTGGTTGACACTCTTCTCCAGCTGCAGGGCCACTTGCATGGCTTCCAGACCACTCCCCCACTCATCACACTCTGGCTTCTGGTGGAACAAATCTTAATTAGTTAGTTTACTCTGCATCATCAGCTTACATACAATTATAACAATCTGAACATTATATTCTAGATCATATGTTAATTTAACCACTACTATCCTAAAGAACTGAGCCTAGAAGAAATAAATCTTAAGTCTGAAGGAGCTGGACACAAACCATGGAATAGAAGTGATTAAACTAACAGAGAGCTAATAAAATCTTTATCTGTGATAGAGGCAAAACTTTTTCCCCCGGCGGTATACAGTACTGGCTCCTATCTCTAGGCATTTGGTGCCGGTACATTATTAAGATATGTTTTGCTGTGAGTACCATACCGTCAAGTATTTTCGTGGGACAAAAGCCCTGGACAGAGGACAGGAAAAACAGATCTTTGGAATGACTTCAAAAAATGTATGGCGAAACGTTTGTTATTGTGTATCCTAAAAGAGATCCACTGGGAAAGCAATAAACTATAAGTGAAACCTACCATGCATGTCATCAGAAGCAACAAAAGAGGACTGGTTTGAGACTTGCTACCCAACACTACACAATTTAAGATGCAAAATGCAGCCAACCACAAATAAGTTTACAAAGGACAGTCTATCCCAATGTTGACTTTTACTCCTGTCAGACAGGATTATTTTTAGAACCCCAACATGTATAAGCCTGAAGTAACATCTTCAATACGAAAAGTTAAGGTGACATATTTCTAAGACTTAAAAGACTAATGACAATGTAGATGGAGAAACACGTATATAGAATGCAGAATATAAACGGCACTACAGATCAAATTATGTCAACTGAAAGGAGAAGATAATGTTAGATATTTCATGTGTAATAAATTATATTAAATCTATAACACAGACAAATCACCATAAACTTTTAGGCTAACTTGAGCTGTCTTTGGGTGTAATTTTTCTCCAAACTGTGATAAAACAAGTTATTAAAAGTGCTGACAGTAAAAAAAAAATGAAATAATGGCAAAGCTGACAATGGACAGAACAAATGCTGCAGATACGATAACTTCAGCCATTATTACCTTCACATCCTGTAGCACGATGCGGCCACCACGCTTGTTCTGGTACTTCATTAGCTTTTCAGCATGCTCTCTTTCTTCATCAGATGACTTCTTGAAAAACTTCGCAAAGCCGGGGAGAGCCACATCGTCACGATCGAAGTAGTACGACTAAATTATAAAAAAAACAAAGAAACATCTTCAAGATCAGCAAACAGATTACAATTTTGGGAATATAAGGTAAAGTTTGAAAGAGAATGACAAAAAGACATTCAAAATCATGCTTAGATATTATGAACTTAAAGAGGATAAAACTGCCTGGCGTACTCTGTTTCTCACGACTCTTATGGTAATCACGTGGGATAATCTATGTGTGATATGTCGGAGCCATCAGGGTGTAGCGTTTGACATAGATTTAAATCTGAACAGAGCTAGACTTTTTTCCATAAATTACACTGGCTCCAATGTCTGTCCATCCAAATCTTAACAGAGCTTGACTTTTTTTTCATAAATCACATTGTCTCCAATGTCGGCCCATCCTTAAATGGGCACTTGTGTTCACCTCCTGAGTTACACTGACAGACAAGTTCTTGTGATAAACTTGCCTGTGTACGTGTGCCTTTCTTAATGGGCTGTACAAGTGACATTTTTGCAGTACTTGTTCTGTAGTCTGCACATACAGCCCACATAGGCTCAATGAAATGAGTACCAGGTAGTCTTGGTCCATTAAATGTAAGAATCACACTTTATGCCCAATATGCTGTAGGCTCCTTCTGTAATAGGTGCAGCCTGAGATCTGGATTTTGCTGATATTTCTCTTCTGCCCCACTCATGGAATCAGGACAAGATTCACTGAACACTTTAATGCAAGATCCCAACAACTAGGTCTAAAAATCACTAAGGGAATCAATGTTGAGAATAAATTTGGCAAATACTAATGTCATTTCTCTTCTTCTTTGTGTTCACCAGCTGTTAACTCTGGCAGAAAGTTATATTTGTTCACCCACCTATGGACTGCGGCCCTGCTCTAAAATCAGTGTTGCGTGTGTATCCCTTTCAACAGATCTGACTCATTTGTATGCAAACTGCTGGTTCCTTGCCTCTCGGGCAGATTCACTTCGACTCTCAAAGAAAGCTTTCAATTAGTCGACTCTTAAGACATGCTCTTGGGTAGGCAGTGGGTCTATTCCTTATCCCTTTATAATAGGGCCCCGGAACCCACACGGGAAGTCATTTCTCTTAATCGTACCCTACTCGAAGGTGTGGAGTCGCACATCTATTCGGACAGTAATGTAGATAAGGAGGGGGAACTGATAAGAGATAATAAAATCCAAATGGCAAGAGAAGCTTTCACTGCACTGGGCAGGGGTGTAAGGATTTATGTCCACATGGCTAGTTTTGTCACCAGATTGCTGTGCAGGGTAGGATCTTATTTTCGCCCAAACAAGAAAATCTCCAACCTTACCGAGGAGTCATAATAATATGGTTTGAAATTGAAATAATGTTCACATGTGACACACACAAAAACCATATATAGCATTTTACGTAGGTAAAAATTCTAACGAAGTCACGTTGTGGGTCATGAATAAAGAGAACATAAGTTTTAAAAAAATGGGTCATAGTGACAAGGTGGAGCATGTAAGTTGTCAGCAAATGTTTAATTTTAATACTTTCAAAGGTTGAGTAACAAATTATAAGCTAAGTATTTAACGGTGCTGGTGTAGCAACATCTTAGCTAAAATTGCAATCTGAGCACAAAGCTATAAAATCCATTTTCCAGTAAATATCCATTATTAGATATATTATTGTGGGAACAACAATGTGTACTAGACTTTTATAGCGAAACAACAGATCAAGAGGTCTGGTCATTGTGTCAGTGTTAAAATGCAGCAACATCAAATATTCAAGCACTACTTCTCAAAGGATAGCTACGGAAAAAAAAAAATGGATGGACAACAATAAAGGCAGTTCACACCTTAAGGTCAGTGCCAGCCAACATGAACTGAATTGCAAATTATTCCATCTGACACCACTTTTAACAGCAGAAGTAGTTAACTATCCATAAAAAAAAAATACTTGAATTCACACTTAGGTAAGGTTAATTTTGTAAAAATTTTCTATAATAAAATGTCAACTACATTTATCTGATGTACAGATATCCGAAACCATCTTCCTGCCCCCCCCCCCCCCCCCCCCCCCCCCCCCCCCCCCCCCCCCTGTCAACTGTTCATGGCATGTCTCTAAAACATCCCCTAATCTTTGCATTTAATGCTAAACTTAAACCTTGTTAAAGCATTACCTGAATTATGTATACTAAGTACAGTACTAGTAGTACTACTATCAGAGCAATGCAAAAGCAATGTACAGCCTGACCTACACTCATGCTACACAGCATTCTTATTAACTCTTCGAGTCCCAAGGAACGCATCATACGTTCCTACCTAGAAGCCCAATCAATGAGCGCACAATGCGTCGATATAATTACTTTCTTTACTACCCCCTGGGCCTGTGATGTTAAAACCCTAGGGACTCAAAGAGTTAAGTCCCCAGGTTTAAGGACCCTGCCAAAAAAAAATGGTAAAATGAGGGCAGAAAGGTCAACACAATTTTGCGTTTACACTTTACTAACAACTAAACAGTGACAACTGGACAACACAACCAGGGTTTCCTCTCTGTTTACTTAGAAGTCACAGTCACACCTTTCACTTGTGGAGCTCCAAAATATACAGCCCTTTTGCTTCCAATCGATCATGTTGATGTTCTTAAACTTAAACTACGCAGTTGGGTCAAGTCAAAGCCACACATCACGATCGCCATCCCTCATCTCTGTTACCTCCACGCTGCTAATTAATAAATTGCACAGCATTTAAAACGTAAGTCTCTGTAGGTTGACGTACTCAAACTGCATTTTTATTATCTTGTCTACTTTAAATGTTATCTGCAACATTTAACAATAAACTATCTCGGCATAAATATTAGAAATAAACCGGTAAACATATGAGCTCCATTCTGACCTTGAGACAGGAAATGTGGCGGACTTCACGCAAAAATTATAATTGATACATTTCTGGTTTCATAAGGAAACTGAAAATTGTATAACAATTAAGGCCTTTTTCACTTCCAGCTTACTCATCTGCAGATATACGGCCATGGCATTTATATGGCACTTCCATTTCTGCCTCACAAATTCTGCTGTATTCTTAATTTAATCAAAGCAAGTTTCACATTTTGACTGAACTCAAAACTCACCATCGACAAGTAGCAGTAGCTGGCATACAGCTCCATGTTGATTTGTCGATTGACGCCTGCTTCGCTCTCCAAGTGGTAATTCTGACGAACCTGGCTTACAGACATTGTTGTATTGGTAGCTGACAGTGATACCTTTCTGCTTAAATGACTGGTTTAGTTGTAGATAATCGTGGAAGATAAAAGATCGTTGGAAAAAGTGTACACGTTGTGAGATTTGTCCGTACGTTCCCTGACGCAGCAAGACAAATAACTATGATAAAAAAAAATGGCGGGGGCTGTTATATATAGTGGCAGTGACGTCATGAGCCAGAGCCAGTGAATGGGTCACATAGAGGCTCTGACAGGGATATCGGTCAAATCCTGATTGTGGGATCCCGGACCCCAGTTATGAGAGATGGGGGTGGGGGGGGGGGGGGGGGGGGGGGGGGGTAACCAAAAAAAAAAATTGACCCATCACCCCTCTTTTTGTTTTAGGCAAGCATGTCGTGAAGGCAAAAATTTGGGATTTTATGAAATCGGGTGTGTCCGGATGAAAGGCACAGAATAGCCAGTACAACGTAACTTTCAAGGACGATTGCAGTAGATTAAAAAACAACAACAGCGAGCTAGGCACTCTCCCTTATAACACTTTTTTTAACAGGGTTTAATTTTAAGGCCGAGCTTGCTCAGTTATAGAACTCCTATTCACTAATGGGATCTGTTCACGTTTCCCGGCCCATCTCGTGGGACAGACTCAGGGTGGGGGGGGGGGGGGTGTTGGGTTAGGACCAGTTCTAAATATTATAGGGTCGTTGAAAGCTATGTCGTCGTGTAGTATAGAACACGTGACTTCTGTGCTTATGTAATTGGAGGCAAGACAAAGGGACACTCCTCTGACATAGCAGTTTCTGAGAAAGTAAGAATGAAAGGTCAGCCAGTGTGTAGATGGGAAAGTTAACTGGGCCCAGTAATGTTTTTGCAAATAATTCATAATTGCTTTCTCCCCCTGTCGTGATATTTTGCTCCTCCCCCTCCTTCTTCTTCTTCTTATTCCAGATAGCACTTTGAACAAGGATAAACACAGGGAACGTTTCACGATACTAGCTCACTGAGCATATGTTGCTAGTCATATATTTATACCAATTAGTACTATATGGGTGATGTTGACAAAATTTGTCTGGTTATTTTTACTTTCTATCACACTTCCTGGTATCAACTTCAGACTAGGTAGTCATGCTAGTCGACGTCAGCTACAATGTTTGTCCCGAGAGTAACTGGACAAGCCCCATAGTTTCGCGCGTAAGTCGTGGGTGGGGAAATCTGTTGCTGTGTAGGGGGTAGGGGGATGGGGTGGGGGGTTAACTACTCGCTGCAACTAGTCCCGGTCGTCGACAAGCAGTTGGAGCTTGCGAATCGTGGAAGAAGTGAATCCCTGTACGAGTGACGCGCCGAGAAACAAAAACTACTTTCGAATCATGGACCACATCTTCATCATGTGCCCTGCCAACTAGCTAAGGCACGCATGCGTCTTCACAGATCACAATCCCTGGTTGCCTGGAACAGCTCTATTGATGATATCCCTCCATGCTATAATTCTGCTATCTTTCCATCATATAATTCTCTTTTGTATTCGTTCCGTGTATTTTTTATATCATTTTCCTCAATTAGGATCTCTCCTGCTTTTGATTTCAGACATCCTGTGCTTACTCGTATCTTTCTTCCAGTTAAATCGTTAATTTGTTTATGAACACTTTTTGCATCTTCAACAGGGCTAGGTTCAATTTTATTGCATTATTCATCAGCCACTCTTCTTTTGCATTCATACACAATGAGCATTTTTAAATTTGCTCACACTGGTCTTCTTCGGACAGGGTGAAGTTAGTAAAATAGTCTTGGTTAAGGTCAGCACAATTTTCGTCTATGCATATGTTGGACACACTTGCAAAACACGCTTAGCATTATTATCACCGACTGTAGGGTGGGCCGTGAGAAAATAAAAAAAGGGGGTGGGGTCTACTTCTACGCCCAAGCCCTTGTTCGTTCCAAAGTAAGGCCCTTCTAGTTGTATTAAAAAGTATTTTAAAAAAAAGTAAAGATCCCTTTTCACGCTTTTAGGCGTATCGGGTATATGGGAAGAGCGGCCATATTTGTACAGGCTATCGGCAATAGGTGGTTAACGCGGTCAGCATTACGCCGGCCGTATTTACTTCCCCAGGACAGCCATCCTGGTACTCATTTAGGCTGGGTCGGTGTCAGGGTCCTATGTGGCTATGTGATGATTGCAGATGATGATGATACATAGTGAGCTTGTGATATAAATAAAGGCGATGAAGCAACGGGTTTTCCCGAGAGGTTTGTGCAAGATTGGTGAGAGACGGACATGGAGACTTGACGTTGTTGTTTTGACCGCTTGATGTTGTTATGTTGACTGATGTTAGCGACAGGTAGTGTCGTGACAGGGTGTTGGTGTGACGGTAGAATAAATCATGAGTTAGTCTATGTTAGCAAGAGGTAGGTGATTATGGGTTTTCATAATAGTAGTGATTTATGTATTTAGTTAGAAGGTAGCGAGGCGGTCCTTGAAGGGTTGATTGATCAGGTTACGTGACGTGGTCTGTCCACTCACTCTGGCCAAAGACCTGCGGTAGCACCGCGGACCAAATGTAAGGCGCAGTAGCGTCGAAAAGATCTTTAAGGGAGTCTGTTGGTTCGGACCCTGGTCACAGCCGTAAGGCCGGTACGGTACATTAGGGGCAGGTGGGTGACTGGGTTGGTAACGCGAACCACTTTCGCCCAAGTGAACTGCCGCATTGTTTATAGTGAATTACATTAAAGATTGTTGTGTATGCTCTCACTGTGTTAGTGTTGGTCGATTGTGTTTAGGAACAGACCTTTTTCCGTCATGGATCTGCCAACGAGCTTTCCTGTCCTGACGGCAGTGAAGTGCTTTGACAGTCGGCCTGTGAGGCCCCATACCATGATAAAAATCAACGCTCTAGTTGTATTGGCGTTGTTTATTGTATTGCAGATGAATTTGAATTCAAATTCTAAAGTAAACGAACGATCGGGTAAAGACACTTAACCATCGCAATTAATATCTGAAGCTCTCATGACAAGACATTTTACTCTTTGCTCACGATTTTTACACAGGTATTATAACACCAAACATAAATATTACACTGTTAGCACTGTTTACAAGCTGGGTAAATTATTTTTCTGGAAACAGTTTAAATATATGCACGCCAGAGCCGTAGGACAGGGGTATTAGGAGACAAAAAAAAAAAAGCTGAGCATTTATAGAGGAAGCTTGACCAATTAACTGATTCCTTCAGCATGCGATAAAGTGTGCATTTTCTTGTAAATTTGACCTGAATACACACAGAAGCACTTGAGTGTCCACAAATGGATCAGTAGAGTTTATAACCGATATCGAAGCCCTCGAAACATTCCCATAAGTGCGCAGTCTTCGATCTTCAGCAGCCATGGCAGAGTTTCATTCCGATGCTACCATTAGTATTCTGATTATATGATTTTCTTGCTTTTCGTCTGAATGTTCAGCGTCAGCCAGACCCCCCCCCCCTCCCCGGTCAATCATCGGTGCGTCATTATCTCCGAGCAGATCCCATTAGAAGTAATCAATGTAAAGCATTACAACCCTGTTGCGCTAAAAAAAAAAAAAGTCCAAATGTATGTACACCGGAATTATATAGCCGATAATTAATTTGCCATGAATGCGTTTTCACGTTTTGAAATCTGGCCAAAGACTCTGGCAGTTTTGACATTCTCAAATACCGAGACATTTGTAACACGCACAAAGTACATATCGAGGTCTCAATATTTACTTTGTGTCTGAGATTGTTTGGTCCTGCTTGTTTGGCGGGGGTAAAATCTCACGTCCAGCCAGCATCCCCGAAGGGGTAGCTTTTGGATGCATTGTAACCAGGTTATTCGCCACCAAGTAGCTCTGAAAAGGACTCTTGCCATGTTGATGCGATCAAAGGAGACAGACTCAAATACTGTCCTAACCCACGACGAAGTTGTCTACCGGCGAGCCAATGAGCGACCCCGCGCGGGTGAGATGGTTTTTGTATTTGAAATCATCTTTGTGTATACTAGGGCTGTTCCGAATATTCGCTTCGCATTCTCTTCGGGGCCGAATAGTTGACCTAATAACTATTCGTTATTCGGCCGAATACTTGCGGTCGGGCCGAATACGAATATTGGTTACCTTACACCCGTTTCTGCATACACTGCGGTAGCTGCTGTTGCCTAAGTCGCTTTCATTCATTAACTAAGCTGTCAGTGACAATTTACAAGTTTTGTTACTTGTTATAAAACTAAAAATACTTTTATTCCTGTGTATTAGTTACCACAGACTGACTGACTGAAGGATGCAAAACATAAAATGATTTTAAATGTTTACTATTCTGTACTACATTTTATGAAGTATATCTTCAGCGCACATTTAATATTATGAATGTTTTTTTTAGATCTATTTTATACACTATTCACTATTCACAAGTGGAAGAATGGGCCTCAGTTTGAATAGTGGGAAGACACAAGTAATGGTGGTATCAAAGAAAATAATTATTCCTAAATGTGTAATAAAAAAGTCAATAGTGTTATTTTGGACAAGTACAGAAATTTAAGTATCTGAGCACATGGATAACATAAGATGGAAGATGCATTACTGAAATAATAAACAGAATAGGACAGGCAAAAACTGATGCATTTTATAAAATGAAGAACATCTTATGCAATATATCTTTGTCATTGAAGGTTAGAAAAAGAATTCTTGCTAAAAAGCAACCACGAGGTTTTGAAAGCGGCGGGAGCCCGAAGACAACAAATCACATACATTAGAAGGAAACAGTCATCATTTTCGGCCATGTTATGAGAAGATGGAAAATGGAACATGTGGTGACCCCTGGAAAGATCTATGGAAGGAGGGATAGAGGAAGACAACGAGAGAAGATTCTTGACAGTCTTGTTGCATGGCATCGAGGTGTGTCAGCACACGAACTAATACATGCTGCAGGAGATCGCAGATTGTTACGAGGTACCTGAAGATGATGATGATACACTATTCGTATTCGGCCGAATAGTTGGTCCCACTATTCGTATTCGGCCGAATAGTGAAAATCACTATCGGTACAGCCCTAGTATAAATACACAAACACATACATTTGAAGTGATATTAAAAGTAGAAACAAATATTTTTAAAGAACATTTCCGTACATGGGGAAAAAGGAAAAGGTGGTTGGTGGAGGTGGGGGGGGGGGGGGGCGGGCTGATGTACATCATACCCCGTATATGTCCTGTTACTTGGTATACGACCTTTGATTGGAATACGGCTGCCGTGTTAGAACTTGAATGAGTCAAAATGGGACGCTTTGTTTAACTCCGTCATTAATTGAGGAAATGTTTGTGAAATGGATGGATGTCAAAAACTTTGCAGAGAAGTACCACCCCAACAAAACCTAAACAAGCCGCAATAGCATCACTGTCTGGAATGACCATTTATGAAATATTCAGAGGAGAAGACAGAGACAAGTTTTTTTGGGATATATTTTTAGTAAAAGTCAAACATGATGAATCTCAACCAGGTCCAATTAGGGAAAGCGTAAAAAAATAATGTTACAGAATTTTAGATCCCTAAAGTTTTTTTTGAAAGGGATTATTCCTGCAAACAATACTATCTCCTCCTTTCCCATCCTAGTAGGCACTCGACTCTTCTTAGCAAGATATAACAAGGTTTAGGGGGCTGTGTGGTCTCGAGGCATGGCGTCAGCCTCGAGTGCTAGAGGTTCCGGGTTCAATCCCCGGTAAGGGCTGGGATTTTTTCACGAGGACTTAGACTTCTAGTAATTCTCCCTGGTCTCTATGTAGTGAGATCGGACGGCCCGTGTGCATTGTTGCGCACGTAAAAAAAAATCCCTTGGCAGTTGGAAATCGAAAAGAGTAGCCCAACGGCGTTGCCGGGGCAAAATATGGAGTTTAAAATCTACTCAAAATAATTCAGGATCCTCGCCGGTGCTACACAACCTGTGCACTGCGCTGAGCTTCTTCGGACTCTGACTTGAGTTAGAAGAAGAACGGGGCACTTGTGGGTTACACCCGTGTGCCATGATGTTGATTAGTAGTTCAAAACTTCACACGTAAACTAGCTCCTATTGATGTATTTTAGTATTAGGCATTGTTTAAATTATTTTATACGACCCCACTATTGTATAATATGCCATTAACAACAGGATTTTAATTTCTTTCTATGGCAACGCAATATTCATTCTCTTATTATTTCTTGTAGGAAAATTCGTTTTATATAGCTCATGCTTTGTTTACCTTTTGTTTGGTTTACCTTCTGTGTGGTATGCCTCCTGTTTGGTTTACCTTCTGTTTGATTTACGTTCTGTTTGGTATGCCTCCTGTTTGGTTTACCTTCTTTTTGGTATACATCCTGTTCTGTATACCTCCCGTTTGGTATATGGTATGTCTGGAGCAGATTAAGTACGTATGTTGTTGTTGTTGTTGTTGTTATCGATCCAGCGGCGCATGAGCTTTCGCCCTTTGGCCCTTGCTGGGGTGTCTGTGGATTACCTACCTCCTCGGGCAGCAGCCAGAAATGCCCTGTACCAGTTCTAAAGGAAATATGGGTTGTGTTTCTGCCTTCCCCTTTAACACGTAGCTAAGGTGGGGCTCACAGTGTGCTCATTCCCCGCCACCAGATTGCCTGCAGGTTTCGCTGAGCTCTTCATGGCTCTAAGCATGGCCTAAGCATGAGTAGTTGGGGCAACTGGATCGTCACGTCCTGAGTCCCTGTGCCTTTACGATAGTTTCCGGTATTCAGGGGGGTTAGCATACTTGTTTCCATTCCTAAGACTGTTCAGCACACCTCTGGCTCCTTCCCTCCCACAGGGGGCAGCACGGTGTGGTGCACCGGGTTTATTATCGAGGTTTGCTCCTCTAGATCCATTGTGTTTTGCCTGGGGATTCGCACCCCCAGTTACCAGGACTACCTCTGGGAGGCTGTGACTGTTCGCCACGCACAATGGTCTTGAGGTAAAAGAGGTTTTGCTAGGTCAAGAGGCTGACACCACAATGGACGCTCCTTTCGTGAACAGATATTCACTAGACCTAGGGTGAAGTAAGGGGGGGGGGGACCCACTACCCACAACACCAACACTTCTTACCCCCTGTCTCTCGAGGCTCAGTCCCAAGTACGTATGTCAAGATACCACTGCATTTACAAAAATACATTTGCCATTAATTCGAAAATATGATAAGGCATCCTGTCTGTGTGCATGTTTCCTTCGAGTCGGTGTCCATGGGTGCGCAAGCACAAGTATAAATATAAATTTAGATGTTCAAATCATCTTCCTTCTATGTTTTTCCTCACCATCCCTTGGTATTTTGCACAAGCTAAGCAGCATCTGTTAATATAATAAATGCAGCACACAAATTGTAACATACATCCTGCACAGAGCCTCAAAATTTATTGTCACGCGGCTTCCAACGAAAGTGCTTTGTCACGGCGATTCTTGCCGCGCATTATTCTTCGATCAAAAGAAACAACAGCGGTTGACTGACAACTGACGCCATCATTCGACCTCTGCGATGGTCGGTGGAACTTCGACCCCCGCTATCAAAAGGTCACAGATTACTACACAAGAGTAAATAATACTTGTAAATAGTAGAAAATCACCAACATCGTTTTACGTTTTTGAAAATCTAGTCTCTTCATTTAAGTAGGGCAAAAGTAGACCTAACGCCATCTGAAAGCACAGACACGCTGGTCAGTTGCCTGGGGCCGACGAACCAGCATAGGGACCTCGTGCAAATCTATGCAGAGGTAAGAATATGCACAGACACGGTTACATCCCAGACAATCCCCAGAACCCCTCGTGTGGGTTCCGGGGCCCCGTTGTGGAAAAAACAAGAATATACACACCCCAAGAAGCATGTCGTAAGAGTCGACTAACTGGGGCTTCCTTTGAAGTCGGAGTGCATCTGCATGAGAGGCAAGGAACCATCAATCTGCATACAAATAAGTCAGATCTGTAAAACAGATGCACACGCAAAACAGGCCCTGGAACAAAACCAAAGTCAAGAAATGGACGAACAACCAGGTCTTTCCACCGGTTTATAGCCGGTAAACGCAAACAACGACAACAATCCCCAGAACATTATAACTTATTTCTGGAAGCTATTTCTTGTTCCTAGGTAGGTCTGTATATGAACTAGATAACAAACGCGTGTCAAATTTGGGAATCAAACTTTGGTTAGCGATTTGGCTGGCAAGCTCACACTCTGTCACCGCTAATCCTTGTATATGCATACCAGTTCAAACCATAATTGACCCTTTACGGATAACGCCTTTGGTGATTCCCTGACAAATTTTCATAAACAAGACAATTTCTAAGGCACTGTCAACTTTTCATTAGCCTCTTCTGTCTCAGGTGTTTGCTGCATATCAGAAGGTCAAGCATTTACTGCATAAGAACGTTGTCACTTGTATATCATCTTCTGTATTCGCTCTCAAAAAGGCCGGTGGAAACGTTACGGTGTGTTTACAGCAAGCTGTGATATCTGCACCATTCAGTCCAGCACATCAGATTTAAGAAAATCCGAAATTTATAGCCTTTTACGACATCCTTGTTAAGGAACAGCTAGTCTATTTTCCGCTTGCATCTAGTTTGTAATTTGAATGTAGATCAGTGGTTTTCAACCTGTGGGTAGCGACCCTTTTTGTGTGTGGGTCGAACGACCCTTTCACAGGGGTTGCCAAAGACCATCGCAAAACACATATTTATTGAAGTTATGAAGTAGGAAGGAAATTAATTGTATGGTGGGGGTCGCCACAACACGAGGAACCGTATTAAAGGATCGCGGCATTAGGAAGGTCGAGAGCCACATGTGTAGATGGAGGCTTTTCATATATGTTAACGTCAAGGAAGGCTTTTGGGTCAAACAGGAATTACAACAGACATTATATATGCAAGTTCAGGTCTGAGTGTTGTAAAGAAAGAGCAAATATTAAGCGATGTGGTGTTTTTAGGTTTAATCACATGAGCAGTGGACAACGAAGCAAAAGGCAAAGAAGAAGAAGAAGAAGAAGATAAAGCAATTAATAAAACAAATAATTACAATTAGTGGCAGTAGTAGTAGGAGGAGTTGTTGTTACAGGATGAGGAGGGGGAGGACAATGATAAATAACAGGAAGAGAAAGAAGAGGAAGATGAGGAAGAATGATGACGAGGACCAGGATGAAGACGGAGGAGAATGGTGAGGAGCTAATGTTTTCCACTGTGTCGTCTCTCTCTCTCCCCCCCCCCCCCCCCACCAACATTTCTGTTACTCCTCTCACCAAATCTGACATGTCGTCTCTAACTTACGAACAACATCTCGTGATAATGACAACTTGTCATCTGACCATTCTTACAAAGGTCAAAAGCATAAATTTGTATATATAACAGGACACGACACGGCTTAATGACATACTTCACTTCCACGCGACCAACACTGTAGTATTATCTCCAACAAGTCTCTCAGGCGTCATCTGTGTACGACTGACTGTCAGCAGTCAACACGGCCGTAGACTAATGTAACTGCAGAGCACACTATCCCCAGTCAAGTACAGACTCGTCAACTCTAGAATACTGTTGCTTGCTTATCTTTGCACTGTGACCCAGTGCAGTGATTCCCAAACAGTGCGTCGCGGTGCCTCGCGGAGCTGCGACCTCTTCACAGGGGCGCCGCGAAATATTGTAAAAGCTTCATAGTTAGTTTAACCAAGACACGAATAGTCATACTTTTACTTAGGTTAGGGGACCGTGTAAAATTTTTTTTATTGAATCAGCATAAAATTTGTATCAGGACAAAGAGGCTCCCTAACTATATATTGGCGTTGTTTTCCCTGTATTTATTTATGCATTTCATATTTTAAAAAATACATTGTTACATTTTTTTGTGTGGTGCCATTCTGCACATAATTAATAATTATGATGACTAAAAATCAATTATTGCGCACTAAAACAAGGCCCTACTCCTTGGAAAGTAAAAGAGGCTTCTACAGATAGTGTTAAGCTTTAGAGTAAGCTACCTTCTACAATTCAAACACTATAGCCACTAAAGTCAACTCCAGCTATGAACAAATCAAATAAAGGAACACGTAATAACCAGGCAACCAAGGGAAGTTTTCAGAGTTTTCCACAAGACTGAAAGTCCACAAGGTGAGAGATTAAACGAATTAAATCAGACACAAAAACTTCGAGTAGAAAATTATAGCGTGAAATGAAACAGAAGAAGATGAGGTTTGAGTTTTTAAGATTTTATGATTTTGAACAATGGATCAACATCATGGTACACGGGTAGTAACCAACAAGTGCTTCGTTCTTCTTCTAACTCAAGTCTGAGTTTGAAGAAGCTTAGCACAGTGCACAGGCCCTGTAGCACCGGCGAGGATTCTGAAATACTTTGGGGTTTTTTAAACTCCAAATTTTGCCGGGGCAGCGCCGTTAAGCTACTCTTTTCGATTTCCAACTGTCACAGGATTTTTTTACGTGCACGTCAATGCACACGGGCGTTTGATCTCACTAACCAGATACCATGGGGAAATTACTAGAAGTCAAAGTCCACGTGAAAAGATCACAGCCCTTACCAGGGATTGAACCCGGAACCTCTAGCACTCGAGGCGGACACTATGCCTCGAGACCACGTAATCCCCCCCCCCCCCCCCCCCCCCCCGAGATGGGATGATAAAGGGGTGGACTGCATACACGCGATAGCAAAAGACAGTTATAGGTGGAGTTTGTTTGTTGTAACACTGAGGGGTATATGGGCAAAAGAAGAAAAAGGAAATGAACATCTTTTCATACACAAAATTCCACTGACTGTTAGAATGAGTATATTGTAACAAGTCTCCGTTGCTTTTATTTTCAACTAGCTGTACCTGGCCACGCGTTGCTGTGGTATAGTTTGGCTAAATGGAAAAGAAAGAAAATAGAGATCGCACGTGTCTAATATGGTTACTGTCGCAATCATTCTCTGCGCACATACAGAGATAGTCTTCGATGCTCCCCCCTCCCATTCCCAAATCTACCTACTACTCGCTCACTAACCAAAGGCTTTTGGAAAAGAAAGACAATAGAAATCCCACGTGTTTAATATAGTTAATGTCCCAATCATTCTCTGCACAGATATAGAGATAGTCTGGTTTGCCACTTTTGAACACGCAACATATAATTGCGTCTTTATATTAGTGGTAGTTTAAATGGTATTATTAGCACAGTAAAAAAAATGGTTATTTGGTTATCACATGCTAAAGCTGTTTGCATTTTTTTAAGAGACGGAAGTAAAGCTTACTACTGTACTTGTAAATAACCGAGTAAGTCGTTAGAAAAATTAGAATAGCGGAGGTAGCGTTAGTAAAATTTAAACAAATTAAGAAATGAAAACTTTAAAATCATGCGTTAAACTCTTTAAGTTAACATTTTCTGTCATCACCCCATCCCCTCCCCCATCTGCGCTCTCTCTCATCGAAGGTTTTGAAAGTCATCACCCGACGATATTTTTTGTAACTGACGTTGATATCCGGACTAAAAAAGGGAGCTGAATTGTAATGAGTAGTAAATGCGGCTAGTGTAATATTTACCACACTATCCTTCAAGTACCAGTACAACTACTACCACCACCGCTACCACAATAAATAAAATAATGTCACTGCTATCAGTTTTACCGTAGTAGTAGACAGGGAGTCGTGAGCCGGATTTGGCTCCGCAAGGCTAATGCTGTCGGCACGGACTGGTCAGGTTAGGATGTGTAATTTCGCTCCCCGACAGAAAAATGCCATCACCTTACCGGCGGTCTCCGGCATGACAGCACTACGGTGTAACCGCTCAATCACAACTACTACTAGTGCTACTTTGAGTGGGTAAGGCAGTTACTTTGACTTGAAGCTCTTTCAGTTACCAGTTTTTGCTCCCCCTCCCAATTCACCGACTACTCTTTCCTTCATCTAAGTATTTTTTGAGATAAAAACCAAGTGAAATGCAACGAAAACAGGAAAAATAAACAATAATTACGAAATGAACGCTATGATAAACAACACAGCCTAATTCCAACGCAATGTCAGAAAAAATTATTAATCGAAATGAAAATAAATGGAAATCTACGAAAATTCAACGTTACCATGCAATCAGAAAGTTTGAAAAGAAATCATAAGTATGCGAAAGGGTAAAATTTAATTATCAACTGGTTTACACACATACCTGTATTTTTTTTTTTTTTTAGTTTGTATGGCCACATGGCTAGTGCTGTCGCCACGACAGATCAGGTCTGGGTTTTATTTTGCTCCCGGGTTTTAAAAAAAAAAAACGAAACTGCCGTACCCTAGTCTCCCGCACGGGAACCCAGTGTACTAACCATTCGACCAGCCTGCCACTGCATTTGAAAAACGAAATAATAACAAGATTACGCAAGATGTGTATTCCGATTCTAACACAACTCACAGCCGCAGGCAATTGTTTTCTCATTAACAGATATCCCAGATATAAACTTCAAGTATTATTGAAACGGCACAATAATAAAAATCGTATATGTCTAAAACGGTAAATGTCGCAATAATTGTCTGCGCAGACATAGGTCGCACCCCCCCCTCTTTTCTCTTCCCCTCCCTCAAATCCACCTACTACTTTCTAACTCATCGAACGTTGTTTAAAAAGAAAGAAAATGGAAATCGTGTATAATATAGTTAACGTCGCAATCAGCGATATAGAGGTAGTCTGGTTTGCTGTACAGGCGAATGTAAAAAATGGAGCGTCCCGTGTCTACTGCGCATGCACTGTGAAAGTCGATCGCCCAAGTGCATTTACTAACGTGGCTATAATTAAATGCCACTTTTGCAACAAATGTGGTCACCTATCTCTAACAATGACAGGTAGAATTTCAAACCATGATGGGTAAACATCCGGTATCAAAACAAACAAATCCTGAAAATTTCATCTAAATCGGTTCAGTAGTTTCCGAGTCTATAGCTCATAAACAACACACAAACATTGATTTGTATATATATAGTTTCTGTGGTGTAGTTGTGGCAATGCACACCAAGGGTGCCAACCCATACGTTTTATGGCAACTACGACAGTCCCAGGCTCGCAAAATGATGATAAATATTTAGTTTCCATTTTCGCTTTATGTGACGTTAATTTGTTTTCGTATCCAAAATAACTGTCATAATAATAATAATGACAATAATAATAATAACGCCATACTAAGGAAGAGTTGATATGGGATTGTTTTAATTTTGTTCAAAGTATCAAGTGAAATGTATGCATCATGTTAAAAACTTGAGGTGCAAAATGAAACATACTCAATACTGTGAAAAGCTTCAGCTGCGAAATGTAAACGAAACAAATGCTGTAAAAAAGCTTCAGGTGCACAGTCTAAACAATCATAAAATGATGAACATAGGTCGTGGATTATCCGTGGACTTTTTTGTATGCAGTGAAAGGTAGACTAATAATAATAATATTAATGCTAATAGTAATAATAAGAAGAAGAAAAGGAAGAGGAAAGAAAAAGAAGTTGAAAGGAGAGTAGACAAAAAACAGAAAGAAGGAGGAGAAAGAAAATTAGAAGAAGGAGGGGAGACGGAGAAAAAGAAGAAGAAGAAGAGAGTAGTCATAGGTATCTGTAAGTTAATTACTTTTCCCGAGAAGTTACATAAGACATAACAAGGATTTATATGGCCAGCCAAGCATGCTTTCCCCGTTTCACCACTAGCAAGATTGTTTCTTTGTTTGCAACACAAACACGCCGCTTTTAAGATCCATATTCAAAATTTGCAGAATATCTGCTTTATTCAGTAAACGAATTACTTTTAGTGCCATTTTACTTTCTCCTAACTTGAATGATAGTGAAATATACATCTTGTCCCTGTGTGGTCGGTATTTCCTCTAGCAAATATAATTCTCCGTTGCTTTCTCTTTATTCATTTTTCCATAAAATTCCTAGATAATTATGTCTCATTATTCCTATTCTGTTGTGGATCCCCCCTCCCCCGCTCAATGCCATCTTCTCAACATTTGAGCTGACACGGATAAGGCAGTGAACCGTGCCATATCTACAAAACCTCACATATGAATAAATGTGTATTTTATGGATAAAATACTTTAGCATATGTTCTTAACTTTTAATGTTTATTAAACAGTTGTCTCTTTTACCTCACAGTTTAAGACAGTTTTGACTTATCTTTGCAACAAAATATTATTTTAAAAAGCTACGCACTAGCACTCAGCGCTAGTGAAACAGAAAATAGAATATAAACTATAAACTCCTGGCCTAATTTGTGGCCGAATGTGATTGTCTGTAATGTTTTAATTAACCTTTCCTGTGTCAACTGCCACAGTAATCAACAACTATTGTTGGAAAAGACTAATGACATGAGAAAAATATAAGCAACCATAACAGAAACAATAAACAGTGTTCATTAGTCCTGTGATGGATAATAAGAAAAGAAACATTTGGGAATATCGTGACGACCAGATAGAAAAATAAAAGGCACAGCAAGACGTACACACACACACACACACACACACACACACACACACATACACACATACATACATACATACACACACACACACACACACACAGACATACATACATACAGACAGACAGACAGACAGACAGACAGACAGACAGACAGACAGACAGACAGACAGACAGACAGACAGACAGACAGACAGACAGACAGACAGACAGACAGACAGACAGACAGACAGACAGACAGACAGACAGACAGACAGACAGACAGACAGACAGACAGACAGACAGACAGACAGACAGACAGACAGACAGACAGACAGACAGACAGACAGACAGACAGACAGACAGACAGACAGACAGACAGACAGACAGACAGACAGACAGACAGACAGACAGACAGACAGACAGACAGACAGACAGACAGACAGACAGACAGACAGACAGACAGACAGACAGACAGACAGACAGACAGACAGACAGACAGACAGACAGACAGACAGACAGACAGACAGACAGACAGACAGACAGACAGACAGACAGACAGACAGACAGACAGACAGACAGACAGACAGACAGACAGACAGACAGACAGACAGACAGACAGACAGACAGACAGACAGACAGACAGACAGACAGACAGACAGACAGACAGACAGACAGACAGACAGACAGACAGACAGACAGACAGACAGACAGACAGACAGACAGACAGACAGACAGACAGACAGACAGACAGACAGACAGACAGACAGACAGACAGAC
Source organism: Candidula unifasciata (assembly GCA_905116865.2). Classification (NCBI taxonomy): domain Eukaryota; kingdom Metazoa; phylum Mollusca; class Gastropoda; order Stylommatophora; family Geomitridae; genus Candidula; species Candidula unifasciata. The sequence continues at coordinate 233,374 of CAJHNH020004691.1, read as the reverse complement.
AGACAGACAGACAGACGTACGTACGTACGTACGTACGTACGTACGTACGTACGTACGTACGTACGTACATACATACATACATACATACATACATACATACATACATACATACATACATACATACATACATACATACATACATACATACATACATACATACATACATACATACATACATACATACATACATACATACATACATACATACATACATACATACATACATACATACATACATACATACATACATACATACATACATACATACATACATACATACATACATACATACATACATACATACATACATACATACATACATACATACATACATACATACATACATACATACATACATACATACATACATACATACATACATACATACATACATACATACATACATACATACATACATACATACATACATACATACATACATACATACATACATACATACATACATACATACATACATACATACATACATACATACATACATACATACATACATACATACATACATACATACATACATACATACATACATACATACATACATACATACATACATACATACATACATACATACATACATACATACATACATACATACATACATACATACATACATACATACATACATACATACATACATACATACATACATACATACATACATACATACATACATACATACATACATACATACATACATACATACATACATTCTCCCAGTATATCGTTGAAATCTCGTACAGGCGTTTCGCTCTATTTAAACCTATGGCAGTTACATTAACTTACATGTTCGCCACATTGATTTTTTCCTTTTAACTACGTGTACGTCCTAAACTTTATTGTATACTGTCGCTGAACGAAAAGAAAGGACTTAAAAAAATAGCCTCGGACCCGGATTTGCGTAAATGGTGAAATGGATTGCGTTTAGGGTGAGATATGGCGAGGACAAACATAAAAGATTGCGTTTAGGGTGAGATATGCCGAGGACAAACATAAAGGATTCCGGTTATGCAAGAACATTGAGGGGTTTTATATGTACTTTATTTCATGTCTTTAAGATTACAGTTTCTTATCTTTGGGGGGGGGGGGGGGGGGGGGGGGGGGGGGGGGGGAGAAAAAGAGAGAGAGAGAGAGAGAGAGAGAGAGAGAGAGAGAGAGAGAGAGAGAGAGAGAGAGAGAGAGAGAGAGAGAGAGAGAGAGAGACGAGAGAGAGAGAGAGAGAGAGAGAGAGAGCGACATTTTTATTTTAAAACGACTAGGTATTTAAAAAAAAAATTGAAACATCGCTTCATTCAGCATTAGAAAAACGACTTAAATACTATATTTTAATACGTATATATATATATATATATATATATATATATATATATATATATATATATATATATATATATATATATAATTTTGAAAAACAATACTAAATAAGAAGTATTCTCAGTTTGTAGGAAACAACAACACTCTACAGGGAATGAAGGGATCTGGTCTACTGATCTCAGGTTTAGGTTTAGACGACGGATCAACATCATGACATAGGGGTAGTAGCCCACAAGTGCTCCGTTCTACTTCTGGTTGAAGCCTGAATCAGGAGCATCTCAGCACAGTGCACGAACTCCGTAGCGCCGGCGAGGATCTTGAAATACTTTAGGTAGATTTTCAACTCCAAATGTCTGCCGGGTAGACCAGTTAGGCTACTATTCTTCGATTTCCAACTGCCAGCCTTCACCGTGGCATGAACCCGGGACCTCCAGCACTCGAGGCGGACGCCATGCATCGAGACCATGCAGAAGAAGAAGAAATAGTAGAATAAGAATGTACTACTACACGGAACTATCCTTACTTTTCTAGATAACTAACACTCGAAACATATATACATTATTACCACATGGAAGTTAATAAGCACGATTTTTCTAGAAATTCTTATCAAACCAATCTGTTAAACATCCGGTCAGATTATCAGATCAGGTGAATGGTAAGTGACATGTGAAGCTCTACGTTGGGTGCTTTAGGCAATGGTATATAGTAAGTAAGTAAAGTTTACCTTCACAGGACATCACAAAGTGCGATGAACACCCGGTGACACAAAGTGCCACCATGCGAATGAGGATCAACCGTGGAGAGGTCCCAGAAACCGCGTTCAACCGTTAGTCTTAATTACGGCCCCGGGAAAAGCCGGGGGTAGGGCTTCAAGATAACAAACAGTTGCGTCCCACATGGGGGCGACGATGGTTATTACATGGGCATATTCATAGTTTGAGTTGGTAACACATTGATCGTATGTTGCAAACTGATCTTCCGAAATTTGTATGTGTGTTTCGGAACTCAATTTTTTTTAAAAACCCACTGACTCCTAACAAGCATAATATGAATTTGATGAAACTAGATTTGTTGGGTCGAAAGGTGAAGATTTCGCAGTCTAGCTGTAAACCACCACACAAAGTGCAAATAGCATTGTAAGGCTTAAAACAGACGAAGAAGAAGAAAGTGAAAAGAAAAAGAAAGGAATAATAACAATAATAAAAAAATTGCAGTAAAACAAGATATAGTAGAAGAAAAAGAAGAAGAACAAGAACAAGCAGCATTCCCGAACATTCCTCATGTCACCCTAACTCTAAACGCATTGTCCAGTGTGAATGTAATTTGTTACATTTCAAACTCAGGCAACACTTCTAAGTATGTAGAAACAGATAGATATTATTAGTAGTATTGCAAAAAAAAAAAAAAAGAGTCAGTCAGTCAGAAACATAGACTCATAGAAAGGCAGACAGAAATAACAGTAATTTAACAGCCGCCGTTTCTAATTGTTCAGTCAGACAAGCAGACAGATAAAGTCAGACACGCACGCGCACACAAACACACACACACACACACACACACACACACACACACACACCACACACTTACACACATATTTAAGTAAAGGTCCCTGTACATGCCAGTGGCGCGTTGTGTAAAAGAGACTCATAATTGTAAAGGTGGGTGATGTGGTTAATATAACGCAGGCAGCTTTTTCTTCCCCTAACTCCATCGGTTACCCATTTAAGACCGGGTCAACCTGGGAGTCAAGGTCATGTTTGAAAAAAAAATTGTACATACACACGCACACACACACACGCACAACACATACACACACACATACACACACACCACAGATTGATAGCACAAGAAAAAAAAATTCGGCAGAAAGGACAGACTGACAAACTGCTAGACAGCAAGCCAGACAGACAAATAGTTGGACAGACAGACAGACAGACTAGTGGATAATTTTTCAGACTGATTATCCACGTACACATCTAATGTTCTTCACGACAGACTGATTACCCACGTACACATCTAATGTTCTTGACGACAGACGGAACTAAAGTATATGAGTTTTTTGCGCACGCCTCACAAAACCCCGCTCTAAAATAGATATTGTACTTATACTTGTTGACTTTGACCTCTGGCCCCTGAACTATGGACTGGACGAGTTCCGTAAATTGTGGAAACTTTTGGGAATTGCTTTGAGTTAGGTTCATGCTAATCTCCTCAAATAGAGTAGGTCACTTTTCATTCACAAATTTGTTGGGCTGGTCGACTTTCCTGTAGGTTACGGGTGTATCCCGCTCTGCTTTCTGTGATGACTTGTATTTCCCTTTTTTCCCGAGAATAAGAATGCATGTGACGTAGTTTGCAGCACTCTCTAGGTGGGTTGCGTTAAGACCAGTTTCTCCATGTTTTTATAGTGTTAAAAGCGTTGACGTGCTGAAATATTCAACACGAGATATCAACGGAATTGCGGAACACCCTTGTAAATTTGTGCCAAGGTGACAGGTTCAGGAACTACAAATCAGAAGTGAGCTAGTGTTTTTATGGGCAAGCGTTGGGAGACCAACGCTTTGAAATGTTTTGAAAAAAAAAAAATCAATGTTTACGTAGGTTTCGCAGAGTATTGGACAAAACATTGACTCTCTTGTGTGTTTCGGAGTCCCCATTTTGTTGGGAAAAAAATAAACCCACTGCGTCGTTAGGGAATCGAAGCCATTTTCCACTGAAACTTGAAAGTCGTTGCAGGAACTATGACTTCGTGCATTATGTGACCATTAGTTAGACCTTTCTGGGCATAGATTTGCCCAAACATTTAAAATATAGACGAGACAGAGAGTAACTTGTATTTTTTACATTGGTCTCAACGTAATAATTCTTAAAAGCAAAAAAAAAAAAAAAATGATGCTTCCTTTTTAGCCGACTGCAAATGACGTCACAGAACAGTCCAATATTTTAGAGGGTGGTAAGAGCGGATTTTCTGTGTTTTCTGTGCTTTACCGCGTTTCTTCCTAGGCCAAGGTTTTTGCTCCTATACCTAGCCCTAACGCTTAATCTACCACCCCCTGAAATATTTGAAACTCTCGTGACCAGTGGATTTCCCCTGTTTTTGGTGGGCTAATACGAGAGTACCCAAAAAAACGCAATGGCGGCTAGAGATTAAAACCGATATCACACACACAAACAAATACACACATACACACACACACACACACGCACACACACCCTCTCTCACCCACTCATACGCAAGGACCCCAAGCACTCACAACCACACACACTCTATATACTATCGCAATTTGAGGAGAACTATTGGCAAACATGTCGTTTTAATCCACTGGTTGAATATAGCCTGCTCTCAACGTTGACAGGTTAAATAGGTTGCGCTAATTAAATCTCGTGTAAACAGATAATAAATAAGCAGCAGATTGACACGTTGTATGTATACGGTCAAGGACAACGAAGTCCCGAGACACCATCACGTGATTTAGATTGTTGAGTTTGGAGTCTGATGACACCACTTATCACCACAACCCTTACAGCTTGCGACATACGGTAATGTTCTGAAAGAACTGGCAACACGATATAGTCGTTTCGGAGACCATCATCGTGATTATCGTTCCAGTCATCGGTTTCATTTTCAAGATGTGTGCTATCGGGAGATGAATGATACAGTTTTTGAGGTAGATTAATTTCAATAGTATGCCGTAGATATTATTGCATGGAGGTGGAATGTTAGGAAGGGAATAGGGACAAACTAGGACAGAATTGCAGACATGCTAAAAGTTGAGCCTTTGCAACACCTGTCAGATACAACTGATAGCAACAATGGTCATGAAATATATTATTGTCAAAGATTCTTCTTAAAGCAAGCTGGTCCTGTTAGTTCACTCGCCCTCATCACGGGCTGGGATTCCCATAATCCACTGTAGCACAGCTGGGCCCACTGGGGTATAGCGACTGGGCGCTCACCTGTGGGTCAAAAGGTCATGGGTTCGGGTCTTGACTTTTTTCATATATGACCTTGGCTCCCAGGTCCACCCAGTCTTAAATATGTTCCAGTTACGTCATGGGAAGTAAAGGCGGTTGGCGTGATGATGACCACATCACCCACTAAGTGCCGATTGATCTATAAATTACGTGTCTGGCCCTATATGCCCAATACGTCTGAAGGTTTGGAAAATGGCCTTTTTTTAAAACTGTAGCACCTCCAAGTTTTATTAATAAGCCTGAGAACTACTTCTCTCCCAGACCGGACAAGATGTAGCAGCATTTCATTGTGGATCTTATCTGGGCCTGGAGATTTTCTAGGTTTTAACTTATTCAGGGCTTGCTCTAATTCATCCATGCTAAATTCATTTTCAAAAAGGGAGTCGCTGGCTGTTGGAGCTCTCTCTTGTTTCTTCAACTGAGAGAGCTGTGTTCTATCGAGTTCTGACATCTTACCTGCTCTGTTAACTGAGGCAAAATAATGATTGAAATGTTCTGCTTTCTTCTTGTCTTCAGTGATTGTCTTACTCCCATCTGTCACTGGTTTTGTGTTCACCCTTCTACTTTTTCCGGAGAGGTTTTTAGTCCATGCTTTATTTCCATTCTGTCTAAGGTCTAAGTTGGAGCAAGTTTCTGTCTATTTAATCTCTTTTAGCCTTATTAACTACACGCTTTACTCTGGCACATGCTATATATATATATATTAGGGCTGTACCGAATATTCGCTTCGTAGATGCTTCGGGGCCGAATAGTGGACCTAATAACTATTCGGTATTCGGCCGAATAGTTGCGGTCGGGCCGAATACGAATAGTGGTTACCTTACTCCCGTTTCTGCATACACTGTGATGGACTGAAATAAATCTCTTATTAACACAATAGTTGCTGTTGCCTGAGTCTGTCGTAGCGGGGGAAACTGCGACCCGGTTGCGTGGTACAAACTGCATAAAATGCCAACCGCAATGTGTGTGCGTGTGTGTGTATGTAAGTGTGTATCTGTGTGTGTGTGTGTGTGTGTGTGCGAGAGAGAGAGAGAGAGAGAGAGAGAGAGAGAGAGAGAGAGAGAGAGAGAGAGAGAGAGAGAGAGAGAGAGAGGGAGAGAGAGATCATGCATTTTTCGTTCTTTCAGGATGTCTTCGCCCAAATTAAATTTGAAAATATTGCTAACGGGAATATGAAGGTGCGTGCACATTACAACGAACGAACGGCCGAGCGAACGATGGTTTTGAAAGAGTCCCAAAGACAACTAATCACAGACATCAGAAGGAGACAGTCGTAATTTTTCAGCCATGTTATGAGAAGAGGGAAAATGGAACATTTGGTGACCACTGGAAAGATTTGTGGAAGGAGGGATAGAGGAAGATAGAAGATTCTTGACAGTCTTGTTGCATGGCATGGAGGTGTGTCAGCACAGGAACTGATACATGCTACAGGAGATAGCAGATTGTGGAAAGACATGATCGCCCACGTCAGTCGGCAAGGCACCTGATGATGATGATACACCATTCGTATTCGTGTTCGGCCGAATAGTTGGTCCCACTATTTGTATTCGGCAGAATAGTGAAAATCACTATTCGGTACAGCCCTAATATATATATATATATATATATATATATATATATATATATATATATATATATATATATATATATAATGTGTGTGTGTGTGTGTGTGTGTGTGTGTGTGTCGGTGATTGTGCCTTAGGCGTTGCGAACGCACTGTGTAATGCCGGGGTGCTGGGTTCGATCCCAGTTTTGAACGATTTGTCTTGCGCTGGTTTCGACAGTGGTAACGAGAGCTCATCGTTCAGAGGCAATGGCAAACTACTAAACATCAAATTTGCCTAGAAAAACCACTTACTTACTTACTTAGCTGCAACTTTAGGGTGTAGAGGTTTACCAGAGATATCGCCAGACGTCTCTGTCAGCGGCTTTCTTTTGGACTTTGTTCCATTCCAGGCCTCTGTCAGTTAGGGCCTGTCGGATGATGTCTTCCCAGCGGACCTTGGGTCTCCCTGGGGGTCTGGTTCCCTGGTTCTTAGCCTTCCACGCCTGCCATAATTGCAGATTTTCTCTCATTTTGCATACATGTTTAAACCATCGTAACTGTGACTGATCCACTCGGGTTTGCAAGGACTGAGTATCAAGATCTTGACGTAGTCTCTGATTGCAGACTTAGTCTCTTCTTGTCACTTAGACCACCTTTCTCAGATATCTCATTTCTGAGGCCTGAAGCTTGTATCTGTGTGCTGTTGTCATTGCCCGTGACTCACACCCATAGGTCAGGACTGGCACATAGGCAGAGCTGTTAATGGCCACTTTCGTCCTCTTGTCAATTTCTGTTTTGCTAAGAAACGCTCGCTTTGTAGAAAACCCACAACAGCCAAAAAATGCTAAAGTTGGTTCTGAAACGTTATGTAAAGGATACGCAACTAACTTTACACACACAAACACAAGCACACACCACACACACACACTTACACACACACACACACACACACACACTTACACACAAACACACACACCACACACACACACACAAACACTTACACACACAAACACTTACACACACACACACACACACACACACACACACACACACGAGCCCAACCAAACAGCATTTGAATCAACATCAACACCTTACAAGGTATACGGTTCACGTTAACCTGAGCAACACACCAATCTTTTGAACATAAATATTTATTGCAGTGTTTTGCTTCAAGACCGGATCCAGGAAAGTACAAAAACAGTTCTTTAGCAGGCTAAAAACGGATAGATAAGACAAGTCTAAGGCAAGTTACCATTTTATTTTTGATGAATGATTTGCTGTACATATTTCTACTAGCTCTTATCTATATATTCGAATGCGTATTCACTGTGTAAATATAGAGCTAGTTCTGTGGGCACAGTAAATAAACTATTTTGTTTTGCTGACCTCATTTTGTAACACAGCAATAAAGTTTTAGGGGATATTTATATTATACTTATATTGTGCCATACTGTGTTATATAGTGCAGTGTTCTTCAAACGGTAAAGCGAGTTGGGCGGCCAACAATTTATACCTAATAATGTAACGGTGTAGCGTATGTAGTATTTCTTTTCCATGCATGCATTTGGTGGGATTAACACCTCAAGGATGAGAATCAAACAGGGACCATGAGTTGCGGCACCACTCCGTTTTTCCGGGTGACACTTATATTGTGGTATTTAGTGTCGAATAGAACAGTGTTTTTCAAGCGGTAAAAAGGGGTGGACCGCCAACAATTTATGCCTAATCATGCAACGGTGTAGGGCAGTAGTTCTCAAACTTTTTTTCCCGCCGCGGTACCCTTATCGGGCAAATTTATTTCGCGGCACACCTACCCTTAATGTGTTTGAATACTTAGGAAAAGAAGAAAAAATTGCAAATTTAATGTTCAGTTGTTTTTAATGACATAAAAATGGGTGAATTTGTCATTATTTCCTTTATGTATTAGGAAAGTTTCGTTGATTTTACCCTCACATCACCAGACGCGGAAAGTTTGCTCCTGTATTTGCTTTTTTTGGTGTGTGTTTTTGTGTGTTGGTAAGCACACGAGAATGCACTGCAGCCTTGCCAATAGCATTGTCATCAGTAAACACCTACATCCAGAACTCTTCTTGGCTTCCTTCACATTGTTCCTGTTTTAAACTGCTGTCTTCGCTTATCTCAAGCAGATTTTGAAAAATTCTCTGGCATACGCTCGCGGCACCCAGTTTGAGAACCTCTGGTGGAGGGTATGCAATTTGTTCTCCCAAGGAATGCAGCAGGCGAGATTACCACAAGGATCAAACAGGTACAAATCTGGGAACCACCATCTAACAGCATAGAGCAGTTATATTAGGACAGCCGACGGTTACGTGACCTCTAGTCCAGTCTGAACCGGTAATAAGGACAATAACTCGTAAAGCAAATATAGTATTCTGGCACTGCGGAAAGCCAGTGTGGCGTCCAACGTTACAGTTTGGCGCTCAATTCCATAATCATTGTGCAGATCTTTGCAGAAAGTCACTTACAAGGGAGGGAACAGCGAAATATAGCTTTGTCAAATTCTTGTCTTCAAGGGACGTAAGATACTCGACCTCATCATTTATAATGTGGTCTCTGTTTGGCATACCAAGAATGTTTGTTGAAAGACCTTATTTCTAAAGCATGTATCTTCTTTTAGAGTGCAGCTGTTAAGACTAAGGTAACCACATTTAAACTTAGGTTTGTATTATGCAGCTTGTGGAATTTATTAAATTTTATTTTTAATAAAAATAAATAACTTTTTTTCTGATTTTAATTTATGTTGTTGTTTTTGTGACTTTGATGTTCCAATTAAACATTTTCTTTCAAATTATCTCTGTCATCCCCTTGTGGGATGCAATTTTTCGTTATTTTGAGGCTCCACCTTGGCTCTTGCCAGGGGCCGCAAAATTGCCCGGCCATAAATATGGTCTAATGGCTGAACGCGGCTTTGGGGACCTCTCCACGGGTGATCCTCATCCACATGGTGGCAACTTGTGTCATCGGGTGCTTATCGCTTGTGTAATGTCCTAGTGAGGTAAAATGTACTACTACTAATTCCTTTCAAACATAATGTAGATCATCATGTAATAGATATACTAAAAAGCAACATAGATCTTTAGAGTCATACATTTTATACCTTGATACACAAATATCGTTTCTTATTAAAATAGGAAAAAAAGTAATTATAGAAGGAATGCCATTTACTCTGCAGAATTTCTTCTTCTTCAGCATTCCGAGCCTTTGAGGCTTCTGAAAGAAGCAACTCACAAAACTGCTTTTTTACAATCTCTAGTGTATTTTTTCCAACGATATCAATGTCATCTGCATATCCAAGTATTCTTGTAGTTTTTCATATAGCACACTCTTGTTTCAATTTCCTTATAGTTTTCTCCATGGCCAAGTTGAAGAGAAGTGGGGACAGAGCTTCCATACATGGTGATTAACTTCGTTAATATTCCAAATTTCTTCATAGCATTCCATAAACTGTTTCTATGCACACTCTCCTACCCTTTTTTTAAAATACACATAAACATGATGTAGATCTTGGTACATTATTATGTACATCTAGTCCTCCAGGTTGGAGTTGAAGCGTGGGGCCGATACCTCCACCTTTGTAAAAAGTTCATCTCGTCACGAAACAGATATCTAGGCTTAGATTTTTGTACGGATTTAAACTCTGCAGAACTGCACTGAAATAATGTATATATTTGGAGAAGGATCCATGAGTTCCTGGAATAAGTTTCCTAATGTCAGAAGCAAAAAGAATAGAACAGTGCAGGCTTAACTACCACATGCATAAAATAAAGACTATACAGTCTCCATAGTATGCATGTCAGACGGGACCACAAACACCTGAGCACATTTTGTAGGCCTACCCACCATATGTACCACCATGAAGGGAAACCTGGTCTCAAGAGCAAAATGTGCAGAGCAAGCTATGAGGGACCTACCACTGAATGCTAATTCATAGAAGCAGCCCTGATGGTCCGACGTGAGTCTACAAAACTAAACACTAAGAACGGGGTCCTAATGGAGCAATGATGCGCAATACAAGACTCTTAATGTCCATTAGCCTCTCTTGCTCAAGCCTACCTCACCTTCACGTGGTGGACCCTGTTCTTCCCAGCAATCCAGTTGAAGGTTGGGGTCTCAACCCCCAGCGGGAAACTGGATGGGACAACAAACGAGGTAAAGGCGAAAGTCGAATGGATGAGCCTACTCTCCTCGAGTATGATCACAGTCTACCCTAGCAAAACAAGGTGCTGAAGTCGGAGGCAACCAGCCAAGAGGCGCACCACAGCAATCAGGATGCCACGCATACACGCCATGGAAATATGTCTATATCAGCAAAACGTTATGTTGCTCGCCCTGTGATGGACTCTCAGGCAGGAGCAGTGCCGGGCCATCTGCCTCGAAGAGGCCCAACCCAAATTACTGGAGGTCCTTCTCAAATGTCCTGTGGAGCCAAGGGACGTGAGAATAGAGCATCTGGCCGAACTAAGAAAGGAGTCAAATTAATGCACTGGAATGCAGAGGGGATTACAAATAAAAAGCTAGAGTTAGAAAATATTCTAAATGAGGAACAGATTCATATATGCTGTCTACAGGAAACCCACCTCACTGAAAATACAGTCTTCAAAATCAGAGGTTATCAGTGCTTCCGATAAGACCGGAAAGGCAGGAAAAAGGGTGGAATACTGACTCTTGTGAGGAACAATATCACTGCGTGCCAGACTGAAGTATATATGGATGGAGCAGAATATCAGATTCTGAAACTACAAACTGGAAATGCAGACTTCTACCTGATCAATTATTACTGCCCAGGTGATCGTCCCCAGGCATTAGACACAATCCCAGTGGAAGAAAAGATGATTCTATGTGGAGACTTTAACAGCCACTCACAAAGCTGGGGATACGACCATATAGACCAGAGAGGAGAGAAACTGGAGGAGTGGCAGGATGAGAACAGACTTGTTCTGATTAATAAGCCAACTGATCCACCCACATTCTACTCGAGGTCGTGGCACACCACTACTACCCCAGACCTAGCATTTCACTCTCCAGATCTGGAATGGAACATTAAACGAGTTGTTGGAAATCAACTGGGAGGCAGTGAACATCGACCGGTCTTCCTGAATGTAGAAAATGAGAAGGTCACAGAAACTAGTAGGCTGCCAAGGTGGAACTACAAGAAGGCTGACTGGACAATGTTCAAGCACCGTACCAGTATACTGCTTGGAAGCCTCAGCGTAGACCAGGATATAAATAAAGTAGTTAAAGAATTTAACAAATTCATACTAAAGGCAGCAGGAGAATCAATACCAAGAGGTGCCCGTAAGCATTATAAGCCATACTGGAGTAATGAGCTAGAAAATTTACATAACGAAGAAAGATAGCAGAGACCAGGCCAAACCAAGAACATCACAATAACTACCAGCATGCAAAAGCAAAATTTATAAGGGCAAAGCTGCAGGTTAGAAGGGAAAGCTGGCAGGAGAAAACAAGGTCGCTGCACTTTGAAAAAGACACAAGAAAGTTATGGAAGCTTGTGAAACAAATTAATGATGAGGACACGGGGTGGAACTCAAAGATCACGCTGCAGAAAGATGGAAACATGGTCACAGGAAAAGAGGCAGCCAACCTATTTGCGGACACTTTTGCTTTAGATAACGACATTGAAATCAGTTCAGAGATTTCTAGATAGAGGATGCTTTTCAAGATAAAAAACTGGTACTCGCGGCATGGATAGATTTAAGGAAAGCTTTTGACAAGGTTTGGAAGGATTGGCTTTTGAAGAAATTGAGAAACTATAAAATAAATAGAAAATGTACAATTGGATTAAATCATATCTATATAACAGAAGAGCCCGGGTACAGGTAGATGGTTTTAAAAGTAAAAAAGTTCTACTGCGACAAGGCGTCCCCCAAGGTGGTGTCCTGTCGCCCACACTTTTCGTTTTTTTCATCAACGATCTGGTTGCTGAGATACCAAATGGAATCAAAATGGCAATGTATGCCGACGACCTGGTACTGTGGTGCACCAATGAACATGCAACGATAGCCACAAAAACACTACAGCGGGCTACAAATGCACTTGAGGCATGGACCAATAGATGGTGTGTCAGCATCAACACAGACAAATGTAGCACCACACTATTCACCCTCTCCCCAAAGCAAAAAGCCGGCACCATCAAAATAAACGGAATACCCCTGAGAGATGATAAAGAGCCCACATACCTAGGAGTCACATTTGATGACAGGTTGACATGGAGAAAACATATCAACAAGGCAGCAACCAAAGCCAGGAGGAAGACAGCAATACTAAGAAAACTAAGTGGAACCACATGGGGAGCCAGTGGGAAAATACTCAATAAAGTATACAAGCAGAGCATACAACCACACTTGGAATATGGGTCAACTGCATGGTGTTCAGCATCTAGTACCACATTAAAGGAGTTAGACAAAGTGCAAAATCAAGCGCTCAGAGTCATCACAGGAGGGATGAAATCAACCCCCATATTAGAAATGGAGAAAGCTGGAAAAACACAGGCACTGAGAGAACGCAGAGATACAAAGTTGCAAATACAAGCTGAAAAGTTCCTTAGTATGCCAGATCACCCGATGAAAAATAGATTTAAGAACCTAGCCTTGGGACGGTTAAAAAGAAGCAGCTTTATACACCAAGCAAAAAGAATATGTAGACAAACTCCTGACCTTCCAGAAATTGGTTGCCCACTTAAAAGTATTCCGGAACAAACCCCATGGAGAGAAAAATGTAAACGGTACAAATCCAGACAAATGTGAAAGAGTTATTTGACAAGAAAGAGCAAGATAGTGTACAACGCAGAATGGCCACCCTCAGTTATATTGATGAAGAATACCCACAAGAACAATGGGCCAGAGTCTATACAGATGGGTCCGCAGAAAGTGCAGTTAGAAATGGTGGCGCTGGAGTGTACATCGAATTCCCAGATGGTACTAGGGATAAGTCCAGCATACCAACCGGGAAGTACTGCCATAATTACGATGAAGAAACCCAGGCTATCAAGATAGCTACAGAGAAACTGCTAAATACCAACCTTGGCTCACAGTATGTGGTAATGCTGACAGATGCTAAATCAGTACTTGAAGCACTCCAGTCTAGGAAACTACCAGAATTGCAAACACTGCTGACACAACTCAGCGTTCAGCGAAGAGTTGTAATGCAGTGGATACCGTCTCATTGTGGAGTGCATGGAAATGAGAAAGCTGATCAACTGGCAGGGGAAGGTGCGACAAAAGAGCAGCCGGATGTACCAGTCACATACCACCCAAAAAAAAAAAAAAGAATCATTAAATCGATCAGGAAACCGCCAGCCCCAGCACAAGACGACTATTTTATTATGGACAGACCAGAACAAGTCATTATCCTCCGTCTCAGAACAGGGCACAACCGATTACGTAACCACATGTACACAAAATTCAAGATAGGTGTATCAGCCATGTGCACCTGAGGAAATGTGCCCCAGACAGCAGAGCATGTACTCCAGGACTGCACCGATTTTGACACATTAAGGCAAACCTTTTGGCCAGAAAGAACAACAGTGGAACGTAAACTCTATGGACCACTGAATGAACTAACAACGACAGTGAAATTTATACAAGAGACAAAACTGCTGATATAGACAACTTATTTCAGGCGAACGAAAGAAGAAGAAGAAGAACACTAAGAACAAGAAGATGCAAAAAGAGACAAAAAATATGATAGTTGGAACAACAGATGACAAAAAAAGACATTGGTAGACACAGGCAAATGAAGCTGAACTTTAAAGGTGGCCAGAACAAATAAAGAACAAGGACCAGACTCTGTGAAAGGCATGACTCTCTGTGTCACTTGGCAGAAAACATGATAAAAAAAAGATTTATTCTTAGATTCATAATAAAGTCTTTTGAACTCACATCAAATTTTACAAGCTGAGATTTTTCTTGTTTTGAACTCATCCATGATGTTTACACTGACAAATGAGTTCATCCCCCCCCCCCCCCCCCCCCCAGTTTCTCAGTATTTCAATGCAGATTTGGATAGGGCGTTGATTATTATACAAATGAATTTTATGAATTATTACATGAATTGTAAATAGGTGCACCAGAGACAGTCCTGCAGAACATGTTCCATAGTTTGGTAATGCAGAACACAAGAGCATGGTGATGAACTACTCAGATGATTTCAGGATATAATTTTCTTGTGTGATTATATAGACAGTTAATCAACAGATTATCCTCATTGTACATCGGACAAGTCCATAAACGCTCAGATCCTATCTTCAGTATATCCCTCAGCGTGTGGCAGCTGATAACACCAGTTCTTTGGCCTCCTGTTACACTGTGTTCATGTTTGGCAACAACTCTTTTGACCTGAAGCGCTTGCAGTCTTTTGAGTGTTGCTGATTCAAGGTCGTCTCCTGAATCATTTTCTCATCCTGCCTCCTTTAGAGCTTTGAAAACGTCAACCTGGTCCATTGCTTTTCCTGTACCCGCCATGGCCCTGCCAGCAAGCCAGTCTGCAACTTTTTTCCTTCTTATCTCCTATCCCTTTTGTGTCTTGGCATAAAAATGAAACTAACCCTATAAGACAAGATTTCCCCAGCAACTTCATTTTCTTCAAATCCATCCTATCGCTATCTTTTTAGGCATGCTCATGGAATTACTTAGAAAGCTCTCATGAGAAAAACGCTGTGTGGTTATCATATTTTAAGTTAGTTTCGTTTGTGCTTGTATTCATTAATGCGTACATGTAATAACACAGAAATATGCATAATAGCAGTTGATCTGTAAACTCAGCTCTGTACACTTTATAGTTGTCCCCATGAGGGATACAAATTTTTCTTATTTGAAATCCCACCCTGGCTTTTGCCAGGGACCATGAATATAGCCGGGCCATAAATATGGCCTAACAGCTGAAAGGGGTTTCTGGGACCTCTCCATGGGTGATTCTCATCCGCATGGTGACACTGTGTCACCGGGTGTTTATCGCTTGCATGATGTCCTAGTGAGGTACCAAAAAATAAAAACGGCTCAATCATACACATAGTTTTCTCATTAAGTCAAGCACTTTGTTTATTTTACAGTGAATTTATTGAACTGATTGTGGCAGGAATTTATTTATGAATCCTAAAAAAAAAAAAAAAAAAAAAATCAGCACACAACATTTGACACTGGCTATGCATCCAGTTTAATACAAATATAAATAAAACATACATTTTAATGTTAAATACTTTGCTAGAGTCCAGATGAAAATTTGATAAATATGAAAAATAAAAACGTGAATGGCACAAACATTTTTTTGTAAAGAATCTCAAGGGTCAAGATGGATATAAATACTGACATTTGACAATACTGGAACCTCAGAGACAACTTGTTTGCAGACAGCATTCTTACTCAGAAACTGATGAAATACTTTGGCCAAATTAAATGCTGCAGTGTGTTAGACAGATTAACTCTTTCACTCTCATAAGGTCCTAGCTAATGTCCACAGGAGTTACAAATTGTAGTACTCAACTCATGGGTGTACTACTTCCAAATAATAAACCATTGCAAGAAACAAATATGTTGTCAGAGTTCTTCAGAGTCTCTCGCTAAACATACAATGTAAAAACATAATACACACAGACTGGTACACATGAATAATACCCAGTCACACGTAATGCATTGTTTGGGACAAAATGAGTTGATAAAGTAAGGCATAATTACTGGAAGAAGAAGAGACAGTTACTGGTCAGAACTACCTTGAATATAGGACACAGGAGACAAATTGAGTATATTCAAAAATATGAAAAAGTAAAAATTAAAGAGGACTAAGAATCTTTCCATTGGTTTGTGATGGGAGAAGTGTCATGCAATAGACCTGAAACATGAAAACGATGATGTAAGACTGGGAGATATTAAAGAAATTAAGTAGAATGTAATACAAAATGCTACAGTAAACATGAGTGTACTGCAGTCCAAAATGAAATGCTTAACGAATGAGTTAATATTTTAAAAATATGCATGCTATGAGAATGAGGCAAATAATGTTAAATTTCATGACTGCAAGTATAGGATAACAACTGAATTAAAGAAATGACAATAGTAAAGAAACAAATTGTGATGTTGTTATTAAAAAAGTATAACATGAAACCATATTATACTAGTATCCAAAAGACAATGAAAGCAGCAGTTTGACTAAATTTTAATCAAATTGCTGTGACATCTGTCATTAAAAAGGTTTCTGAGATACAATATTTTTATTGATAAACTCTTGGTAACATATACAAGGGTGAAAACAAGACATTTAAATGAATACCCAGTTCATCAGTTTTTTTTTACAGTATGCATAACTAGCATGCTAGCCATTGACCCACTAGGCAAATGGTTCTAATCCCCATATAGGCAGATCTTTATAAATGACCTATGCTTCCAGTTGTTTTTTTTAAATTTTTTTCTATTCGGATTTATTTTATAAATGACCTGTGCTTCCAGGGTCTATTTCCTTTTTTTTCCCCTTGCCAGATTGAAAAACAAAAAAATGACCGATGCTTTCACTGTTTTTTTTTCTTTTTCTAGATTTTTATAAATGACATCAGCTTCCAGTGTCTTTTCATCTTTCTGGGCAGATTTTTATACATGATCTGTGCTTTCAGTGATTCTTAATCTTCTAGGCAGATTTTTCAAAATAACACATGCTTCCAATGTCTTCTTTTTTTCTAGGCAGATTTTTATAAATAACCTGAGCTTTCAGTTTCTTGTGCTATCTCTCTCTCTCTGGTTTTTTTTTTTTCTTGTAACGTCACCAAAGTGTTAGGGAGGGTGAAAATAGGAGAAGTTTTAAAGTATCATGGAGATTCTTTACAAAACATTGCAAACCAACCAGCATGTGTTGACTGTGTGGGATTTTAAAAGTCAATTTTATGTGCACTAGTTTACCATAGATTTCTAAACGGTGGACATACCATACCATTGTTTCAATCAAAGTTAAGTGGAATACTGCCAAAATGAATGCATCTGAATCATGATATCAGATGTAAGGACTGTATATATTGAAAACAAGTGACTGATAACAGCATCATGTCGAAGGAACAGAAATGCTTTAACCATATTAAATACTTCATTGGTTTAGATTTAGAAAGATCCGAAATGTAAGGAATAACTGTTAAAAAAAGGACATAGTATGACCAGTGTGAAGGTTGACAGGATATTAGGCAGTGTGGACAGGAAAGTACATTAGGCTGGTGATTTCAACAGAAGCTGAAAGGTGTTTTAGCAGGCTTTGATGACACAATGTTCTGCAATGGACCTTCTAAACGATAATGACAGATTTTGGATGAGAAGATTTTGTCTTATATTACACCAAAAATAAGAACAAAAGTGCCAGAATGTACACATGCTTCTGAAAATAAAACTGCTTTAAATCTGTATATTAAATTGAAGGGATGAATAGAAAATATTTCTCTTGGTAAACATTAGCATCTGGATACTTATTATTACAGCAAACTATTGCTGGGGTGACTCTTTTTGGTGTCTAGAGAGATTTCTGAGTGTGCCCTGGCTAGTTTGTTTCTCTACATTCTGGTCATGTGTGAAGCAAACATTTATGTGAGTACCAACTTCTTTTGACCAAACACCTTTCTATCTACTACAACTTTGTTTCAATGAAACTGTTACAAAACTTCTGTTAAATTGTGTAACAAATTTATTGGTGAACTGCATACATAAGAATTACACCAGTCATTGTAGAACTCTTGTTCATAATCAAGGACCATGTGAGTTGGCTACTGTGTTTGCTAAATCATTTCAGTCACCATTCAGGTTGGTTAGAACTCTGCTTTATACCCATCTTTACACTGTAAAAATCAATGCATGCCTATCCGTCTTCAGACTTATGAAACTTCATATATTTGAATATCTCATCTCACACCCACTTACACACGCTCATCCACATGAGTATATATGAAGGTGAATCTATTCAAAACACCGAAAACGTTTTTGTTAACTCTGACATTTTATAAAATTTTTGCAGTTAAGAATGTTTCTTGTTTTCATTAACCTGCGCTCCCAGGGTGACCTAGCCTAAAATGAGTAGTACAAAAATGTCTGGAAAATAAAGCCTACAGGCAAGATATTGACAACTTCATCCATCAAGTGTTGGCTAGTCTAAACATTAGGGACAGGACCATGCATCCAATACTCCTTATGATTAGAGATTGTTTTTTTCCTCCCAACTTTACCCTTTTCAAGGATTTATCTGTTTATGATACTGTGATCCAGAATGGGGCTCATAAAGTTCACTGTGATGTCAAGCTGTCAGATAACATATAAGGAAAAGACATTTTAAATGTACTCCAAAAAGTGGCCTGATCATCATCATCATCATAAATCATAAACCGTTAAGCGTCATGGGGAGGAATAATTTGTGATTCAGTGCACGTTGGCTGCCACTAGCTATTGTCATGCAGTGAAGGCGTGGAGTGTCTTTAATGTTGTCGATCCATATCTCCGCGGACGTCCTCTTGCTCTTGTAGTTGATCTTCTGAGATGTAGTGCTTGTGATGGTATTTGATCTTGCTGCATTTTAACGAGATGGCCAAACCACTTGATCTGCTGTTGCTTGATGAATCTAGTACAAGGTGTCGTTCCCGCAATTTGCCTGATAGTTTCATTATTCACTTGATCTCGGATGGTTAGGCTGGCTGCTTTTCTCAGGCACCCCATCTCGCAGGTGGTAATTTTGCATATATGGGCTTTAGATAGTGTCCATGTTTGGCACTGGTAGCTTAATGTTGAAATAAATACGCTATTATTAGTCTGTGTCTTTGCACTCATAGTTATGCTTGGATGTCTTAACAATGGTGACAATTTGTATATTAGTGCACTTGCTTTCTGACATCTAGTTTCTATTTCTCTGTCAATTCTACCATCTTCTGTGATCATACTTCCTAGATATTTAAACTCCCTAACTTGATTCAGAGCATAACGATTTAGCTGTATGTGTAGTGGGGCAGAGGTTCTACTAACTTGCATTGTTTTTATTTTGTTTACATTGATCTTCATGTTGTATTTACTGTGTGCTAAGTTTAACCTGTTAATGTGGTCTTGCAGTCTATATTCTTTAGAGCAGAACAAGCACTGATAAAGACCAAAATGATGTAAACGAAAATAGAGAACAGTACACAAATATTCTATATTTAAGATTAGACAGGCTCAGTAAGCTGAATTTGTTATTTGCTTATTTGTAAATGGTCTTAATTTCACACTGATAACTCTGAAAGTGCCTCTGTCTCATCTCATCTTACATATCTTTTATTTTGCCGTGTCAAGAAGAAGAGGGAGAATGTCCATTTGTGACCAAACATCATCCCCTAAACAACATAAGAAAAATCCCATCACAGTGCATGAAGATTGTGGTTCTAGCAAATGATGTTTCCTAGCACAACAGACATGTCAGGACTATATATTTTTTGTGCAGTTTACAAATACCATCCCTTAAAAGTAGGTTAATTCTCTCTCCATGCGCACAACCACAATATACCTGATTCGGCCTTTCATATTAAATTAACACCATGACTACTGCATTTGCAACTCAACAATATTGTTCCCATATGGTGAATGTTATGTGAGAAAAAACATGATTATATAACAAAAAATAGTTGATTGAAACAGTTTTCCCACACACATACAAATACACACATAAAAAGACAAAACAGAGATGTGATCACAGTAAATTACACAAATACAAGATTTGTAATATTATACAGGACAATTTGACAACTGTTTTCCCTGTCTGATTTCTGAGGCCTAATCTTGTGGGGGAAGAGGGGGTATAGATCCACTGCTCCCTCAAAAAGCATGTGGTAAAAGGCAACTAATTAGGGGTGTTTCCTTCAAAGAAAGAGTGCACTGCATTAGCCGAGAGGGATTTACCAACAGTCAGTATACAAATGAGTCAGATATGTAAAATAGATGAGCATGGAATAAGACCAAAGACCAGAAGTGAATGAACAACCAGATGTTTCCTCTAGAGGTTGCAGCGAGTGAACATGAAGAGGAAGAGGAAGAAGATGGAGGGGAGGAGGAAGAAGAAGAAGAAGCAGAAAAAGAAGAAAACACCTTTTTAAATGGCTAATTTATATAATGTGATTTAAGTTTAGTCTTTGATGCATTAATATAAGATTTAAATAGAACACTCAAGATGTGGTGCCAACAGTTTGGCAGAATGGAAATAAAAATAAGAGTATTTAGAATCAATAAGACAAATGAAAGGTAACAGGGATAAAAAATTAATCTTGGTTAAAATCTATCTATCTCTATCTTCTTTTACCCCACCAGGACACCACACAAGCGATAAACACCCGATGACACAAAGTACCATCATGTGTAGAGGTCCCAAAAACCACGTTCAGCCATAGTCCATATTTATGGCCAGGCTATATTGCGGCCATTGGCAAGAGCCAGAGTATGGCTTCAAATAACGAAAAATTGAATCTCAAGGAGATGACCAATGCTAATGAAAATCTATTAAAAAAAAAAAAAATTAACAGACAGCACACATGAAGAGAACTGTAGAAGACATAAATGAGTAATAATGGAAAATGCTTGAGGTAACTACAAAATATATACATGAGACAAGGGAGGTCTTGAGCTATGAGATACTGAAGACCTATTGTTTGATAGATGACAAAAAAGTAGACAAAGTATCATCATCATCGTCAGGTGCCTTGCCGACTGGCCTGGGCCAGTAACTACATGTGATAAACAAGCCAGATATGTAAAACGCAAGTTCCAAAACAAGACCAAAGTCCAGAAGTGGATGAACAACCTGAAGTAGGTAACTACATGTAAAAACATTTTTTTTCTCATAATTAAGACAAAGTATACACATGTAGCCTAATATTTATTTTACTAAGTTTTTATTCACCATCAAATGTCAATTTCAATTATATTTGTAGAATACTGTACATTTCTTTGAACATCTGCTTCTCTGCTAACCAGTTTAAATTAAAAACAAAAAAATACTTTTTACCAATTCTTCATTCAAGTGAGATCTTTGTACTTTGCCTGAGTGGCGATACCTTCAGGTGTATTGTCGATTTTTGTCTTCCCTTGTAAATTTTGTTTATGGCATAACATGGTTCATTACAGACAATTTATGTTACGAAACATTTATTTTGGGTTTTCTAAAGACGTTTCAGAACTGTGAAGGTCCTTTTTTCCACGCCTTAAGGCGTATTGGGAATATAGGATAGACATTTTTATAGAGCAGTCGGCACGTGCTGGGTGATGTGGTCAGCATCACGCCTGCCACCTTTACTTCCCAGGACTGGTGCTGACCACATCACCCAGAAAGTGTTAATTGGTCTTTAAAAATATAGGTCGAGCCCTATATTCCCAATATGCCTAAAGGCGTGGAAAAGGGAAATTTACTCACTTACTTTACTATACCTTCACACCTAATTTGTTTAAAAAAAATATAGTCATTGTGTTCTCAGTTTTCTACTAAAAAAAAAAAAAAAATCTGGGCAGCTTCCACATGATTTTTCATTAATCTGATGATTGTGCATGATTTCTTTCTTTATATCACAACTGACTGAGTATAGATCTTAAGAACAAAGGGCAGTGATGGAAATTTTTTTTTTTTTTTTAACATTGGCACTGAGGCAGATACTTAACTTTTAAAAACTCTTTTGTCACCTCCTTTTCTATCATCATTCAGAGTGTCAACTTGAGGCCATAGAAATATGATGTTTATGAAAAGCAAACAAAAAATGTATTGATCAGTACTCATAAAAAGAAGCAGAAAGATAGGATACAATAGACAACATACAAATCAAAAGCTATAGTTCTTTTTTAAATAAAGCTATAGAACTATAAAGCTAAAGACTTTTATTTTGTCTACTGTGTCTTTCTATCTTTCTACTTCTTTCTGTAAGTGCTAATCAATACACTGTCTAATTGTTTATTATACATACACAATGTCATTCATGAAAAATTGTGACATTCATGAAATTCACTCTCTTGGATCTTTCTTATCAGATAAAAGAAAATGAGCACCATAGAAATATTACTCTCTACATACGTGTACTCATATTATGCCTGTTAATTACATCTTGGTAACTGAGGACTGATGTTAATGCCATAACCACAACACAACATGCTATTTACTGTTGTGAAAGTTTGTTTACATATACACAAATTATGACTGGTTTTTACAAGGCATAACATGTAAACAAATTCTCATATATATCCACAGCAGCTAATCCACCCACTCAGCCACACACACATATATATATATATATATATATATATATGCACATGTGCAATATTCAATAAGTTATTAAATGCATTTTAAATATATTTCATATTTGATAAATACTATGTGAAAGTAATTATGACCACACTTTCAGTAGCAGCAAAACCATTGTCAAGAAGTTGAATATTCTTCATCTGAACTATATTGACTTATCTACTTCCCATCCTTTTTAGGATGAAATTTTTCGTTATTTGAAGCCCTACTCTGGCTTACGCCAGGGGCCGCAATATAGCCCGGCCATAAATTATGACCTAATGGCTGAACGCGGTTTCTGGGACCTCTCCACGGTGATCTTCATCCACATGGTGGCACTTCGTGTCATCGGGTGTTTATCGCTTGTGTGATGTCCTGGTGGGGTAGAAAGTAAGTCAGTCAGTCTTCATCTGAACTGTAATTTTTATTCTGCTGAAATTTTCACAGAATGCTATTAGTAAACTATGCAAGGTCTAGATTCTAGTTCTATGTGTACATTTCCGCTCTATTTTCTGCTTGTTTGCCCATAGTCGTCAATTACTATTTCTTTGTGCAAATTGAAATACTTTTCAGTCACATTTCTTCATAAATTAAACCATTTATGTTCACATTGCATATATATGCCTCTAAACCCATTAAGACAATTTTTTTATGATGATAGTTTAGTTTTAGAGTTGCATCTGAAACATTTGAATAATTAGTAATCATTTCTTTGCTTGATAAACTACTGAACAGTCTTTTAAACAAATGAGCGCTTCAAAAGTATAGTTCTCTCAGTTCTCAGCTGATCCAGGTACAAATGAATATTGCAAGAGGACAAAGTGATGATAGCTCCAGTGTGATAGCAATTGTTAACACATTGTTAGCTACAGTGTAATAGCAAATGTTAACACATTGTTGGCTCCAGTGTGATAGCAAATGTTAACACATTGTTAACAGTGGTGTTCATGAAAGGTCAAAGCAATGTAAAGGTTAACATCATCATCAACCTCTGGGGATCCATAATAGCAGTGGATGAACACTTCTCTGCCTGTATGAAGGTCTTGGGTTCAAATCTGTATGGGGGTGAATAATTTCTAACTGACATTGGTTCAATAGCCATTCCAACTTAAAAATGGCACAAGGGACAATCTTGAGAAGTAAAGGAGGCATGTGTGATGTTGACCACAATGTCAGTTGATCTAAAAATGAGATAGGTCTAGTATTAAATTTTGGCTCTGTGGCTAAGTCGATGCGAATGCTTCGTAATGCCGGGATGTCATGTTCGATCCCAGCTGCAGGCCATGCGCCTTGCGTTGGTTTCAACAGTGGTATCAAAAAAGCCGATTGTACAGTAAGCAATGGCAAACTACTGGACATATATTTGCCTAGAAAAACCACACAACAGCCAGGGGCTGTTGGGGTTGGTTCTGCAATGTCCTGTAAAGGATACGCAACTAACTATCCTATACTAAATGCGTTGATGGTAGAAAGAGGCCTTTACTATAAATTGGGCCCCTGGCTGTTGTGTAGTTTTTCTAGGCAAATTTACGTCCAGTAATTTGCCATTGCTTTCTTGATACCACTCGAAACCAACGCAAGGCACATGGCCTGCAGCTGGGATCGAACCTGGCATCCCGGCATTACGGAGCGTTCGCTTCGACTTAGCCACAAAGCAGACTTACTCTAAATTACTTTTCTTAAGAAACCTCTAGACCCACACCAGCCAACAAATACAAGTAACTGCTTTTAGAACACACATATTTCCTTCATAATGTGTCATGAATAGTTTTTAGGCGTACACATTTTCCAATCAACTAATGAAAACATGACATAAGATAAAAAAATTTGTTTTTTAAACAGGAAAGTGCCATCTAAGAACTATGTTAAAAAAAAAAGAATTTTAAAAGAAGCTTCATTTATATAGAAGACAGCAGTGGAAAATTAACTCCTTTTCATCTGAAACACTTGACTAGAATTCATATCAGTGGATAGCAACTGTTTCAATAAATACAGACTATCATTCTGTGCCACAGGATAAGCATATAAAATAATGGTTTGCTATCGCACACACCATGTGCCACAGGATAAGCATATAAAGTAATGGTTTTCTGTCTCACACACCATGTGCCACAGGATAAGCATATAAAGTAATGGTTTTCTGTCTCACACACCATGTGCCACAGGATAAGCATATAAAGTAATGGTTTGCTGTCTCACACATCATGTGCCACAGGATAATCATATAAAATAATGGTTTGCTGTCTCACACACCATGTGCCACGTAATAAGCATACAAAATCATAGTTCTCTATCTCACATGATCTCCAAAATTGCTGACGAGGTATGTGTTCTTGTCTAGCCCATGCCTTGTAGTTAAGCCATTCAGGTATTTATCTCTTTGTCTTTTTCTTGTTACTTTTCTATAAAGCTAACTAGTCATTTTTGTCCTCATTTTTTCTATCTTCGTAGCCTGAAACCCAGATGCCTTAAAAGCATTGACTTTAAAATGATGAAAACTGGGACACTGTTATTGTATTAAGGTAAAAAAAAATAGCCTACATTTTTAATCGCTCCGATAACATTTGTAAATGTGGAACAATAACACAATCTATCTATGGAAAGATGGCAAGAATACCAAAGCTATCAGCTGTCAGGTTTAGTATAGTTGATCTGCACAATATAAATAAGACTCTTTTCCATAGCAATTTTTTGTATGAAAGATGATTTATGTAGAAATGCTGGGCGGAAAGAGAAATAACACAATGATTGTAGAAACAATAGTCACACATGATGTCATGGCAAAGTAAAATGTCTGTGATCTCCAGTTTGATAAAATATGGATGCTGTTTGCAGAATTAGACTTCTGGCCTTGTACTTCATAAGTTCCTGCTCCTCTATCACTTAGTGCATGGTTACTTTTCTCCTCTTTGTCTTCTTCAAAACCTGTAGTAAAATATGTAACAATATATGCATTATTCAACTACAAATTGTAATTACAATCTTCTATATTTAAGTGTATGTTATATTTATTCGGTCATATTGTCTGTCTAGAAGCCACCATGGTCTAGCAGTAAGACGCTGGGCTGCCGATCGGAAGGTCTTGGTTTCGGATCCTGATGGAAGCCTGACTTTTTTTGAAAATGACCTTGGCTCCCAGGTCAACCCAGCCTTGAGTGGGTACCAGGTGCAGTCTTAAGAAGTAAAGGCGGCCAGCATAATGCTGACTACATCATCCACCAAAGGCCGTTTGGCCTATATAGTATAGGTCTAGCCCTGTATACCCAATACACCTGAAGGCATAGAAAAGGATGCTTTACTTTTTTTTTAAAAATATGTCTGTCATTCTGTCTGCAGTTTGAGTACAAACTCGACCTACAGACTGAATTTTATTGCTCTTTCTTTTCCTCTATCTCTTACTCCTCCATATCTCTTCCTCAGTTCTCTATTCCCCCTCTCTTCTCCTAGCACTATTCTCATTCTCCACCTCTTTCCCTCCCTTTCCTCTTCAGCGCAATCTGCTCCAAAAACCTCATCCTTTCTTATCCTCATTCTTCTCTTTCTCATCCCTGTCAGCGTCAACCCTAAAATAATTATTTCAGCTGCCTATTTAAAACAAATAAAATAACTGTCAAATAATGCCTGGCTTAAGACAAGGTGATGCCACTTTGAAAAAAACAACAATTATTTGGAATGTAAAATGGGGGAAACAACGAGAGGTTTGAGGCACACATCATGGCACACGGGTAGTAACCAGGGCTGCCAATGCTGGGTCCCCCCCCCCCCCTCAGATCTGGGTTTTTCTTAGAGGCCTCAGGGAAATCTGGATTTAAAAAAAAATATATCATTATATAAAAGAAGTAAATGTTTTGTTTCGTAACTATAAATTTTGTACATTTTAACAATCTGGGTTTTTTTTAATTTTGGTTTTTTGTTCATTGTCAATGTATTGCTTGGGTTTTTGTTTAGCGAATCTGGGTTTTTCAAAAAAATCCTATTGGCAGCCCTGGTAGTAACTCATGAGTGATCCGTTCTTCTTCTAACTCAAGTCTGGGTCCAAAGAAGCTCAACACAATGCACAGGCTCTGTAGCACCGGCGAGGATTCTGAAATACTTTGGGTAAACTTTTAACTCCAAATTTTGCCCGGGCAGCGCCGTTAGGCTACTCTTTTTGATTTCAAACTGCCAAAGGCTTTTTACTTGCGCAACAATGCACACGAGCGTCCAGTCTCACTACCCAGAGACCAGGGAGAATTACTAGAAGTCCAAGTAAGTCCACGTGAAAACATCCCGGTCTTTACCGCAGATTAAACCCGGAACCTCTAGCACTCGATGCGGACACTGTGCCTGGAGATCACGCAGACCCCAAACAACGAGAATACTTGATTATGCAGAGACCATAGATAAAGTAGCAGAAAGTGAAGCAGAGACAGTGTAAAAACTCTTCCTCACTTTAAGGAAGCAACTAAAAATGGGACTAGTTATCAATAAAGATTATAAAGAATCCACAGTAATAGCAAAAGAAGGAAAGGCTAAAAACTTCCAGCCATATACAAATAGACAATACTAAAATCAGAAGAAAATCTTTGCTGGGATCGACTTGGTAAATTAAAAAATAATCAGCTCTCCTTTGAATCATTCCCCAAAATGGCGGCATGCCACATTCTGGCCATAAAATATCCAAAAATATCCGAACGACGGTGTTCGCGTATATCTAAAATACGGAATTTCTGCCAAGGAACAAATCGCGGCAAAACTAAGATTGCTTGACAATCAATAACATTTGCACATGGTACTAGTAGCAGATGATAAATACCGACCGTTGACAACAATTTCGAGCGTTTCTGCAGACGATACTAGCAGACGATATTAGCGACCGTTGACCAATTTCGAGACATTACAGACGATAAAAGCCGATTAGCAATACTGTGTTCTTCCGATTGGAGGATTTAGCAGCGGTAGATGTCAGACTTGTTGGCATGCGCCAAACACGATTAAACTCATCGCCGAGCGTGGATGGAGGCTAAACTAGGTGCCT
This sequence comes from Candidula unifasciata, assembly GCA_905116865.2. Taxonomy (NCBI): domain Eukaryota; kingdom Metazoa; phylum Mollusca; class Gastropoda; order Stylommatophora; family Geomitridae; genus Candidula; species Candidula unifasciata. The sequence continues at coordinate 205,229 of CAJHNH020004691.1, read as the reverse complement.
GGGACTCACGAGTACAGTAACTGGAGGAAGTTGCAGGAGATGCGGTAGCTGCCGCTCGTGAGTCCCAGCCATCTAGTTTAGCCCCCATCCGCCCCGCGCGTAGCGGCGCGGAGAATACGCTCGGCGGTGAGGCACACTCGCAGAAGCAGGTCGGCAAGCAACGTATCACCGAGACCCTGTCAGAGCATTTGTTTCGTTATCCGGAGCCGGCACATATATTTTTAATAGAACTGACCCGCATTCGGATATTTTTGGATATTTTATGGCCAGAAATTGGCCAATTTAGCACTCTTTCGAACGCCATCATATTAAATCCGCCATTTTGGGGAACGATTCAAAGGAGAGCCAAATAATCTATCGGGTACTTAGGCTGAAAAATATGACAAATATATGACAACTGATAAACCAATTCCATAATTACTCCAACTAATACTATATTATTTTATACAAAACAGCAGACATTCTCACTTTTAAACCGGTAAATTGCTTGAAATCCCGTTGAGTCGTAAATATCGTTGGATCTAAATGTGACTCTGAAAAAAGGACCATCCGACCAAATCTCTCTTCCTTCCTTTGGTGACTGACCACACAGCCTGGTCATTTTCCGGTCTTCTGTTTCCGCAAAGTTGGAAAACGACACGTAGTCACTCTTGGTACTTTCTTCACACCTAGAATATAAAGTATTGTTCGTGGACAATCAGATAAATGTTTTAATTCCTTCGTTAGTTTTATGTATGTATGTATATATATATATATATATAGTGGAACTTCGCTTAACGAGCATAATTCGTTCCAGAATCATACTCGTTAAGCGAAACACTCGTTATGCGAAACAATTTTTCTCATATAAATTATTGTAAAATACCATAATGCGTTCCATGTCGAAAAAATACTCACAAAATGCTATTTATAACTGTTTAAAGAAAATTATATCCATATTGCTATGGAGAGTGAACCATATTCATCTTTTCTTTAAACGCGGAACGAACCCACTTGGAATGCGAATTCGATTTGCAGAAAAAAAAAATCGAAATTATGATACATACCTAATTATTTTATTTACTAGAAAGATGTCCAGAGACATTTGTTTTGGACGACGCTTCAAAATTTGGCGAAAATGCGACACAGCATTATCATTAAATAAATTTGCAACGCGCATAGCCACTTTCTTATTAGGGTGATGCTTCTCAATATAAGATGCAACAGTTTGCCATGCTTTCAGCATTTCTCTTATTTCGCCAGAAGATTGTTGCTTTTCTGTTACCTCCTCCTCTAGAAAACGTTTCCCCAAAACTTCTTGCTGTGAAACACAATGCAACTCCATAAACTCTTGGGTGGTCAGCTCTTGGCTGTGCTCTTCCACAAGCTCTTCGATATCACTGTTATCCACCTCCAATCCCATGATAGTGGCCAACGACACAACCTCGTTGACTACAGGTTCCACAGGTACTGTTTGGAACCCCTTAAAGTCACAAATCGACAACGCTCTCCGGCCAAAGCTTCTTCCAAGCAGAAGTTAGGGTTCTCTTCGTAACCCCTTGACCGCCTTGTCGATCATTTTGAGGCAGGCAACGAAGTGGTTTTTCCCAAACTCTCTGAGGGCGAGGTTGGTCCCTTTAGTCACCTGAAAACGATGCTCGAAAAGTGCTTTAGTGTAGAGCTTCTTAAAGTTAGAAATAACTTGCTGGTCATGAGCTGGAGTAACGGAGTGGTGTTGGGAGGCAGAAACTGGATCTTGATGAACTTATTTCTTCAGAGAGGTCATCCTGTAGGCATAGAGGATTCATGTACATATATCCCAATATAACACAAGTATGAGAAAATGTGTGATCACAATCGACACTACGATACTACTGGAACGAGTGCTAAACACAGACTGATGTAACATGCGCACAATTCGGGACTTCCCTTCTCGCCATACGTTTTGCGAAACGTCGCTCGTTAAGCAAGTCATTTTTGTTACAATTCGTTTTGCTCGTTATGCGAATTACTCGTTATGAAAGGTGTTATTTAAGATGCATTATATATATATATATATATATATATATATATATATATATATATAATATATGCATAATATAAACACACACACACACACACACACATATATATATATATATATATATATATATATATATATATATATATATATATATATATATATATATATATATATATATATATATATATATATATAATATATGCATAATATAAATGCACACACACACACACACAAATATATTTATATATATATATATATATATATAATATATGCATAATATAAATATAAATATATATATATATATATATATATATATATATATATATATATATATATATATATATATATATATATAACACATATATGTATATATTACATATATGTGTGTATGTCAAGAGCCTGTGTGGTTATGGGGCGACTATAGGTGATGATAGTGAATGACGGGCTAGTACTTGGATTACCGTCTGGCCACTCGGTGTTCAACAGCCCACGGGCGTTTCTGACTAGGATAGCGTGGTGGACAAGTTGAGACTCTAGGATTCACGGGGGCATGGACAGAGTTCAAGGTAGAATGGACAAAACGGACGGTTTTCGAGGATTTTATCAGAGAGACTTGGACGGAGACATGTGGTGTTTTGACCGTTAAATTCCACAAATCCAAAACCGGCAACGACAGAAGAAGCAGCGGAGAAAAAGCACAGAAGATCCCCAATTCTTGTCAAGGGTCGCATAAGACAGTTACGACTATCAACGAAGCCAAGGTTCCGTCCAATAAAAGTACTGCATAAATATATATGGTTTTAATACTGTCCTAATGCTAGCCTTGACAAGAATTGGTGATCTTCTTTCTGTGCTTTTCTCCGCCGCTTCTTCTATCGTTGCCGCTTGTGGATTTACTGCAGTATTGACTACTGTCCTCCCTATCTGGGATGCAATTTTTATTTATTTTGAAGCCCCACCCTGGATTTTGCCGGGGGCCCCCAAATATAGCCGTGCTTTTAATATGGCCGAACGACTGAACGGGGTTTCCGGGACCTCTCCACGGGTGATCCTCATCCGCAAAGTGGCACTTTGTGTCACCGGGTGTTTATCGTTTGTGTGATGCCCTGGTGGGGTATAACGTACCTACCTATACCTACCTGTCGTTGTTGATTGTGGATTCGTGGAAGTTAATTTATGTCTATCAAAATCTCATTCTAGTGTTTTTATAATTGACATTGGCTCCCATATAGACACTGCTTAAAACTGGTACAAGGAATCGTCCTGGGAAGTAAAAGCGGTCGTAGTGATTAAAAGCACATCATCCATCGAGCGCCGACTGATAGAAAAATATGGGCCCAGCTCCTTATGGCTTTTACGCCTGTGTCATGAAAAGGGATTTTATACCTGACAACTTTAATTTGGCCAATGTAGCATGCAGTCACAAGTTCGGAATTTATTGCAACGCCTGACTTACACCTCGCCCCCCCCCCCCCCCCCAACCGCCCCTTTCCAACGCCATTCCTGGCAGCTTTCAATATTACTATTCTTTTGCTACCCCATTTACTCCAATAACTAAAAAAAAAAAAAAAAATTATATAAAACCATCTCCAATATATAATTATCACATGTGCTATTTTTTGGTACATAAGGTCCTTTGGAGCCTCACCCCCTCCTCCCACCCCTACATACACACATGCCAATTAGATATGACGAAAATACACCCAGTCTGGGGCATCCTCCCCACCTAGTGATGTTTCCATGTCTAAGATTTCTGTTATGTCCCGTGTCCACACACAAGCCTGTATTAAAAAAAACAAAAATGTGGCATCTGACAGACGCGATAAATACATAGTTAATTCGGTTCGAATCTGCGGGAAGAAGATATTGTTTTTAAGAGTGAACACTACACTGAGAATTGAAAGGCAGAGAAGAGGAGAAAAACGCGGGAGGAGAGGAGAAGAATGGAGAAGTGGGAGGAAGAAGAAAAATAAGAAAGTAAAACATAACGTCTTAAGAAGCTAGCTATGCACTAAACAGCAAAAGATAAGGAAAAAAAAAAAAGATCTAACCTCGGGTTTAAACCGTCAACGTCAAAGTCAGTAAAGATGATCTGGACTCTTTCATTGCCCCTTCCATAGAACAAGTAATGGCACTCTGTGTTGCGTGGATACAGTCCTCTGTAATTGGGTGAGGTGAACTCTCCAGAAGACTTGATGGAGCTTTGGTAGTTAAATGCACAAGCTGGGGAAAAACATTCGAGATGTGGTTTTATAGGCGAATAACAAGAATGTAATGGATGGATGGACACACACACACACCCCCACCCACCCACCCACCCACACACACACCTCCACCCCCACCCCCACCCCCCACCACACACACACACACACACACACACACACACGCACGCACGCACGCACGCACGCACGCACACACACACACACACACACACACACACACACACACACACAAGGTAGTCTCCCATGGACAGATACAGCGTATTGAAGATGTCTTATGGGGAAAAAAGTAATTCACAAAAAGAACACTGAAATTATTAGAAGACAGTCTACATTAATTAGAACTTCGGGAGTTGGTTGTAAATTATTTACCTGAGTCTTGCACTCCTTCTACCGTCTAGGGATTACAACACACAACCAACGATCGGTTTCCGTTGTACCAGCTATCAGTTTATTCTTTCACATTCTATGATACATGCTGACGATTGTTCACGCATCCATATTTTACAACCAATTAACACTAGTCATCCACACAACGTTGGAACTAACTACTACATCTTCTAATAATACATCTGACTTCCTTGCATTCTCTGATGCGACTGACCACGAGTCTAGCTCGGGCCTGCGCACGTCTACCCAACTGGCCCCAAGTATCCCGTGCGGTCACTTGATTCCCGGGTTTCCTGCCTGGCTGGCTATATGCGTGGAGAGAATGCTAAGCAGGGTCATCATAGCTATAAAGATTATGGCAGCAATGGACACGGAACAAAGAATGCTGTTCATAATGTTCCAGCATGTCATCTAATCGGTGATAGATTATGGGTTTGGAATGCTTACCATATCAAAGAGTCAGCTAATAAAACTCGAACGCATACAGAATGAAGCCATGAGGGTTATTCTGGGATGTACAAGAGATACCCCCGTAGTTTGTATGCGATATATACTTGCAATGCCTACTATTACAGATAGGCTCAAAGTTCTGCGGGCAAAGTAATATCTCAGAGTAGCTGCAGACATGAAGCATCTCCTGCATGAAGCCCTAGTAGAGCTAAGGGCCACAGACTGAAAAGAGAAAGGTTTTGGATGGCGCAAGCTAAAGACACAATTGGACATGTGGGCAGGCCTGAGCGAGGAGAGGAGTGGATCAAGGTGTCCTAACAAGTTTCAGACTCGTGTAGGGTTCTAATCCCTTTAGGTCGTGAGGGCAGAGACCAGCCAGCTGGTGCTGCAGAATCAGAAGTTCAACAAATGATTCATGACAATTCCCACCCAAGTGATGTAATTATCTATACAGATGGCTCTGTGCTGAGTGCATAGGGGTTCATAGTAGAGTCGAATGGACGTTGCTTAGTGCAGCAAAGCCTTGCATATGATATCAAAACGTCTAGTTTGAGAATGGAAGTGGAGGCAGTCACTGCTGCCTTCCGCTGGCCTGAGAAACAATTGTACGCACATGCCGTGATAGTAACTGACTCACAGAGCACGTTGAGAAAGGTGAAGACAGGCATGCTTCGTGCAGAGTGGCAAGCATCACTTCAGAGATCCCGGGTAGTTAGCATCCTTTGGATATTTTCTTTAGGTGCGTTAGGAAATGAACAGGCAGATAGACTGGCCGGCTCTGCACCACTTGGTGGTGAATTAATGTATGACTAGCTAAATATTGTGGGGGCCCTTTGTGAACGAGTGAGGAATGAGAAAAGACTCAGAGGAAAGGCAAGACGGACATGTAACCAGATTGTGACCGGTACCATCAGTATTGGTACTCTTCGCAGGCTGCTGAAGATGAGGACGAAGCAAGCATGGGAATTCCCCAAATGCTGTTATGACAATTCTTGACAGCTCAACTGAACTCAACCTAACTCATTATAAAGCTCTATAATACATTGTCCATCTACCAGTTACCTTCTGTTTGTCCAATTGCTATATATTGCTGTCATGATATATTTCAGTGGGCAGTGGCACGATTGTTACAAAAATATTTCGAAGCCGTGGAGATGTGATTTTACACACACACACACGCGCGCGCGCATGCGCGCGCAAAGACACACACACACGTGCGCACAAGCTCTCACACACTTGGTCAAGGAGGAAGACTAAAGCTGAAAAGCCCGACACGACGTTAGATTTGCTGATGTGATTTTTAGTAAACATACCAAACCGTCTTAACACAAATTTAATTTGTTATGAAATAATCTGAAAGAACACACCACTCACTAAGGTTTAATGTTTTGAGGTTTTAAAAACCGGATCAACCTCATGACACACGGGTAGTAACCCGTTCTTCTTTTAACTCAAGTCTGAAGAAGCTCAGCACAGTGCACAGGCTCCGTAGCACCAGCGAGGATCCTGAAATACTTTGGGTAGATTTTAAACTCCAAATTTTCCACGGGCAGCGCTGTTGGGCTACTCTTTTTGATTTCCAACTGCCAAGGGATTTTTTTAACGTGCGCAACAATACACACGGGCGTCTGACCTCACTACCCAGAGACCAGGGGAAATTACTAGAAGTCTAAGTCCACGCGAAAAGATCCCAACCCTTACCAGGGATTGAACCCGGAACCTCTAGCACTCGAGGCAGACACCATGCATCGGGACCACGCCACCCTCTTACCACCACTCACTAAAATGTGTAACATTTTTGCCTTAATTAAAAAAAAAAAAAAACACACACACACACAACAGTTTGCAACATAGACAGACTAAACACTGCATTTCGGAAGACCAGTGAAAAAAAAAAAATGGAAGCAAAGGACCGTTTCCTACGTCTTTAGGCGTATAGAGCATATAAGGCTAGGTCTATATTTGATAGACCAATGCGCACAAGATGGGTGACGTGGTCAGCATCACGCCGACCGCCTCTAGTTTCTGGGACTGAACCCGGTACCCACTCAAGGCTGGGTCGACCTGGGAGCCATGGTGATTTTTGAAAAAAGTTCGTCTCCGCCGGGGAGCAGAAGACCAGTTTCTAAAAAAAAAAAAAAGTCACCTTTTTTGTATCTCAGAAAAAGATAATTGAAATATTACACCGTCTGTTCTACTGAAAGACAACGAATTTTGTAATAGGAATGAACTAAATTAGGAAGAGCCTGGAGGCAGCGGAAATATGATTTCTGAGATGAATCTTACCAATACCCCAGTTTCAGCCAGAGCAACTAAGGAATGTCTGGAACATTTTTTATATAAAAACAGTAATATCATACATCACAGTGTGATGTTATTTCGTCGTGGGCTGCCATATGGCTTATAAGTTAGTGAATACGTTTACCAGTTTCTCCGTCACTTTCTGAACGCCTGATCAGTCTAAAAGATGAGGTTAACAAGCGGACAGTGGCTTTCAAGTTAATTGCCAAAGAAGCCAAGACAGCGAAATGGAACGAATTCTGCAAGAGCGTTTGCTCCGAGGGATCTCTTGTGACATTCTGGCGCCTTCAACGGAGCATGCACGGCGCCGCACGACCAAGGGGTATCCCTGATTTTCAGGGTACAGACCTGATATGGCAGAGAACTGATGCTGATAAAGGAAAAACCCTTCTTGCGCGCTACTTGGAGCAAACCGACCAAAAAGACGAAGCTGCAAGAATAGGGGTTAAGATGAAACTGTCGATGCTGTGCGAGAACACTGAGCTAGGCACTGATTTCACAATCACTGCAGACACCTTAAGAACTTGCCTCAAGAAATCGCGCAGCACTGCTCCAGGCCCTGACGGCATCCGATACAATGACATGCTGATGATGTCGAATGCTGATTTGAAAAGCGTGGCAAAGGAATTCAATATCAGCATCCAGAGTGGCCAGATACAAGAGGAATGGCTCCATAGTTATTTGTTCCCACTACCAAAGCCTAATAAAGACCACTCAAAGATCTGCGGCTACAGAATCATCTCGATGCAGAATACTGTTGGCAAACTTTTGGAAAAAATTGTCGCACAAAGATTGACCACCTACTTGGAACTACATGATAAGTTCCCATCAACACTTGGAGGGTACAGGTTGAAGAAAGAGACATGGTTCAATGCTGCTGTTTTCGCCTACGATGTGTACGAGGGATTTCAGATTAAAGAAGAGACATGTGCGGCAGTGTTGGACTTAGAAGATGCCTACAATAAAGTACCATACGAATATTTAATGCAATTACTGCTTAAACTAGAAGTCAATCCTATTCTGATCCGCTGGATTGCTGCGGTTCTGTTCCAGAGAAAGATTGTACTAAGATGTGGTAGCTGGTCCTCAGAACCGCAAACGATATGTCCAGGCTTGCCACAGGGATCACCGCTATCACCAGTCTTATTCAACGTTTATACGGTGATGATCACTGAGCAGCAGTTGAATGGAAAGGGAAGGACTTTGTCATTTGCTGATGACATTTTGATTTATCGACGAGGGCGTGATAGACAGGAGATCGCCAGCATAATGCACAAAGAACTCGATCGAATTGCCGCCTGGTGTGATGGTTCCAATGCCTATGTCAATCCTTCGAAGGCATCAGTGTCATGGTTCTCTTTGAACAATCACATTGTCAAGTCGGACTTACCAGAAGTGAAAATGCGTGATAATATATTGATCAGAACCAACGTTATGACGTTTCTCGGGGTGAGGTTCGATCGCAGCTTGTCATTCAAAAAACACGTTGACCATGTGATAACAAAAGCACGCAAAGGTCTATCTGCATTGAGGATTATGGCTGCTTCCAATATCGAGCAAAGACTACTAATACTTCTATTCTACGGTCTGGTCCTTTCACCCATTGAATACGCTCTGGCCATCCTCACTGTCAGTGCTACCCAGATTGAAAGACTCGAAAAGGTGCAAAATGAAGCCATGCGCATTATTTTGGGATGTACAAGAGACACATCCTGTGGAGCAATGAGGTATCTACTTGACTTTCCAACAATGAACCAAAGGATCAGGATGTGGAGGGCTCGGGCATACCTCAAAATATGTGCTGATAAGAAACACCCACTGCATCAAGCGCTTTTTAGTGAAAAGGGCGACAGACTGAAGAGGGGAAAATCGTGGCTAGGTCGGGCAGAAGATGTTATTAGGCAAATATGCAGCCTAACCGACATCATACCTGGTGCAGAATGGATACCTGTGCCTCAGGCGTTTATTTGTACATTTTCCTGTATTGTCACACTCAACAGGCGATGTAGAGAAGAGAATCCTGTTGCTGTTAATGCAGAGGTCAACGCTCTCATCGGTGAAAATTCAGACGAAGCAGATGCACTAATCTATACAGACGGATCCGTTATACGCCAAAGAAGAAGCGCATGGGCATTTACAGCACGCTCAGCGGGCAGAACAGTCAAAGAAGCCAACGGTGCCTTCTCCATGACAACCAGCAGCATGACGATGGAGGTGATGGCAGTGACGCAAGCGTTTGCCTGGCTTGAAACACAAAAATACACCCGCATATGTATACTCAGTGATTCAATGAGTATGATCCGGAGGGTTCAGGCAGGTTCAGTGCGAAGACAATGGCTTGAATCGTTACAGAAGTCCACTGTGCGTGGAGTCACCTTTATTTTTGTTCCGGGACACGCAGGCGTCGATGGAAATGAAAGAGCTGACAGGTTGGCTGGATCCGCTATCACTACCGACGGTCGGCCTATGGATCATGCTGATATTATCAATGCCCTCAGAGAAATGGGAAGGATAGAGGACTTTGGTGGCAGTGAATCCACATCACTCGCCAGAATGGCAGACTTGGGAATTAAGATCGGCACAGCAAAAAACGAGACGCACACCGGACACGTCAGAAGACTTGTTAATCAACATAGAACTGGTACTATTAGCCATCGGACGTTGGGGTTCATACTGAGGGGAGGATCTGAGCACCTATGGACATGTCCGGAGTGCAATGACGATAACCCAACTAACTAACTAACTAACTAACTAACTAAGTTTCACAGCCTTGAGTACACGGGTTCTTTTTCTACAGCGGACTGCTAGGACAGTGGTACGAGAGAGGCATCGTGGAAGGCAGTCAATCAACCAATCAGGTGCCGTCGCGACATTAAAGGCTTGCTGCAATAGCTCTCTAACCGGGTCTGTTTCTTGCTCAGGTTTTACAGTCTATCAGACTGCTGCACGTCCATCTCTTGATATTGTTCTCCCATTTGTTTTGTTGCTACTTCTTGCTCTTCTGCCTTCGACCTTTCCTTCCAGTACGGTCTTCAAAAGCGTTGTTTTGTCTTTTGGTGTTGCCAAAATATCCTAGTCGCCTTTTCTTTATTTCTTTCAACAATTTTGATCTCATTTGTTGTCACATATGAACCTCTGTTTTTGTTTCCATGAAATATGACATATTAATCACTGTGGAAGGTACTTGAACCTCACCACGTAAAATTCTGAAAGACAGCACTCGGTGCACTGCAGCCAGTATTCATTATAGAGTCGGCATGGTGGAATTTTTATTTTAAGCTAGAGAAAAGGCAAAGTCGGACCAAGAAATATGTTTCTGGGTGCTCAAAGAAGATGTCACGGAAGAACATCATCAACAAATTTGAATGTTGAATGCTGAATGCTGAATTAAGAATCGACCTTACAGCCCTCGGGACACCTCTATAAGCCCCCCGTCCCCATTTTCAGCAGTAAGCGAAGAGTTCCATTTTTGATGGTACCAGTAACTGACCGGTGTCCGTCTCGCCTTTTCCTTATGTGTTAAGCCGCGGCCAGATCCCCCTGTAAGTCCTCGCAGCGCCATTCTCCCCAGACCGTAATGATCTATCTGTGCCTCTGCACTGTTTAATCGCTCCCAAAAAGCCCTCACAGCATCCACCTTGTAATAATCACTTCACCACAAAGCGGTGCAGAAACGGCCAGTCTATCTTCTGTTCATTTCCCAGCACAGCGGTATCACCTGTAAAAAATATCCAAAGGACGCTAACTATCCGGGACCTCTGTCTCCACTTTTCTCAGCATGCTCTACGAGTCAGTTACAATCACAGCGGAAGGCGGCAGTGACTACCTCCACCTCCATTCTCAAACTAGACGTTGTGATTTAATATGCCAGGCCTTTGCTGCACTAAGCGACGTCCATTCGCTTTGCTATGAATCCCCATGGACTTCGTCCAGCTTTATAACCAACATAATTGATCAAGAAACCCTCGCAGGGGTTTCGGTGTCCAATTTTGAAGGGAAAAAAAGGATAACCCCACTGCCCTCTTATAAGAATGTTGTAAAAAGCGACCAGTTAGGGATGCTTACTTCGAAGTTGAAGTGCATCTGCCTGAGAGGCAAGGAACCAACTGTGTGCGTACAAAAAAGCCAGATTTCCAAAACGGATGGGCACGCAAAATTCAAGTTATGGAACAAGACCAGAGACCAAAATTGGACGAACAACCTTAACTTTACGCCAAAGTTTACAACTGGAGATCGATAAATAGAAGATCCAGTATGTTAAAGGACTGACATTTTAGACAGGATTACGTTTAACATATGGTTGTCTAAAAGATTTGACACAGCTGACAGCAGCAATTCAGTTCTGTTTGCACTTTGTTGAAAATTGCATTTGTTCTACATATAATTAAAACATACCTTGTCACCTAATAGCTGAAATTAGTCTCTATCAAACATTTTTTTTTGAAATGGCTTTTATAAAATTAATTACGTTTTTGTTAATCATATTTTGTTTTACTACTAATAGCTTGCATTTTCAACAATAATATTCAACTTTACTAATCCCAGTTCCGTTAGCTGTAGTTAAATTTTCTCCTTGCAATGTAAAAATTGGATGTAATTGTTTAAAGTAGAAGTAAGTAAAGATCCCTTTCCACGCCGTTAGGCGCGTCGGGCATATGGGAAGAGCACCCATACTTTTACAGACCTGTCGGCACTAGGTGGGTAATGTGGTCAGCATTACGCCAGCCGTCTTTACTTCCCCAGGAAAAACATAATGTTACCCATTGTAGGCTGGGTCGACCTGCGACGCCCCATACCAAGATAAAAAGACAGCAGTGGGTTTCGAATGCGGTACGTTGGAATTACGAGTCGGACTCGCAACTCATAAGCCACGGACGCCGCTATTGTTGAAAACGCAAGCTAAAATTAGTAAAATGAATTATATTGAAAACGTGAAATGTGAATAGTAAAATGGACTGTAATTGTCGAAAAGGCTTCTTTAAAAAAAAAAAAAAATAGAGTGTGGTTGTAAAAGAAGCCAGAGCAGATTAGTAAAATAGTGTGACTGTACCAAAATCGAGATGAATTTAGAACAGTGGCCTTTAGCTGGGAAAAGCAAGAATGGAAATATCTTACAAAAAGGTTGACGGAGTCAACAGTTGCTGAGAAATAAAAAGATGAGAATCCTATTAACAGATATAAATAGCTTACTAACCCTTCGCGGCATATAAACAGCACGATAAACACAATGCCATGTATTGATTAGCATTTGCAGTTCTCTTTATGCCTAGTGGCACAAACGGTTTCAGAGAAGACTTTCCATGCTTTCTTGTCCTGTGAAATCTTCAGTGCAGTTTTCTATGTCAGAGATACAGCACTCATGTCACTTTCGATCGTTCGTCTCCATGTTGTTTTTGGGACCCCTTCTTTCTCTCTCTCTCTGGTGTCCATGTGAGAGCTTTTTGGCAAATATATCAGGATTCATTTTCATAACATGGCTAAGCTATTTCCATCTTATCATGGTTAGCATACTTTCTAGAGTTTCTTGGTTTGTGACTTGAAGTAGTTTAGTGTTTGAGATTGTATCTGGCCAGAAAATTTAATAATTCTATGTAGACATGTGTGATGGAAGGTGGAGAACTTGTGGGCATCCTTTCTGGTCATTCTCCAGCATTTTGCTGCAGAAAGAAGAACTGGCAAAATGATGCTCTTGTAGAGTCGGAGTTTCGTTCCTCTGTAGTAACTGTTGGAATTCCCGATTGGCCTCATCTTTGCAAAAGCAGCTCTTGCTTTGTTCAGGTGTGACTGTATGTCTTCCGCTGTCCCTCCCAGTAGGGACACCACACTACCAAGATGTGTGAAATGTTCCACATTTTCAAGTGTTTGGTTATTTATGGTCACTGGTTGTTGGTTTTGACTGTTTGCCATGATCTTAGTTTTCCTTGTATTTATTCTTAGTCAAACAATTTCTGCTGTGCTATGTAGTCTGTTACTTTTCTTGTTCATGTTTTTGTGATAGGAGTGCTATATCATTTGCAAAATCAAGGTCCTCAGGCATGGTGAATGGAGTCTATCGTATGCCTCTCGATGTTTACTGTGTTTTTTAGCATCCAATCAAATCACAAGGTTGTAGAGGAGGGATGACATAACACATCCTTGTCTTACACCTATGTTTACTGGGAAAGATGTTTTGTAATTTTTTTAAAACTGAAGAAATAGTCTTTATAGAAGAGAGCAATTATGGGTGACTATCTTTTCTGGGATTCCATAATGTCGTAATATTTTTTAAGAGACTGTCTCTATGGACGCTGTCAAAAGCTTTCACGAAGTCCACAAAATTGATATATATATATATATATATATATACATATACACACACACACACACACACACACACACACATATATATATATATATATATATATATATATATATATATATATATATATATACTTCTTTGGCATTAACTGCATTGTTCTAAAATATGGCGTAGGGTGAAGATGTGCTCAACTATTCCTCTGCCCATTCTGAATCCTGCTTGTTCTATTCGTAGGCGTTTACCTACTCCTTTTTCGAGCCGCATTATGATGAATTTACAAAAAAATTAGTTGCTTGGTACTTAGATTAGTGTAATTCCCCTCCAATTATTGCAGTCTGTTAAATCTCGTTGGGGTGGGGTAGATCTGAACTATTGTTCCTTCAGTCTAGTCATCAGGCAACACTTCTTTTTCCCAAATATCACTGAACAATTATTCTAGAAGGCTGGCAGTTATGTTGGGATCTACTTTGAGTTCTGCTGGCAGTTCGTCTTTGCCTGGTGCTTTGTTGTTCTTTAAAAAGTGTGGATAGCTTTAAGGATTTCTTGTTTGCTAGGTGGTTTAATAATAGTGTCAATGTCCCGAGAGGCTGATTAAATACGTGGGAGATGTTCAGGATCAGGTCTATTCAAGAGGTTAGAGAAGTGTTTAGTAAATTGCATGTTTTGTTTGTGTTCTGTGGTAAGCCTTGGTTATATCTAATGGACTTGCTGTGGTAATTGTTTCTACCTCCGCAAATTTATGAGGTAATTTTGTGTAGGGTTTGTAAATCATGTGCTTTAGCAGCATTTTCTGCTAGATTTTCCATAAATCTCCTCCTGTCAGGTCTGCCACTTTTCTTTAACAGTTTATTTAAGAGCAAACTAGACAACATAAAAATTGGAATCTACAGTTACCCTACTAGGTAACAAACCTCTCACAGCCAAATGACGACAACGCCTCACAACCCCGTTTCTCTACCCCGAGCTGCTGGCTGGAGGTTTGTACAGTCTCAATACGGAAGGTACAACTACAGGGTGATCCTAGATAGACTTTTCAGTATGGTATAACCTGCAGTCCAGTGTGGGTAAGGATGTTTCCATTATAAACAAGTGTACTTCGATGACCGACTGACTGCAGGGATGCACTGATTCATTTTGAGGCTAAAGATATGACATGGCAACTTTAGTTTTGGATTTATATTGTCTAGTTGGTCTGTCTAGCCCTAATTCTCTCCCTCACATTTACGAATGCCAATTTCATACTTCGCCCCATCCTGCTCTTCGTTCCTTTGTTTTGCTCTTCCTTCCTTCCTTCCTTCCTTCCTTCCTTCCTTCCTTCCTTCCTTCCTTCCTTCCTTCCTTCCTTCCTTCCCTCCTTCCCTCCTTCCCTCCCTCCCTCCCTCCCTCCCTCCCTCCCTCCCCCCTCCCTCCCTCCCTCCCCTCCCTCCCTCCCTCCCTCCCTCCCTCCCTCCCTCCCTCCCTCCCTCCTTCCTTCCTTCCTTCCTTCCTTCCTTCCTTCCTTCCTTCTTCCTTCCTTCCTTCCTCCCTCCCTCCCTCCCTCCCTCCCTCCCTCCCTCCCTCCCTCCCTCCCTCCCTCCCTCCCTTCCTTCCTTCCTTCCTTCCTTCCTTTCTTCCTTCCTTCCTTCCTTACCTTTCTTCCTTCTTTCCGTCCTTCCTTTCTCCCTCCCCTCCTTCCTGCTTCTTCTTCTTCTTCTTTTTTTCTTTTTCATTTTTTTCTTTCTTTTCCTTCTTCTTCTTCTTCTTCTTCTTCTTCTTCTTCTTCTTCTTCTTCTTCTTCTTCTTCTTCTTCTTCTTCTTTTTCTTCTTCTTCTTCTTCTTCTTCTTCTTCTTCTTCTTCTTCTTCTTCTTCTTCTTCTTCTTCTTCTTCTTCTTTCTTCTTTTTCTTATTCTTCTCCTTCTCCTTTTGCGTTGCCTTATAATAGCGGTTGAGACACTGTGTGTGGTTTTCAGCTAGACTGTGATATCTGGGCCTTTCGGCCTAGCACATCCAACTTCAGCAAACTCATAGTCAGTTAACTTCATGCTTATTAGTGGAGCTGATCAATCCCCCCCCCCCCCCATGGGGTCCTGGAAGCTAACCGTGTTGAGCGTCAATCAACGTTAATTTGCCTTTTATATTGCGCCTGTAAACAGTAACCTGATTTTGTATCAAATTAATCAGTTCATAAAATATATCTATATACTTACTTCCCCTATTATCTTGCACACCCTCGTAAATGCCAAAATCTGTTGGAGAAAACAAGAAAATGACACACTGAATTTTATTGTGGCAAAGCCTGCGAGAACAAAAATAAAAATAAAAAAAATAAAAATGTGCAACCAGCTATATTTGATCCCACTAACTACCTCTCTCTCTCTCTCTCTCTCTCTCTCTCTCTCTCTTATTCTGTTTGTACACGTGATACACGTGAAATGTGACTCACAAGTAAATTAGTTAATATACTAGCTATCGCAGCTTGGGGCGGTGGGATTCTTTACAGCTCATACAGAAGCACGAAGAAATGACTGCAACACGAATAACAGGAGGTTGTTGACAAACATGGAAAGCAAGATAAAACAGCATGGTTTTATGAAAAATATGAGTTGGTCCTTCAAAGCAAAATCATACATATTAACTACACGTTTTATACATATAGGGAAAACGTGTATGTTACAGGCTAGTGTCATAGACCGCCGTTAATGAGTGATCACTATATAACAGACAACAAAGACCATTAACGGGGTGTCACCGTGATTAACTTGTCATCTCTGTCTGGCGTGTCATATCTGAGAAAAGAATGCATTTGTTTACAAACTCTCGTGGCAACAGCTGACAGCGAAACGCAATTAAACCAAGTAATTTGTCGCTTGTAGCACGGTCAGTGCAAAAAAAAAAAAATTTAGAAAATTAATTATTTGTCAAGGTGCTAGTATTTGATTCGTCCAAAAAGTTGTATAACCACGTCATCTGTAAAATCAAGAGAGCCGAGTTGAGTTGATTCAAGAACCGATATCACAGCACTCAGAGCACTTCCATAAGCGTTTTTTCCCCATCTTCAGCAGCCAGCGCAGATTTCCAATACGAATGGTGCCATAGCAGTCTGATGGTACGTCTGTCTTGCATTTTCTCTGGGCGTCGAGTATATCTCTTGCACTAAACGTCACCATTAGCTTTTGCTAAGAACTCCTAAGCACTTCTTTTGCCTCTTGACACTAAACCGTCTGTATAATAATCGCGTCAACTGAACGAGCATTTTCTTGAATTAATTGCTGAATTTCCACCTCAGTGGCACCTGCTGGCCGCTCTCGGCTCAATGTGATTTTGACTCTACACAAATCTGACTGTTCCGCGTGGCATTATGGCCCACTTCCTCCCTTCTTCTAATGTTATAAACGATGCAAACATGTCTGATTGTGTCTTCTGCCTGAGCCTTTTATGAATTCCCTCTTATCAGCCGCTGACTCTTAACTGCGTCCGCAGCTTCGTGCAAAGGGTGATCTGTATCTGCAGCTTTTTTGAAATATGACTTCGCTTGCAGCACCTTGAGCCTAACTGCAACAGTCGGCAAACCAAAGAAGTATTGCATACAAACCACGGGGTGTCTCTGGTACAGCCCATAACGATCCGCATAGCTGCGTTCTGTATGCGCTTTATTTCAGCTAGTTGACTCTTTGAGACACCAAGCAGTCCTAGTCCATAATCAATTACTTCTTCTTCTCTTCCACCAGCGAAGTGTCGGGGAGAGATGTAATGTTCGTTGATGAGCTCTGTCAAGAGCACTATTAAGACTGATGTTCATTTCTGTAAGGCTGTTCTTAATGCCATCACTCCATGTTTTCCGAGGTCTTCCACTCGCTCTATACCCGTTGTAACGTTTTAGTGTGGCTCGTTGTGGCGGATAGTACCGGGGCATTCGTGTTAGGTGTCCAAACCACTTCATTTGTTGTTCTTTGATGACCTGTAAGACTGGCTTTATTCCTAGCATTCGTCTGATTTCATGATTTCGTATTCTGTCTTTCCTTGAAACTCCTGCAGCTCTTCTAAGGTATTTCATTTCTGTTGTCACAATTTTACGTTCATTGGAGGATG
>CAJHNH020004691.1:147500-177500 GCA_905116865.2 Candidula unifasciata | reverse complement strand
CAACAGTACTGATTTGAGATTATAATTAAACATTTTAAGCTTAGTGTTTCTTTTAATTTCTTTTGACCTCCACAAATTCTAGAGTGCTGTTTTTTAATATTTCTATCAGTTATGTAGCAGCTATATTAAGAAAATTATTGTTCGTCGAAGACTACAACTCGTATGTCAGCAAAGCGAGATTAAGAAGTATTAGTTTTATAATGTTATTCAAGGAGCGGCTGCCCGGCTGGTTATATCACTGATCTCTCGTGCTGGAGATCAGGGTTCGATCCTCAGTAAGGGAAAGAGGGATTCTTCTGTCAATGGCAATAATGGAAACCCTGAGCTACAAAGTTCATGGAAACTGCATTAGCCATGCGCCCACTAATCCTCAGTCTCACACATCCCCCTTTACCTTGTCCTAAACAGCCCTAAGAGTGGTATATTCAGATCGTAATTTAAAGACACTTTTAACTACTTCACTTAGAGAAAAAAATGCTGTATCTGTTCTTGACGACCAGAGAAGTGAAAAAAGTGTCTGGATTTAGCAACTGTAAGCATTACTTCTAGTTTATATTCAACACATGAACTATTTATCAGCAGTTACTTTTAAGAACGCTAAAACAAAACTTGGTTAAACATCAGTGTCACTTAACTCTTAAGATACATGTATCAAATTGGCTCAAACATTTTGAACTTGTCAACAACAAAAAAACAAAAAAAGAGACAATCCTTCTTAGCAGGGGAGCCGACACAAAGAAAATATCGGGAGAGGATGTAGGAGAAAGGGGTAGGGGCGGCGAGATATGTTTACACATTTTCAAGGGGTTCTGAGCTTTGTTAAAGTACGTTCACAAACCTCTAAGCTACCGAGAAGAAAAAAAAAACAACAACACAATTTTATGAACTGATAAAGAAGTCCTGTTTTTGATAGAAACCTTAAACAACTACTGCAGTACAATGTTATTACGAAGAACAAAATACTTCTCTTTTAACTTTGTGTTCCCCACGGTAATTAATCTTGTAAAAGCTGAGTTCCCCGTGTGAGTTCTGGGGCCTCATTTAGAGAGGGAGGGGAGAGAGGGAGTGAGGGGAGAAAGGGAGTGAGGGGAGAGAGGGAGGGAGGGGAGATAGGGAGGGAGAGGAGAGATTAAGTGAGGGAGGGGAGATAAGGAGGGAGGGAGGGGAGAGGGAGAGAGGGAGAGGGAGAGAGGGAGAAGGGTGGAGGGGAGAGGGAGGGAGTGGAGAGGGAGGGAGGGGAGAGAGGAGGGAGGAAGTGAGGGAGGTTGAAATTGTTCTCCAACATGCATGTCGTTAAATGAGACTAATTAGGGCTTTGATATTGCAGATACTGCAGCCTAGCTGTAAACTACAATACAATTTTCCAACGCGCCGCCTTGAAAAGAGGGAGAAGTGCTAGAGTCCGTCACAGAAGTAGTGCCTAACTTTAAAAATCTGTCATTCAGTATCCGCTCTGTGTAAGTTGTTGACATCTGGCATGCAACTTGTCAAGAATCATGTCCTTGCAAGACATTCTTTTCAATAACAGCAAACTACTAGTTTTTATTTTGCCCTTTATGCTGTATTAAAATACGCTGATTCAAAGAAATAATCAGCATATTTGCCATTAACCGAGTAACGGGAACTTTTCAACATCAAAGTTCACGCGTTTCATTCTCAGGTGCTCATTTCCAGCATTAGCCTCCCTTGAGTTGTGGATGTTTTATTGTATGCGGGAGGGGTTATCAAAATAATCACCACGTTTGAGCTGATTTCTAAACAATCTCAGGCGGGAGAAGCTATCAAAATAATCAACATTCATTGCTGCACATTTGAAATAATTTTCAAATAATTTCCATACGTGTGTCAATTAGTATAAACTATATTTGTTAGGATGCAAAAATCATTTGTCAAACAAAGATCAAATAAATGCGCCGTTTTTAGAAAACAGCAGCAGCTATGCAATTGTAAATTATAAAATCATAAGGACATGGAAAATCTAAAACAACATGCACGAACTCCCGTTGATCCGTGTAGGAGTTTTCGAACCGTTTGTTAAAAGTGCGAAGGCACGATTTCTGAAACGCACTAAAGCTGACATTAAAAAAAAAAGGTTTTCTGCAGGGTTATTTCTAACAACCAGTTGGCCCTGATACCTTGAAAGAAAAAAAAATATAATTTAATCTTCGCCCTTCAAATTATGTTGTTCTAATAGCAGTGGGAAAAACCCTGCTAGATATTACCAAACAACTGCCGGTTAAAATAATTTGAAAGGAGGAAATCAATAGAAGAATATAACATAAATTGCATAGATTCATTAGAAAGAGCTTCATTCATCGCAGAACTACAAGTCCACTACTATATAACAAGATCGAAGGAAAGTTATATTAGTCAACGCAAAAAGGGTTGCGGGAGGGACGATATGTTTTATAAGACTGATAAGATGATGTCATCCTTATCCAGAATCTAGAAACTACAAAGTGATAGAACGAGAGAAAGCAAGAGAGAGAGAGAGAGAGAGAGAGAGAGAGAGAGAGAGAGAGAGAGAGAGAGAGAGAGAGAGAGAGAAGAGACGGGCGGACAGCGAGAAGAGGAGAAATATAAAGCAAAAGATAAATGCATAAATGATGACGGAGTGTTATTACAAAATGTGATGCAGATGACAGACAGGCAGGCAGATAAACACATAAACTAACACATAAAAAGAAGAGAAGGATATCGATCAACCCACCGACAAACAGACAGATNTCACTCGCCCTGTTCCTAATAAAATTCATTAAGTATGATATAACATCTAAACTTCCTTGCCTTCGCTTGGTGAGGTACAAAGTTCAGCTAATGTTATTGATTAAAACGAGCCAATTGGCCTTGTTTTTCTTGGCTATCCCAGGGACGTGGTCTGAGAGCAACATAGCTCAGATTTTAGTTCGGTTAATCTGGTGGAGGGAATGTGTTGAGAGGAACATCCCTACTCAACAACATTATAAACCATTAAATACCCACCGTCACGTCACAACAGTAATGGAAATGTAATATAACCACGTGATCCTTTTGTTCACTAGACACTTGTTTGCACCTCTTAACTGCCACTGCTTCTGTTATAATGTTATAATACAACAACTTATGGCAGTCAATAAAATGTACAATTAATTGTATGTCTCAAAATTATTATTTAAATTTACATAGGGAAATACAATCACCCGGTACAAAACAGCAGTCAGCGTAAACTTATTAAGAAACAGGCAAAGATAAATTACAAATCACCCCGTACAAAACAGCAGTCAGCGTGAACTTATTGAGAAGCAGGCAAAGAGAAATTAAAAATCACCCCGTACAAAACAGCAGTCAGCGTAAACTTATTGAGAAGCAGGCAAAGAGAAATTACAAATCACCCGGTACAAAACAGCAGTCAGCGTGAACTAACTGAGAGCATGCATAGGCAAAGTTCCGGGCGCTTAAGGGTACGCACAACGGGAAATGAAGATGCTTTTTGAAAAACATCGGTTTGGAAAGTTACTATGTCCATGGTAGTGAGGAAGCTATACAATCTGCTGCGTATAGAAAGTGTTCTAGTAACCATCTAGATTTGCGTTCTTTGTGTCAAGACTGAGGCAACACAAATACCACGCTGAGATACTTCGGGTCAAAATGGACGCTAGGCACGGTCACTGTTTTGAGTCATGGCAAAAGTTTTTGCTTTTGCCAGACAGTGGCGGTTGCATTTTTGCTACATTTATAGACTGAAAGGGTATAGTTTTGTCGCACCGCTACTGAGTTGAGTGCTTGGCGCGACACTATGAGCTGCGGATTTAATTTGGAATGTTTTTCGACTGTGACAAACATGGTGTTGTGAATTGTAGATTCATAAAATAGCGTGTAGCCTGTCGTCGCAATATTGGTGGTGCCCTTATGTAATTGCAATTGATCGCGTGTGCAACTGCTGATCTGTTGGTAACTTCTGCTACTTTCGATGATGAACTGCATTTCTAGTGTCGGACTTCTGATGGCTACCGTATGCTTTTAATGCGTGTGTATGCTAGTGCATATGATGAGACAGCAGTCTGTCAATCTTTCCACAAGGGACTGTGATGAACATTCTGTGTGTTTTACGTTGGGACAGGAGCGGAGCAACTATGGGGTGACCCGTTTGCTATGAAGCTGAAACTAAAATTACCAAGATTCCCAAGACAGGCTGAGCGATTTACTAGGACGCCTTTGTAATTGCACCCGTGTGTTGGCGAGACCCTGAGGGGAAATTCAGAATTGTAACACTACACCACAGGAAGTATTTTGGAGAGAGGAAGTGACTACTTATGGTAGGGTTGGTCTTGAAGTTGGATACATGATCCCATAAAAGATCCATCCACAAAAGCAAAATACCGGTTTTAAACATGAAATAAAGAACGACCAAAAATACACGAAAAAAGAGAAATGGAGACAGAGAGAAAATAAGCAGTTAAGTTAGCTGCAGCAGATGACAGAGTATAAGATTGCTTACGTTGAGTTAGCTGCAGGAGATGACAGAGTATAAGATTGCTTACGTTGAGTTAGCTGCAGGAGATGGCAGAGTATAAGATTGCTTATGTTGAGTTAGCTGCAGGAGATGACAGAGTATAATATTGCTTATGTTGTTAGCTGCAGGAGATGGCAGAGTATAAGATTGCTTATGTTAAGTTAGCTGCAGGAGATGGCAAAGTATCAGATTGCTTTTGTTAAGTTAGCTGCAGGAGATGACAGAGTATAAGATTGCTTATGTTGAGTTAGCTGCAGGAGATGACAGAGTATAAGATTGCTTATGTTGAGTTAGCTGCAGGAGATGGCAAAGTTTCAGATTGATTATGTTGAGTTAGCTGCAGGAGATGGCAGAGTATAAGATTGCTTATGTTGAGTTAGCTGCAGGAGATGGCAAAGTATCAGATTGATTATGTTGAGTTAGCTGCAGGAGATGGCAAAGTATAAGATTGATTATGTTGAGTTAGCTGCAGGAGATGGCAAAGTTTCAGATTGATTATGTTGAGTTAGCTGCAGGAGATGGCAAAGTATAAGATTGCTTATGTTAAGTTAGCTGCAGGAGATGGCAAAGTATAAGATTGCTTATGTTGAGTTAGCTGCAGGAGATGGCAGAGTATCTGATTGCTTATGTTGAGTTAGCTGCAGGAGATGACAG
This sequence comes from Candidula unifasciata, assembly GCA_905116865.2. Classification (NCBI taxonomy): domain Eukaryota; kingdom Metazoa; phylum Mollusca; class Gastropoda; order Stylommatophora; family Geomitridae; genus Candidula; species Candidula unifasciata. The sequence goes on along the minus strand of CAJHNH020004691.1, from coordinate 172,354 downwards.
AGTATAAGATTGCTTATGTTGAGTTAGTTGCAGGAGATGGCAAAGTTTCAGATTGATTATGTTGAGTTAGCTGCAGGAGATGACAGAGTATAAAATTGCTTATGTTGAGTTAGCTGCAGGAGATGACATAAGATTTATAAGAGTATAAGATTGTACGGCGATCTGATTTAGGAATATTGCTGCACTGGGAGATATATGGCAGAAAAAGGGGAAAGATTATTCAGAGGTGGATCTCACTGGCTTAACAATAGTCACTTCATCGTAGATTGCACCTCACCACTGTGTTTGAAACAGTCTCTAAATAGTGTTTGGACACTGTTAGAATATGACGCATCATTGCCAGTTATAGACTCGGGGTATTTCCTTCTAGAATAAACAAAGGTGCCATTACCTACCGTAACGTTTAAAAGAAAAAATTACGGTACATGTAGTCACAACACAGCGACCATTACAGTAGTACTGAAAAAATAAAGTTCTTGTAATGATACTTAGAATTTCGTGGACTGCCAAAAAAGAACAATCAAGATGTTTAAATAGAGGGCGCGCTCGAAGACAACTTATCACAAACATCAGAAAGAGACAGTCATCAATTGTTTGGGGTCATATTATGAGAAGAGGGATTGTGGAATATGTTGTGACCACTGGCAAGATCTGTGGAAATATAAGAGACAGAGGAAGGTAACGTGAGGATATTCTTGACAGCCTTTTGTCATGGCATCGAGGGGTGTCAGCACACGAAATGATATGTGCTGTTGGCGATTTAGTCATGTGTACATGTGGACTGGCAACTGAGACAACAGATCCAAGACTGTCCCAAATACAACGTATCAAGGCAAAACGTTTGGCCAAATGAAACACCGATGCAAGCCACCAAATTTTACGGGTCGCTGGGTAAATTACAAAAGACAGTGAAATTCACACTAGAAACACAATTGCAGACATAGATAATTTATTTCAAGCGAACGAAAGAAGAAGAAGAAGAAGAAAAAAAGAAGAATAAGAAGAAGAAGAAGCTGTTGACAATCGCAAACTGTGGAGAGGCATGAACGCCCACGACTGCCGACAAGGTACTTGATCAAGATGAAAAGTTTGTCTTAAAAAAAAACCTCCCGTTAAGACTATACTAACCACAATGCAACTCTACGAATAGCGGACGGCTAGACTTGTCAACATCTTCACAATTTTGTGTACATTTCCGCGTCGTTTATTACAGTTCTTTATAAATTTAATGTCAATTATATTTCAATTTCCGCAAACGAGTATTTAACTACTTCAGCCCCAATCTTTTTTTTTTTACTTTAACTCATTTAATCCCAAAGTGTTGAGCTTAAAACCAATAAATAATTAGGACCGATGAAGATCAACTTAAACAGTATGCGACAAAAACAGTTAAACTATTTTTCGAGACACCAAGAGTTAATGTAACTTTTTTCTACTGTAGAAAACAGTTGGGAAATCATATTCTTCTTCTTAAAGTTCATGCGTGTGGCACTGGTAGTCATGTCTATCCACAACCTTCTGTCTCGTGTACTCTCAATCAACTCTGACACAGATGAACCTTGGTGCCATAATGTCAGACTGTCCAGCACCTTTTTTCTCGGTCTTCCTCTGGGTCTCCTCCACTCCAACTTTCCTACAATCACGATGTGCTCTCATTTTCTCCTTCTCATCACATGACCAAAGAAAGTAGATTGTCTTTGATGTGGACAATTAGTTCTCTTCGTGAGTCAATTTCTTTCAAGACATCCTCATTATACTTTTTTATGTATTCAGTGTATTCTCATCATTCGTCCATTAAAAAAAAAAACCAATTCCCTTCTCCTTCAAATAATTTTTCACCAATCTACCAACTGTCCATGATTCACTTCCATATATGAAGATAGGATTTATATCGCTTTAAAGAATTATACTTTTCGTCTCAGTTGACAAAGAAAGATTACATATTATCTTTGAAACAATCCATAAAAACGAAGTGAATTGTCTGGCGCCGATGGAGTTTATAAGTTCGTTCACTTGGCGGTAACTCCGCTTAGACCTGTCCCAAGCCCGGCTGTAAAAGGAGGAGGGTCTGGTTGAACCTGAGTGCTTCATGCAACCATGAGCAAGTCAGACGACTTGCATGGAAACCGCAAGAGGGCAGCCCCTTAACCATGTGGAGGCACAATAGGCCAATAACCTGTTTGCCTTGAACTACGATTACAAGTTACCATTGGGAGAAAACCGGGCGGATCTTAACGGCGACGAACTGGCATGGCTTACGATTTACGCAACATGGAACATGCGAGGCATTAACGGGTTGGAAAATGAGGTATTAAGGGAGATGAGAAAAGTAAAATTAGGAATCTTAGCTCTGACTGAAACCAAGAAAAAGGGACAGGGAATCACAGACCACGCTGGAAGTATGCTGCTCTACAGTGGTGTCCCTACGATGCAGAGAGCCAAAGGAGGTGTTGGCTGTTTTGTAGCCAGGAATCAAGTTAGTAACATCACGAGATAGAAATTCCTGAAAAAAAAAGAAGATAAAACTGTCAATATTGTCGTTGTTTGCGGACCAAATGAAGACCAGCAAGTAGATATGAAAGTGGTCCCCGTGTGGGTTCCGGGGCCCCATTGCAGGGAAAACAAGAATAGACCCACTGCCTCCCCATAAGCTTGTCGTAAGAGTCGACTAATTGGGGGACTTCCTTTGAAGTCGGAGTGCATCTGCCGGAGAGGCAAGGAACCAACAGTCTGTATTCAAGAGAATGAGATCTGTAAAACTGATGCACACGCAACACTCAGGTTCTGGAGCAGGACTACAGTTCAGTAGTGGACGAGCAACCAGAACTTTCCGCCAGAGTGTACAGCTGGTGAACGCGAAGAAGAAGAAGAATATATGAAAGTAGAAATCTTTGAAATGCTCCAAAAGACCATAGATGACTATCACGAAAAAATGATTTTCATTGGAGATCTAAATACCAGAGTAGGGAATGATCACTCTAGATGGGGTGGAGTGGTGGGGAGATGTGGTGAAGATGTTTTGAATGACAATGGCAAGCGGTTTCTCAGATTCTGCAGGGAACAGAGTCTTATCATTACAAACACAAAATTCCTTCACAAACGTATACATGCATAAACAAGATGTAAACCTTCACAGAATGAGAAATCCATCATTGACTATGTAGTAAGGAAAGGTTTCTTCAAGTTTGTGAGAGACGCCAAAGTTATGAGAGGACCAGAGACTGGAAATAACTACTATCTGGTCACAATAAAGAGAACGACTGAAAGAACTGATCCAACAAGGCAACACGGACAACCATGCAAGAAACATAGAAGGGATTATGATTAAGGCACACAAACTAAGAAAGCCAGAGGTTAAGGCTAAATACCAGGATCTCAGACTGAAACTAATAGGAACTGAAGAAGAACCGCCAGAGGACACTGATACCCTCTGGTGGAGATTTAAGAATATCCTTACAGCAGCTGCAGTAGAAGCATGTGGTGAAGTCCCAAAGGGAAGGTGGGGACAAAGGACACATTGGTGGACAGAAAAAGTCAAAGTGACAATAGGAGGGAAAAAGGCTTAAAAGCTGTACGTGGCAGCCAGGAACACAGCTGAAGAAATAGAGAAATATAAACAATATGTGAAACTCAAAACAGAGGCCAAAAATACAGTGCTTAATGCACAACAGAAATCATGGAAAGAATTGGGAGAAAAGTTGGAAAAGAATGCAAGAGAAAATAAAAAAAGTGTTAAACAAGACCCTCAAGAACATGAGCATGGAGAAAGAATGCCCGCTGAAATTCATAAAAGTAAAGGAAGGGGCTTTGCTTACCACCACAGATGATATTATGGACAGTTGGAGATAATACTTCTCGGAGCTTCTCTGTGTTGAGGAAAGTCACGTCCCAGAAATAACGGACCTCACTGCAGAGAAATAGTGTCTTTTACTTATGTTCAAAAGCATCAAATTATTTTCTTTAGAGTTTGTAAACTCACATTAAAAAAATTTACCATGTGTTGATATGTTAGTTGCATATCCTTTACAGAACATTGCAGAACCAGCTTCAGCACTTGTTGGCTGTTATGTTTTTTTTCTATACACATTTTACATTCAGTTGTTTGCCACTGGACTAAACGGTCAGCTCTCGATACTACTGTCGAAACCAACTTAAGACGAATTGTCCGCAGCTGGGATCGAACCCAGTAGCCCGGTATTACAAAGCGCGTTCGCAACGCCTAAGCCACAGAATCATATGCTAATGTTTGTTTATAAATCCCCCCCCCCCCACAAAAAATGCAATTACAAAAAAGGCTTATATTAAGCCAGAGGCTTTTAATGGCCACAGTCCTGGGAAGTAAAGGCGGCTGGCGTGATGATGACCACATCTCCCATCTTGTGCCGATTGGTCTATAAAAATATAAGTCTAGCCCTTTATGCCCTTTAGCCTAAAGGCGCGGAAAAGCGACCTTTACGTTTTAATGGCCACGAGATCTATTTGTATTCTAAACTCCGCAAATGTTTAGAACAATCACGTCAGGAAGAATGCAGCCATGTAACATACACTTTAATAGAGGGGAATTACACTCAAGGAGAAGTTTACTCGCGTAGAAACTGTAGAGTATCGGTTCTTAACCTGTGGGTCACGACCCTTTAGTGGGTCACAAGGGTCGCATAAGACCATCGGAAAAAAATACTGATTACAGTTATTAAGTAGCAACGAAAATAATTGTATGGCTAGGAGTCGCCACAACATGAGGAACTGTTAAAGGGACGCGACAACATGAGAAACCATGAAAAGGTCGCGGCATTAGTAGGGTTTAGAACCACTGCTGTAAAGGCATTCAATATATTGTTGTTACACAATGCAAACATCAGTCGAAGGTTACGTGGTATACGCTTGTTATGTGGTCATTTTTGTTGTCTTTTTCTTTTTTCTAATCACTGCTCAAACTATATATATACATATTCGTATTGTGAACATGTTGTTCATGCTCGCACGCACCCATTCGTCACACACACACACACGCACGCACGCACGCGCACCCTCCCGCCCGCTCGCCGGCACGCACGCACGCACGCACGCACGCACACACACACACAGAGACTTACTCAAAACATATATCTGAATGGTGCCACTTTGTATCACCGGGTGTTTATCGCTCGGTGTGATGTCCTTGTGGGGTTGTACGTCATCACTATCATTACATACACATCATTTAGTGCTGGCATATATATATATATATATATATATATATATATATATATATATATATATATATATATATATATATATATATATATACACACACATACATGCATAACAATACATAAATAAATATGCATGCATATATATATATATATATATATATATATATATATATATATATATATATATATATATATATATATATACACACACACACACATACATGCATAACAATACATAAATAAAATATGCATGTATATGAAACCTAAAACATATAGACCGGAATATACAAACATGAGACATCCAGACAGACATGAATGTTAATAAAGAGACAACAGAAAACATTATCAAATAAACAGACAGGTAGACTGACGCATAGACACAGACAGACTTATAGACCAGTAGTGTTGTAGACAATTACGCATACGCATTTAGACAGCCGAAGCGGTAAGCACAGATTCTAGATGATGTGCATTTACAGTAAGGCATCAGTACTGTAAAACTGAAAATCTAAGTGCTTATTTTTGTGTACATTTCAGGCGACCAAGAACTCCTCCCAACCCGTCATCATTGAAATGGGCAAATCTGCAGATGCCATTGTGACTGCGGTGTCGAGGTTCTATTTGGAGCAAATGTTTTTACAAATGCTTGATAATTAACGCCAGAAGCACTAAAAGGTAATATTTCCTGGGGTTGTGGTTATATAAGGTTTTGAGGGCGTGTTTATAGTATAAATTAGAATTATTTTAATAAAAGCTGCAGATTTCAAGATGGTAATTGGTATGATTATGAAATTACACTGGTTTCTCAACGGATTAAGGTAAGAGTGACAAACATGCTTGTGTCTAGTATAGTATTGTATACCATAGAGATCACGATAAAACTGCACCATCCGAAGAGAAAGACGTAGAGGACGAGGCATAACCACGAAGCTTTTTATCATGATCCTGAAATGAACTTTCCCAACTGTCCACAGATGGTCGTTAGCAGTACATTGTTGAAGGGCAAATGTTCGCTGGTTTGAAATTTTAGGCCGCGACATCACCATTGTGCTGTTCCAATGGAAAGGTTTCTTTACATGAGCTCCCTGACTGACCAGAACCACTGAGGGAATGGCATGAATGGAATCCCACCTAAAGTCGAGAATTACTAAGCTTAATGCGTAAATAGACTAAACATTTTTCACATGATTTCCTTTGAGACCTCATTGCCCATGTTAAAAAGTGTCTGACACTGAGATACTGGAGAAAGACAATCAATGGATCGAAACACTAAAGGAAGTGCGTATTTAAATTCCCCATTTAGAAATGTGAATACTCTTTGTATTATTATTCTCACTTTGTGAGCTTTTCAACCTTCCAACGCTTTCGGACAGACAGACAGACAGAGGGACTTTTCGGACAGACGGACAGACGGACAGACGGACAGACGGACGGACGGACAGACGGGCAGACGGACAGACAGATTGACAGATTGACAGACAGACAGACAGACGACAGACAGACAGACAGACAGACAGACAGACAGACAGACAGACAGACAGATAGATAGATAGATAGATAGATAGATAGATAGATAGATAGATAGATAGATAGATAGATAGATAGATAGATAGATAGATAGATAGATAGATAGATAGATAGATAGATAGATAGATAGATAGATAGATAGATAGATAGATAGATAGATAGATAGATAGATAGATAGATAGATAGATAGAATAGATAGAATAGATAGATATAATAGATAGAATAGATAGATAGATAGGATAGGATAGATAGATAGATAGGATAGTTAGGATAGATAGATAGATAGATAGATAGGATAGATAGATAGGATAGATAGATAGGATAGATAGATAGGATAGATAGATAGGATAGATAGATAGGATAGATAGATAGGATAGATAGATAGGATAGATAGATAGGATAGATAGATAGGATAGATAGATAGGATAGATAGATAGGATAGATAGATAGGATAGATAGATAGGATAGATAGATAGGATAGATAGATAGGATAGATAGATAGGATAGATAGATAGATAGGATAGATAGATAGGATAGATGGATAGGATAGATGGATAGGATAGATGGATAGGATAGATGGATAGGATAGATGGATAGGATAGATGGATAGGATAGATAGACAGATAGATAGACAGACAGACAGACAGACAGACAGACAGACAGACAGACAGACAGACAGACAGACAGACAGACAGACAGACAGACAGACAGACAGACAGACAGACAGACAGACAGACAGACAGACAGACAGACAGACAGACAGACAGACAGACAGACAGACAGACAGACAGACAGACAGACAGACAGACAGACAGACAGACAGACAGACAGACAGACAGACAGACAGACAGACAGACAGACAGACAGACAGACAGACAGACAGACAGACAGACAGACAGACAGACAGACAGACAGACAGACAGACAGACAGACAGACAGACAGACAGACAGACAGACAGACAGACAGACAGACAGACAGATAGATAGATAGATAGATAGATAGATAGATAGATAGATAGATAGATAGATAGATAGATAGATAGATAGATAGATAGATAGATAGATAGATAGATAGATAGATAGATAGATAGATAGATAGATAGATAGATAGATAGATAGATAGATAGATAGATAGATAGATAGATAGATAGGATAGATAGATAGGATAGATAGATAGGATAGATAGATAGGATAGATAGATAGGATAGATAGATAGGATAGATAGATAGGATAGATAGATAGATAGATAGATAGATAGATATATAGATAGATAGATAGATAGATAGATAGATAGATAGATAGATAGATAGATAGATAGATAGATAGACTGCAATTATCGCCATAAAATGCAACTGTTGTGCTATTGTCACAGGGCTTTCTCTCGACAAAGTGAGATCGTTTCATCATCACTTGCTTTTTTTTGGGTGTTTTAGCTAATTAAAATAAATAACAAAATAATTTGTTTCTGTCTTCAAAAAAGATAATGTTTTGATTCTTGCACTTAAGTGTCTTCAGTACGTTAGAAATCTACTGCTTGCTGCGAAACTGTATGCAGATTTGTGGATAAATCACAAACAATGCTAGCAGTCTAATCACTATCATTGTGTTTCATACTACGACAGTAGTTAAGTAAAAAAGATACGCAAAGAAAGAACAACCTCTGCACAAATACCACCCAAAGTTTCACCAGAACGTCTTTATCAACGAACAATACAAGCTAATCAAAAAACTGCCAAGCAATAGGAACGACGCACCTAAAATTAAACCCTACCTACAGACACCTATTAAGAGGCGTGAATGCCAAAAAGTGAGGTACATGTTTATGATGACGATAATATTGTTGTTCCGAGAGATAAACAAATCAGATAATCTTTTGTGGGGCGCTAATGAAACTTTGTAGGGTTGTACAAACACACACACACAGGGGCAACAGTATAGGACACGTTACGAAAAATGTTGCATGGTTATGTAAACATACAAAACCAATAGTGAACTAGGTGTTAAGAAGATGTAGCAGGATTATACAAACATATAACATAAACACACAAACAATAACCGCCCCCTACAAACATATAAACATACAAAAACATTAAAAAAAAAAAACACCTTTGACACGTTAATAAACTACTGCATGGTTTTGCCAAACATAGAAACACGGTCAAGAGTCGAATGTAAGCTAATCAAATGTTGCAGGGTTTTACAAACATAAAAAAAAACACACGTCCAATTGCTTGTTAATATAATGTATGCAGTAGGGTTCTAGAAACATACAAACACAACTATCTGCTCTTGAGACCAATGTTTAAAAAAAGTGACACGAGGGAAACTTCCGCTTTCCCATCTCCTTCTCTGCGCAAACACGCATCTTCCACTTAAGAAACCCATCAACATCCTGCTCAAATTAACCATACAGTCTTATTCACATTGGACAGCAATCCTAGAGCGAGCGCACGGAGGAATGGAGAAGTCTATGTGAATTTAAGGGTCCGAACTTGACAACGCCTCAGTGACAGTATTTATTTGTGCGCTCTTTCGGACAAGCTATTTCCGAGACAGGGCTTTGCGAATTCTGTATGTATGCAATTCACGTATTGAAAACGTCTAGCCGCGTTGTATTTCGGTGTTAAATAGATTCTTGGCGAATGGCGACATTTTCGCAAACAAAATCGTCGTCATCAACATCTTTGTCATTGACATCCAACCCCCCCCCCCCCCCCCGGTTCCTCACCATCAACACAATCATCATTCTCATTAAGATCATCGTCAACACTATTATCTTCACCCTTAATAATACCCTCACCCACCACCACTCCAGTCATCATCATCAACAATACTATCATCATCATCATTGTCATGTTCCGAAACTGATTAAGTTAGAAACAAACTATAGTCAGACAAGATTACAATTCTAGCTGAAACATATGATAATCAAAATCGACTCACTCCTGAAGTTCGCGAGGGCCTTCAAAGAGCTGACATTCATACAGAAGAAAGAACGCACGAAACCTGTTTGCAAACAAACGCAAAACTCCCACAGCAAACCACTTATATAAGACCCAACAATGACTGTTCGGGGGTCTTCCATGACAGCTCTTTCCCAAAGGTGCCTCCCTGATGGCACTTCTTTGTGTAAAGAAGACACAAACAACAGACTACACAATTTATTGCCTGGCATATTTTGCTGTATCTCGTCAGGTGCATACTACAGTCACAATTGATTTAAATGAAGCAAATAGCTGAATCCTAGAAACTGAAACACAAATTCAGTTTCAGTTTCTAGGATTCAGCTATTTGCTTAATTTAAATCAATTGTGACTGTAGTATGCACCTGACAATCATCATTATCGTCATCAGCAACGACAACAGAAACATTATTATCCTTATCACCAACAATACTATCATCAACATCCTCATCATCATCAGTATCAATAATTCTATCGTCAGATTATCAGAATTCTATCGTCACCATTATTCTTACCAATCACCGTTATCAACATTCTCTTCCGTACCGTCATTACCATCTTCGTCGTGATTATCAGCATCCAACATCAGTAATACTTTCATTATCAGTATCATTTTCACTATACTTTATAATCATCTGCAACAGCATCGTTATCTTTCTTGCTTTATTAACATCATCAGCATTACTTTCGTCAGCTTTCTCAACATTACCATTTCATTCTCAAATGTATTCACCAACTAACTGGCTAGAGAACACGACACACACACACATTGTAATTGTAACTGATTCAGAAAGCATGCTGAGGAAGACCAGAACAGGTATGCTTCGTGCTGAGTGGCATGCTTCGCTGCGGAGGACACGAGTGAGGAGTATTGTCTGGATTTTTTCACCGGGTCATGCCGGTGTGTTGGGAAATGAACAGGCGGACAGACTGGCTGGCTCTGCACAACTTGGTGGAATACTGCTACATGATAGGGCAGTCGTGGTTAGTGCCTTGTGGGAGAGCGTGTACAATGCGGAGGAGCAGATGGATCACCACAGTCTGGTGAGATTGATGCAGTCGGGGGTGACAAGAGATTCTAGCAGAAGCTCAAGGCTCAGAGGAAAGGCAAGAAGGACGTTTAATCAGAAAGCTACTGGCACCATTAGTATAGGAACTCTTCGCTGGCTGCTGAAGATAGGGACGGAGCGCTTATGGAAATGCCCCGAGTGCTGTGATGTCGGTTCTTGAATCAAATCAAATCAATAAATTCAAATCATGTATTCACCAACTGCGTCAATAAAGTACGCCCCCAACTCCAGTTCATCATCACTCCTACTTTTTGTTGAAATTTTACGGAGAAATTAATTGCATGTTTGGACAACATTCCACTTTCTACTTCAACCGTTTTTTGATTACAAAATATTTATAATTGCATCTTTTTTGTGTCAATGCTGACGTCTTTTTCAGGAAAACTTTTGTGGTTCTAGTTTGCGAAAACGTTACATCTCCCACCCCCGACACTTCACTTAGGTAAAAGGTGAAAGAGAAGAAGAAGAAGAAGAAGAAGAAGAAGAAGAAGAAGAAGAAGAAGAAGAAGAAGAAGACGAAGAAGAAGAAGAAGAAGAAGAAGAAGAAGAAGAAGAGGAAGAAGAAGAAGAAGAGGAGGAGGAGGAAGAAGAAGAAGAAGAAAAAGAAGAAGAAAAAAGAAGAAGAAGAAGAAGAAGAAGAAAAAGAAGAAAAAGAAGAAGAAGAAGAAGAAAAAGAAGAAGCTTTATGTCACCTTATTCAATTTTTAGAGACAAGCTCACGGAAGATATAGAGCTACAAAAGCAAAAGAATAAAAAAAAAAAAATCCCACATTAGACCGGACAAGGAAATAATCATGTCTTGTGTGCCACGATGTGAGCAACGGTCTACGTAAACGAACTTTTTTTTTCTCAAAGGGTCAGAAATTAGGCCCCCAGACCCATGTTACATTCGGCACTTTCAAACACCCATCTTTCACACAGCAGTTGTATTTTATGAATAAAGCATATTATGTCTATTTAAAGATAAACATTTTATGAATAGTAAGGGGAAAACACACACACACACACACACACACACAAAAGCAATGGTGATAAAATGCTCACGCACCCCCCACTCCCCCCCCCCCACCAAGCCACTTACTTACACACATTTACATATGTATCTACATACATACACAGACTCATACTGCTAATTACTGCCATTATACCACTTTTGCTGTGTAGGCAGGGGGTCTTTGAGTCTGAGAATTTACAGCCGTATGGCTAGTGCTGTCGCCACGACTGTGCAGGTGAGGATTTTTTTGTGTGCCCCTGACAGAAAAAAATCCCCAGCCTTACCTAGGATTCGAACCCGGGTCTCCCGTTTCAGAGCCCAGCGTTCTAGCCCTTCGGCAAGCAGCTCCTCACACATTCATACACACACACACATATTCACAACACGTACACGCATATTCATACATACGTACAAATATGCATACACACAGTCACACATAGAAACACAGACATCCACGCGTGAGAGATATAGAGACACATGTCCTCTAGTACAGATAGGAGCGCGCGCACACATACACCTATATATATATATGGGTGTGTATGTGCCTGTGTATAGATCAGATAGACACACATTTATAAGTGTGTACATACATAGGTGTTTTTATAGATCATTGTTCAATCTTAAAAAAAGGGAGGCGGTGGGGTTGTTACAACACTATGTCTTGTTTACAGGTAAGCCCATATGGGGCCCAGATATATACACATACACATACCCATACACAAACCCATTAAACATATTCTAACATACATAACATACACACACTTAGAGATTTCACAAAAAGATCTTCACGGCGCTTATTTTACTACTTCCACTTCCGAGGTTGTATGATTCACCTAATGAGGTCAATGGCCCTACACGCCAAGTGAGTTTTGTTTTTAAAAGAAAGGATTATTTATGACTCTTCAGATCTAAATTATGTCAGGAATCGATCCTCACCTGGTGATCGTTCCTGACATATTGATTGCTGTCGTCATATGGACACATGTAATCAATAAAGCAGTTGGTTTTTGGCTATAAACAGCTACAAACACGTAATGAATTCCTTGTATCATATGAGAATCGTTTAAGACATAACGGCAAGAAGAAATGTATATCAATATAAGGAAGTTGTGAAGAAAACAGTTATGTGTATTGCATTGCTAATATCCGCTGCCTATTATAGCTGCAGTGAGGTAAATCAGTGTCACAGTGTTATGTAGAGTCTGTGTTGTTATATGCAGTCGAAACAGGGCCAGTAAGCAGAAATGATGAACAATCTTTAATCGCTGCAGTGATGTGATTTCTGAGAGATATACAAAGAATGTAATGGATGGACAGAAAATAAACAAAGCAGTCCTCACCGAGACAGATGAAAGTCGTAAACTTATTACAACAATCAAACGGAGATAGTCAATATTATCTGGATATTTGATGAAAAGGAAAGACTCCAGAATTTGGTAACAACAGGCAAGATTGATGGAAAGAGAGCAAGTGGACTACAAAGAAATACATACCAGGATGGCCTGGTCAAATGGATGGGGGCGAGACAAAAACCCTAAACTTATTTGTGACTGATGATCGTGTGAGATGGCGAAACACGGCAGTCTACGCTTATCGATGACGTGACCTGTTTAAAAAAAATTGGTAGTAGTAAATTTTCACCCCACCAGGGAATTACACAAGCGGTAAACACCCGATGACACAAAGTGCCATCATGTGGATGAGGATCACCGTAGAGAGGTCCCAGAAATCGCATTCAGCCATTAGACCATTAGATGGTTGGGCTATATTGCGGCCCCTGGCAAGAGCCAGGGTGGGGCTTCAAAATAGAGAAAAATTGCATCTCACAAGGAGATGACAGGATTACGTTTAAAAAAAAAAAAACAAGTACAAAGTATTAAAGGCAAGGACACAGCAACCTCTGGTTGGTGCACAGCCCCAGCGACCTCCCCTTTGATATTTTATATATATATTTTTTAAACATTGATCACGACATCATTTTGTAAGGTAGCAAGATAACCTCCGCGAAAAACAGTTGAGAAGACTAGACTTGCAAATGTGCAGGAAGACAACATCGTTTGTGACACAACCTGGCAGATGACCAGGGGGAAACAGATGTTCGGGCTGTTACCTCAAGGGAAGATTAGTTGTCTAGACAGGGAGACTGCCTTTAAAATCGTACTGGGAAAAGACGCAGTCACTTATGACACAACTAGGCGGACGACTAGTGGGAAATCTGCTGAAGGGACTACTAGTTTGTAAGCCTCTGTGAAGAACAGTTGAGACGACTTGTAAGTAAACAGTAGCTTATGGTACAACCAGACAGACGACTAGGGGAAACGGCTGGACAACTAGTTGATGAGACGACTAGTTGGTTTGACGGGCAGACTTCCTTTAAAAACCGTCCTTCTTACTTTGTGAAAACTCGCAGTCACTTATGATAAAGTTTAGCCTAGGACTACGGGAAACAGTCAGACAGCCTGCTAAGAAGAAATGTGTTTGTTAGATAACAAGATAGCCTCCGCGAAGAACCGTTAATAAGACTTTAGTGTACAATCATTTACGGTACAACCAGCCACACGACTAGAGAAAACAGACGGTCGGACATCTAGGTGAAGGGACGACTAGTTGGTTAGATGGGCAGACTGCCTTTTAAAATAGTCCTTTTTACTTTATGAAAAAGCGCAGTCACTTATGTTACAAAAAGGCAGACTAACAGGGGAACAGACGGTCAGACATCTAGTCGAAGGTACGACTAGTTAGTTAGACAAGTTTATACAAGTACTGTAAGACGAAAAGACATCGAGTAACTTAACGTGGTCACGTGAAGAAGGACATCGAGTGATTTAAAATGTATTAATGATAGTGGGGCTGCTCTGAAGAAAGTTGACATGCCAAGTAAAAAAAAAAAAAACAAGTCTGTAAAAAATATTGACAATCTGGTCCCTAGGTAGCCATGTGTCTTTTAGAAGTCGCTTTGTATTTTCTAAAAGTCGCCAAGTGTTTTCTAAAAGTCGCTATGTGTCCGACTTGTCAGGGGCAGCCAGTGAAAGACTTGTGCCATATATCGAAAGGCTTAAGGTGTCCCAAAGGAGAAAGATTTAGAGTGACTTGATGTGTTCCAAGGGCAGTGAACCACTTACTAAGACCGACTTGCTAAGACCACTGATAGACTTAAGAAGTACCTTGAATGATTTGAGGTGTCTCAGCAAGATATCGAGCTATGTCCCCAAGAGAAAATACATATGAGTGACTTGAATGGTACCAATTCTAGTTAATGACTTACCAAGAAACATCAGTGAACGAGTGACTTAATGTGTTACACATGAGAAAGAAACCAAGTTGTGTCTCAATGGAGAAAGACATCGGGTGGCTAAAGATGTCCTATGGACAGTAAACGCCTTACCAAGGAACATCGGTGAAGACTTACTAAGCATAGCAACTGAAAGTTTTGCTACGTACATTGGGAGACTTAGGATACCCCAAAGGTGAAAGACATCGAACGACTTAAGGTGGCCGACCTTACCAAAGAACTTCAATAAACGACTTAACAAGATCAGTTAACAACTTGAAAAGTGTCTTGAGTGACTTAAAAGTGTCCAAAACAAAAAAGAACTGTAGTGATTTAATGAGTACCAAAACGGTGAACGCCTTTCAAAAGACATAGCCCATTTGTAGGTGTCTCAAGGATAGTGGTTGACTCACTAAAAAAACTTTGGTGAACGACTAACGAAAAGCGGTGACCAGTTAGAGAAGTACATTGAGCGACTTACTTAGGAACTTAGATGAACCACGCGCGAAGACCCGTAACCAAGTTGCCAGGTACTTTGTGCGACAGTGGTGACTATAGGCCCATAAACCCCTCCTCTGACTAGTCGACACGACGACTTGATACTCTCAGCCAAATCTAACACTGTGACATGACACCAACAAAATTTACTTAATTTTCCTATTTTGTTATATTAAAATGTCAGAGCATCATATGCTACAGGGGACCTAAAACCCCACATCTAACACATGTCATGCCCGCTCACTGAGCACCTGCATCTAACACTGTGAGATGATACCACCACGTAATTGTTCGTTAAAAAAAAAAAAAAATCTTCATAAAGTCAAAACACCATATGCAGCTCTCCGGTGGCTAGAGAACAAGATGTATACACATGTCGTAACTGTAACAGACTCTGAAAGCATGCTGAAAAAGGTGAGGACAGGGATGCTTCGTGCAGAGTGGCTAGCTTTACTGGAAAGGTCACGGGTAGAGGGCATACATTGGATCTTTTCTCCAGGCAATGCCAGCGAAGTGGGTAATGAACAGACAGACAGACTGGCTGGATCTGCACCATTGGGTGGTGAACTGATACATGACAAGGCAGATGTGGTCAAGGCCCTTTGGGAACAAGCAACGGAATCAGTAGAGAAAGAAGATTATTATGGCCTGGAGAGAATGAGAACAACATTTAGCGCATGTAAAAGTTCACACGTTAAGACATTCTAACTATGAAAGGAAAGTAAAGGACCGCTTTCAACGCATTCAGGTAAATTAGGCATAATTATGTAAATCTAGACCTATTTGATAGACTAATCCGAACTGGGTGGGTTATGTGGACAACATCACACCGGCCGCATTTAATTCCCAGTACTGAATCTGGTCCCCCCCCCCCCCCCCCCCCCCCCCCCCCCCCCCCCCCCCCCCCCCCCCCTCAGTAATTCTAACTAGTAAAAAAAAAAAAAAAAGAAGTAAAGATCCCTTTTTACGCCTTTAGGCGTATCGGGCATATGGGAAGAGCGCCCATATTTTTACAGACCATCAGCGCTCGGTGGGTAATGTGGTCAGCATTACGCCGGCTGTCTTCACTTTCCCAGGACAGCCATCCTGGTACCCATTTTAAGCTGGGTCGACCTGCGACGTCCCGTACCATGATAAAAATCCACGCAGCCAGCAGTTGGTTTCGATCGCAGTAATTCTAACTAGTTACCTTAAACATACATTATATCTTAGAGAGCATCTAAACAATGATTACTGTTTAACTTACACGTAAACAGTGCTTTAAGAAGACTACAACAATAACTAAACTAAAATTACGTTTATTTCCGTCTAGGTCGGCGTGAACTACCAGTCTTTTGATTCACAGCAACAACGCACTAATGAATCGCCCCACAAGAGACACGTACTATTCATAGTTACTGCCCAATTAGATACACGTATTGGCAAGGTTTAGCCAAATAAACATTGACACCATCGATTTTTCTGGAAAAGAAAGAGATAACTAATTTAACAGCTGGTAGTTATATGTAAATAAAAAGATATGAAACCGAACGAAAACTGGAAGCAGTAAGCTTTACAATATCACAAATACAAATGGACGATGCGGCTTCAGAGCATTCATCAGCACATTACGTTAAATCAACAACATCCACTACAAACAGAAATACACATAATCTCTTAAATGAGTGATCTACGATAGAAATCACACCTCTGTTTAACCAGTACTGACATGTGTATCAGTAAATGTACTATATGTGAGTGACCTTTAGTTTCTATTTTGGCATTCAGCGTATTTTATATTGAAAGCCAGTACAACACAGGGCCCATCATGCTTTGCCACAGCCAGCTCCAGGTATAAGACCGTACAACTCAAACAGGAATTCCCGTTTTTGTGAGGCTGGCGTGGTCGGTCGGCGGTAACAATTGTAATCGAATGGATTTATACACAAACTGAACTACAGTTTAATTATTTTCCCAACATGTGTTTTTAAATGAATTATTATTTTGAAGATAAATAAATGGGCTTTAAGAAAATATTTATTTAATTGTAAAACAAAATAATAATTGGACAGCGACAAACTGTTGACACTAATCTAACTACGTAACCTGATGAGGCCGGTAAGGCCGTCTTCGTGGTCAAGATAGGAGACGTTATAACCAGCTTCGCAAGGCAACAGTAGACTTACCTTAAGATGGTTGCATCGACAGGGTATGAAGCATGCAAATGCTCAGTGTATAGCGATATTGACCATGATTAAATAATATGACACAATTATTATCACAATGATGATGATGATGATGAGGATGATGATAATGTGTAACAACATAATTCATTTTTTGCTAAATTCTACCGAGCATCCACCCATTACAGAAGATACATCAGATCCACTGGACTGATCACCTAACATGCATTCCAGACCATCGGTTTCCAAAGAGAATACTTTATGATGAACAACATGGGAGAAGATACTTAGGTGGATATGGGAAAAAAAACATGCTCCAAAGACTCATAAAACGGCTTTTCGATCATCTGGCATCAAGACAAAAGCACGGAAGGCGTTTTGCACCACAAGACAGATCTGGATGGCACACAGTCCTTAAACATGGTGCATCAGACTGCCAGGCTGCGGAGGTTGCACTAGAAGAGAGACGTAGGCCGACCAGAAGGAATCGTTAATAAATCCCACCTGTTGCTTCCATTTGTTGTTCACGCTACTCAAGAACTTCCCCTCGCTCGAACTGGACATGGGTCATCTTCGTACTCACAGTTATTGATCATTATTAAATTTGGATGCAAAATTATCTTGACCCCTCGTGAGAGACGAACAACATACGACAACATGTAACAACAAACAACACAACAGTAATAAGTAGCTTACTCTATAGGCGAAGCAGGATCACCACTTGGAAAATATAAATCTATATGAAGAAACCTGAGTTGTATTCGTTCTCTGCCCACACCTGTGAAGTTGTACCGACACGTAATGCCTGCAGGATACGCCTCTGGGTGGAAAGGACTGGAAATTGTTCCGTTGCGATGCGTGTGACTTTCTATATTTTCGTTGCATTGAAATTCTGAAGAAAAAAGTAACAAAAGTGTTATTATTATTATCATCATCATAAACCACTTCTGTAGTTAAGCGTTGTAGGGAGGAATAATTTTGCAGTCCAGTGTACGCTGGCTGCCATTGGCTATTGTCATGCCGCGAAGGCGTAGAGTGTCTTTAATGTTGTCGATCCATGGTTTTCGCGGCTGTCCTCTTGGTCTTGTAGCTGATCTTTTGAGATGTAGTGCTTGTGATTGTATCTGATCTTGCTGCTTTCTAACAAGAAAGCCAAGTCATTTGATATGCTGTTTCTCGATGAATCGAAAACAAGTTGTCATTCCCACAATTTGTCTGATAGTATTGTTATTCACTCGATCTCAGAAGGTTAGGTTGGTGGCTTTTCTCAGTCATCTTATCTCGCAAATGGTAATTTTCCTACAGGGGCTTAAGATAAAAGCGTTATATCCTTCTTTAACACTGAGCTCTGTCGATAGAAATGTTTCCATAACAGCATTGTTTTCATTTCCAGTCTGTATAGTCATCGTCCTTTTTCCATCTGTTAAAAAAAAAAAAGGTTTTTCCCTTTCTCGATATTTTCACCTTTCCTCATTGCCACTGTTCATTTACCCTAGTTTCTTCTTCATCGTCACCATTTTCTTATATTTCTTTTAATTCTTGCCCCTCAACATCCTCTTCCCTTTCCAATTGTAGTCTTCCCTCTTCCTTCATAAAGAATATTGTACCTCTTGTCTGATTTTTGTTCTTCATTTCCTCAAATTTCTTCGACTCATCTCCTAACATAAAGTATCCCTTTCCCTCCACACCTTTCTTTATTTCACTTTACCCTCATTCCTTCACGTTCTGGCTCCTTACCTCCTCATTCTTTCTTTTCACTAATTTGCCCTACGTCCTCACCCTCTCCTTCCGTTCAATTCTTGCCTTCTCCTAATTTGACTTATTTGTTACTTTTGTGAATGAAAATAGTTCTTAAATAAAGATTAACCAGGGCCTCTTATTCGATACATTACGTATTTTTAGGATCATTTTTGCTTTTCATCTGGGATTTCTTTTTTCTCAATCACTCTGTATTGTTGTCACTTGTTTTAAGAACTTTCGCCATGTTACTCGCCGCTTTACCTTTTACAAATTTAATCTCACACGACCATATTTGTGTTTGCAATACAGCCTTTGGGAAACTCACAAATTGTAATGTCCCATACGCTTTTATGTCGGTTAAGCTTTTACCACCTTTCAGTACTAGACGGTTTGTTAGAAGATCCTAAGGGAAGCAAAGGAGGTAACTGCTATGAAAAACCAGGCGTATTTTGCGTTTGAAGAGGTCAAATAGACAGTAAAGTGACTAAATGAAAAGCCAGATTTTCTTAGTAGGTTGTGACCAAATACAAGAAGTTAAAAAAAAATCAATCATTGATTGGACTTTTTGGGGAACAGCAAATGAATCATGCCTCTCTTGGGACTGAAAGAGTTACAAGTAAAAATTACTAGTCATCACATATTCCCTGCATCTCATTAGTTTTCAATTTCTATTTCTATATTTCTTCATGTTGCATCACCTCTTTAACCCGTTGCTACCAATGATGTTACATTGCTCTCTCACATTGTCTAATAACACTTGCTATCTCTTCCTCTCTCCATCCTCTTCTTTATTTTCTTCTCTCCACCCCCTCCTTATAATACAACAGCAACACAGTTACTAGTTATGCAATTACTATTATGCATCCACTTTCATGTGCTCATATTTCTCCTGCTAGCCATTAGCCTAAAATGTCTAAACATTGATCTCATACATTACCATCTCACATTATCAACCAACAGCTGCTCTCTATCTCCCCCTTCCCTTCTACTGCCTAATATTCTTATATTTTTCTCACGCTTACAACGTCCCGCAAACTAACGCTAACGTATATGTAACATTCTTAGTAATAATCATTAGATATCTCGTTACTTGTGCTCATGTCTTTCCTACTACCCATTAATTTAACATTTCTTTGACGTCAACGCTCTAACATTATCATCGCACAATCTCAGGAAACACCTTTACTTTCATTCCGGATATAATTCCTTGTCATTAGTGATATCCCAGTAACTGTCAAGTTTCGTTAATCTAAGTATTGTTGAATTCTTCTTCTTAGTATGTCTGCTATCCATCCCTCAATGGAGCAAAGGCCCTTAACCAACTCATACTAAATCGTTCTGTCTTTTACTATTGCATGCATCTTACCCCATGTTCTCACCCTCTGTTTAACTTCGCTAGGTGCTTTTTAGCCTGCTCATTTTCTATGACATTTACTTGCAAAGACATTTTGATTACATTGTTCTCGGGTTTCCAAAAAATACTAACACTATAATGGCTCATTTCTGTTAATACCTCTACTGTCCTTCCTACATTGTAGAAAGTTTCAGCATTCCAGCTGCCAGATCTGGAGATTTTCCTGGGGGAAATGAGGCACGTCGACGATCCGGACTTCTTTCGGCTTTCTTCGCTCGGTGTCATCAGACTTGTATTAGAAGAGCACCCCACTCCATTCCCAGCATTGGTGGTTAGGTTTTTCTTGTATCTTTATTTTTGTTTGTTTTTTACTTTTCCGTAATTAGTTGAATTTTGTAGCAATTGTTTTTACGGGATGAGGTAACCGGCCTCAAGCCCAACCCCCACTTATAGTCGTCTCTTATGACATACCTTGTAAGGTGCACTGCTATTCTTTGCATTCTATAAGGACACCGTTAACACACATGCGAAAAGTATTGTCGGATTCTGTCTCTATGACAAAAGTTTAAGTCAGCTGCATATCCTTTACAGGACGCCTTAAAACCGACCTCAGCATTCGTTGGCTGTTTTGTAGTTTTACTAGGCAATTTTACTTTCAATAATTTGTATCTCCAACAGAAATCAACCCCACTCAGCACAAAGAAACATCTCAAACAAAGCATATTCATTCTCGCTTTATTCTACCAGAGTCAGACATAGTCGCTCACAACTAACCAGAAAATTAAAATCAGCTTCCCTGGAAATGAGATGTCTGAGAAAGATCGCAGGAGTGAAAAGAGGAAGTAAAATCAGAAATGATGTCATAAGAGAAAACGATGTGACGGAAGTACAGCATAAAATATACAAGAAAACAGATGGAAAGATAGCATCGTAGAAGTTTACTGCAGTTCAGTTTGCCACTTTTTTTTTTTTTAAATCGAGGCTGAAATAACAGCAAGAACCAGAACCCCTTATTTCTCTCCACCACCTGAAGAGGAAAACTATTAACTGAGAGAACTTAAACATGATTTTAAAGTTATCATTTCCTAATTAAAAAAAAATATTTTAATAGCGCTACCTCAGTTAATCTAATTGAGGGGGTTGGGGGGTTGGGGGGGGGGGGGGGTTGAGAATTAGTTGGTTATTTAGAAGTACAGTAGTACGCTTTACTTTCAGCTCTTGAAAAAAATACAGCTTTAGCATGTGATGAACCAGCAACCATTGTGTTTAGCCTTAATAAGACAATTTAAACAACCACTGATATAAGGACACAATTATATGTTGCACGTTCTAGAGTCAGCAAACCAGACTATTTCTGTATCTGCTCAAATGCTGATCGCAAAATTAACCATATTAAACACGGGCGCTTTCTATTTTCGGTTTTTTTCCATTTAGCTAAACTGAGCCACAGCAGCGCGTGACCGGGAACAGCTAGCATAATACACACGCAGACACACACACAAACACACACACACAAACGAAGGATTAAAAATCCCACTGAAGATCCGATTCAAAATCCCACTATAGTTAAACCAGATTGATGAATTCATATTTTTAGATTAGACTTGCATAAAGCCAGTAAGAGTGTTCCAAGTAAACCTAAACCGGATCTGGTCACGGATCCTTGACGGTAATCACCGCTGTTCATGCGGGAATTCCAAGAAATGTCTAAAGAAATTCACAGAAGACAAAGCGATTTCTTTTGCGAGAGGGAGGGAACACCGAGATGTGAATCTAGGAATAGAAACCGGATCGTCCCCAGTGTGACAGATTGTGTACATGTCTTGGTTTTAAATGACTGTCAAATGTAACCTCTCTTCTTAAATGTCAATTCAGGCATTCTTGTTAAAATTATCATCTCATACTTTTGTCTTTTCCTCTTCTTTTTTCCCCCTCCTTCTTTCTCCATCTTCTTCTTTTAACCCACTTTCATCCTCCTAGCTAGGAAAAGGGAGGAGGAGAAGAGGAAAACAGAAGGAGAAGGCGAGCGCAAGAGGAGAAGAATAAAATGCAGGAGAAGTAGGATAAGGAGGAGGAGAAGGGGAAAAAGAAGAAGAAGGAGAAGGAGAAGAAGACGGAGAAGGATAAGAAGAAGGAGAAGGAGAAGAAGAAGAAGAAGAAGAAGAAGAAAAAGAAGAAGAAGAAAAAGAAGAAGAAGATGATGAAGATAAAGGAGGAAAAAGAAGAAGAAGAGGAAAGAGGTGAAGGAAGACGAAGATAAAGATGATGAGGAGGGTGAGAGGAGGAAATGAAGAAAGAATCGATAGAGGGAGAAGAGGAAGAAAAGAAGGAGAAAGAAGTAGTAGAAGCAGTAGCAGTTTATAATAAATATATTACCACTACATGTAACAGAACAGCCGGCGTAATGCTGACCACATCACCCATCATGTGCCGATTAGTCTGTAAAAATATTGGTCTGGCCCTATATGCCCAATACGCCTAAAGGCGTGAAAAAGGGGTACTTCACTTTACTATATATAAAAGAAGACTACTTCTTGGTTTTTTTCAATGGATAGACTTCACACGCAGAGATATCAAATGTCGTGGAACCCTTGAAGCCAATGGAATATTATAAGACATACAGTCACAGGTACTGATCAGCGACAATAGCAAAAAAAGTACAATTATAACACATATTGTTGTGTAAATCAACCACGCGACGTTGATCTACAGCACAGGTTCTCAAAATGTGGGTCGAACGGCCCCTTTACAAGGGTCGTCAAAGACGATCGGAAAACACATTCACTGCTGAAGTTATAAATTAGCAACGAAAATAGTCGTACTGTTTGGGGGTCGCCGCAACATGAGTAACTGTATTAAAGGCTCGCTGCATAGGAGGGTTAAGAGCCACTGATCTAAGTACTGTTAAGAAAACTACTCTGGGTGAAAAAAGTATTGCACATATCAATTTCATACTGATTGTGCTTGTTTACTAATTATTAAATAACCGTATAATTATATGTTGTAGTAGTCTACTAATAATAATAATAATAACCATCAATTATTTATATTTATGTTATGTATGATATGTGTGTGTTTCATAGCAGTATTTGTATGCGCTAAATTTGATAAAGTACAAATGTCACCCCCACCTCCCCACCCCCCTCTTCTCTGATGCAACAATACCCTCTCGGAATCAAAGAGTTAGCACTGATATTTTTTTTACTTTTGCTGGAACAACTCTTAGTTTTCATCTAAATGTTATTGATGTTTATGTTCATGTTGACTGTAGCAAAAGCATTTTTGTTTGTCTGTAAGAGCCTTTATTGTTATATTTATTCGGCACACTAATTTACCTTAAAAATGACGGATAGTTCTAAAAAATATGTCGAAAATTAATGAAACTGTAGTTTAATTTGTGTATACATCTCCTCGATGAAAACTGTGGACGCAGAGGGACTCAATTCTTGCACAAGAACGGGAATCCCCGTTGACCCAGTTGGCCTATTTATATCTAAAGATGGCCGTGTGTTAAACAAATGCGATCGCAACAATGGTCGTGACATTCAATGCTCTAATGGTGGAAGACTTTTCGTAACGCGACACTGATTTGCTAGTCACTCGTCATTGTTATGGACTGTGATACCCATGCTTCCTTATAGCAAAATACAACACTATAGTCTGCAAGGACGGAAAAATACCATTATGGAAGGCCATTGTAATTGTACGATAACAATCCCCGTGTGGGTTCTGGGGTCCCACTGTGGGTAAAAACAAGAAGAGACCCACTGTCTCCCAAACAAGCGTGTCGTAGGAGTCGACTAATTAGGGGTATCCTTCGAAGTCTCAGTACATCTGTATGAGAGACAAGGAACTAAGAGTCTGCATACAAAAAAGGCTAGATCTGTGAAATGGATGTGCACGCAATACTCAGGTTCTGTAAGAAGACAAATGTCCAAAAATGGGCGAACAACCAGAACTTTCCGCTGGAGTTTACAGCCAGTGAGTGCGAAGAAAAAAAAGATTGTCAGACAAAGGTAAGTGCGGACCGATTAAAGAGAAAATGTATGTTGGCTGGTTGGTAGTCTACAGGGAAACAGAAAG
>CAJHNH020004691.1:135000-145000 GCA_905116865.2 Candidula unifasciata | reverse complement strand
TAGATAGATAGATAGATAGATAGATAGATAGATAGATAGATAGATAGATAGATAGATAGATAGATAGATAGATAGATAGATAGATAGATAGATAGATAGATAGATAGATAGATAGATAGATAGATAGATAGATAGATAGATAGATAGATAGATAGATAGATAGATAGATAGATAGATAGATAGATAGATAGATAGATAGATAGATAGATAGATAGATAGATAGATAGATAGATAGATAGATAGATAGATAGATAGATAGATAGATAGATAGATAGATAGATAGATAGATAGATTGATTGAAATACAGAGAGACGGACAGATGAACGGAAGGGATTTATAGATAGATGGATAAACGAATGTATGTACGGACGGACAGACTGACAGACAGACAGTCATATCGATTTAATGACGACGTTACTAGGTAATAATTAAATGGCCAATTTATTTGAGTCCTCGAGGTATAACGTTCAGAGGAGAAATAATGGTTGATTAGAGGCTTTCTAGTCTACACACCGTTATGGTTTCTCATTTTCCTGGAGCTAATGACACGTGATAGTCTACGAAATATCACCAAGGAAACGACCCTAACGGCACAATGCTGACACGCTAAAAGAAGACATCAAGCATAGCACAGTTATTATTTATTATATTATTAACGGTGACATGACGCCACACTGTTAATTTATTTGCGTGTATCTTACATAATGTTGCAGAAGCAACACCCATCATTTTGCGTGCGCGCACGCGCGCGCGCGCGTGTGTGTGTGTGTGTGAAGCGCGTTCGCAATGCCAAAGCCACATACACCGATTGGTAATTATTTGTAATTCTTTAACTGAAGCCAGCCTACTGAAAAAGTAAATATAATATTCCGTTTATTGTTGGATTTATCATCCACACAGTGTCCTTTAGTGTATCTGTTTTTTTTAAATTTAAATTTTAATTTTTAAATATCCAGAAACCATGAGTTGTAAACCCTGTGGCTCGGTACTCTGCATTTCGCAACCCTTCGGCCTTAATTCCAAGGCGAGATATGTGGCTTTTCTGCCTACCCCCGGGTGTGAACCCGGACGACAAAGATATCGTCACCCTGTCACCGCGATGTCAAGTTTAACCAACTACGCAAGAGAGCCGGGCTTTAAGACCAATCGACACTCTGATGTCGCCTTAATTTTGCTTTACGAAAATCATTCTGCCACATTTACATACCAGGACTTTACCCGGTACCAATTTAAGGCTGGGTTCTCGACCTGGGAGACAAAATCATTAAAAAAAAAAAAAGGTAAAAAAGGCTCTGTCAGCACCTGAACCCACGACTTGTGGATCGTCGGGCAAGCGTCTAGCCACTACACAACGCCAGCTACATTAATTTACTGTGTTTACTAAAATTATGGTAGACCACCACATCACAATATTATACATGAAAGGGAGTTTCAGACGAGGAGAAAGGAAAGCAAAAGAAAGGATGCGGAAGAACAGTGTGGCGTGGATAAATCAGAATTTTGAGGTTTAAACAACGAATCAACATTATGGCACACAGGTAGTAATCCATAAGTGCTCCGTTCAACTTCTAACTCAAGTCTGAGTCTGAAGAAGCTAAGCACAGTGCACAGGTTTTGTTGCACCGGCGACGATCCTGAAATACTTTGAGTAGATTTTAAACTCCAAAGTTTGCCCTGGCAGCGCCGCTAGGCTACTCTTTTCGATTTCCAACTGCCAAGGGATTTTTTACCTGCGCAACAATGCACACGGGCGTCTGATCTCACTACCCAGAGACCAGGGGGAATGACCAGAAGTCCAAGTCCACGTGAGTAAAATCCCAGCCATTACCGGGGATTAAACCCGGAACCTCCAGCACTCGAGACAGACACCATGACTTGAGACCACGCAGCCTTTTTCGAAGAGAAAGGAAAGCAAAAGAAAGGATGCAGAAGAAAACTTTGGCGTGGATACATCAGAAATAATTTGCAGTACACGTGTTATATGGGCACCGCCGTGGAGTAGTGGCTAGACGTTCGCTTCGAGCCCGAAGGTTGTAGGTTCAAATCTGCACCCAGTCGGAATTTATTATTGTTTAAAATGATCTTGACTCCCAGGCAGAACAGGCCTAGAATGTGTGCCAGGAAAATTCCTGGGAAGTAAAGACGACCGATGTGATGTGTAGAATATCACCCACGGCGTGCCGATTGGTCTATAAAATAAAAGACTCGCCTTGTAGGTCCAAAACGTTTACTGGCGAAGAGAAATGCCTTTTTACTTTTTGTTTTGTTTTTAAAATACGTGTTAGATGGTTGTGGAAATACACGATCATCAACGCCACATTAACTGACTCTAGGGAGATTTTCATCCTTATCTTCATCATCGTCGTCATAAACGTCATCGGCATCATCATCGTCATCTCCATCATTATTATCATCGTCATCATTACAGTCATCATCATCATCACAGTCATCATCATCGTCATTATCATCGTCATCGTTATCATAATCATCATCGTCATCATCACAGTCATCATCATCATGGTTATCATCATCGTTATCATCATCGTTATCATCATCATCATCATCATCATCATCATCCGCATCGTCATCATCATCATCGTTTTCATCAATATCATCGTCGTCATCATTATCCTCATCGCCATCATCGTCATAATCACCATTATCATTATCATTCCCGTCGTCATCGTCATCATCTTCAACACCTTTATCATCCTCATCACCATCATCTTTATCATCCCCCTCATCACTATAATCAACATCATTATTATCATCTCCATTATCACATCAGTAGCAGCAGCATCATCATTGTCAGCACCATCATTATCCTTACCATCATGTCACTCCCATAAGCGTAGGCTGTCATGTTTCGCTATCTCATACGATTACCCTGATCACGGATCATGCCAGTGATCACGCTGAGAAACTCTGGATAAAATACAAGGAAACCGGAACTTACGGTCTCATCAAACTTTTTTAGTAGACTTCTGCTAGGAGAGTTGATATTCTAACTCGTTCTCGGCGTATAGAGATATGCATGCCTGAACACTTTTGGTCCAAAACAGCGCACCTTGTGTGACAAACTCGTTATCATGGATAATAATCATTAGGCACTGTGTTTTGTTAGTTTTTGTAGGTGTTCGCGTTTAATATTAAATAAATCTGGTATTACCAGTTGCCTCTTTGAAAGTTTTGTACTCGCGATTTTTCGTAGTGGTTATCTGTCTCTTAGAGCAATTGTTTTGAAAAGCACTAGGAATGAAAGAGTTAAGTCTCAGATATTCATGACTTAAGCCTTAGACCTTCTTCATAATTAAGGAAGTTTAAATCTAAACACAATCAGGGACATTCAGCTATCTCCACAAATATTATTCATTAATACACCACTGCACACATTTCAGACACTTATCCATAGACAAATCCATGCATTCAGCATCATATACATATAGTAATTTTATCATAGTTTCATACAATGTAGATAAGCTTAGATTATCGTTAACCATCTCATATAATCCCTATGCTCTCTGGCATGGCGTGAGTTGGTTTGTTTGAAGTCCTATGCTCCACTGGGGTGATAGAAGGCAAAAGAAGATCTAACAAAACGGACACATCTACAATCTGTTCTCTGTTCTTGTTTCATTTATGCCATCTGGCTATGTCAACCACGTATCTATTAGCTTTTCCCGTCCTCTTTTCCTATTATATTTGTCAGTTGTCACCAAGTTGTATAAATTAGTTCTCACCATAAAGTGGTAAGCCACAGTAGTGTAGCGGCTAGGCGCTCGCCTGGGGATCAGAAGGTCGTGAGTACCGGACCTGATGGAGCCTGACTTTTTTCGCCAAATCACCTCGACTCCCGTGTGGACCCAATCTTAAATGGCTACCAGGTAAAATCCTGTTAATTAAAGGCAGCCGGTGTGATGTTGACCGCTTTACCCACCGAGTACCCGAGTCTAGGCCTATACTGATCCTTAAACCTGAGAAGTCGCTGCATGTGACCGCTCATCCTGGCGCTCCTGTCTTCACCGAAGAGCTGTGGCCTATGAAGCTGCTAGAACTTCAGAAGCAATTCAGAAAAGACTAGCCAGAAAAGACACTGAATCAAATCACCAGAGAGATGCGACTTCTATTCCATATTGCTCAAGAACCTTCAGTGCTAGAATTAGCCTTATCGGCCATCTGTGCACTCACAAAACCGAATCCAGTCACAAATGGATGAAAGGACTGGTCATCATCACCTTTGATGAACGAACAACACGCCTGAAGGCATAGAAAAGGGTCCTTTACTTCATTAAAATTTACATAATGTGCTAATAAATTCAGTCGTCTGCATCTAATTACTCTAAACATTTTATGACTCATTTGTTTGTCTGTCAGTCCATTGTATTTTTTGTTTTTGTTTTTCCATGCATCTCCAATTTACTTGCGAATGAAAATTTATCATTCATTATGCAAACATGGACTGGAGTAGTGCCATTGTTACTTTCACAAACACGTCAATGGATGTCAGTAATGTCAATAGCTGTATGCTTCTTAATGGAAGAATCTTCTACATAAAAACATAACAAGAAACGCACATAAAAACGCACCAGAGTGACACGGTAGTAAACATTTCATTTATTTAAAAACCTATCGAACAGTGTTTACAAACAACATTGCTATTCATTCATTGTAGCGTATTTCTGACTGATTAATTTTCTTCTTTAGTCTCCGCCTACATCTCTCTATAGATTTTCCTGCTTCAAAAATAGTACCTCATTAGGTTAATACTTTTTTTCATTGCATTTTCATTTTGTAAGAAGAATGTCATTCCTGTTGCTATTGTGTATTACATTAGTGAGTTTGCTGAAAATTTCAATGAAAGCATCTTTTGTGACAGTTTTTTACTCACGTGCGACAAAAATGCCTTTGTGTTCATGTTAGCATTCGTCAATGACAACATATACTTCTCTAGGTGGGTAGACAGGCACACTGATTACAACGTCTATCTCTGACTCGTGTAGACATTGTTTACTGTGTGAACTGTCCTTATATTTCATTAGCAACAGAAAACGGGGATATAACTGTCATAATTAGACGGAAGTCTACGGTTTAGCTGCCTAAGCTACTGAGCTGAGTGCTTAGTTGCAACACTGTGAGCTGTTATTTTCCCACGTGAAATGCCTTTAATTTGTGGAGCGATTGAGTCGCGGAATTAAATATGGCTGGTAGTCGGTTTACGTATGGTCTGGTGAAATACTTTAAGTTATAATTTTACCGGTGTATAGCCAACTTATTGTGAACATCTATCTCCATTAACGACAAAACTACATTTCTTTGGTAACTGTTGGCTTTGGCGCTTTTAGCAAGTGTAACTGCCATATGTATTTACTGCGTGTGCATGTTTCTGGATTGTGCCGGGACTAATTGCTTGCTCACTATTCACCAGTTTTTCACATGGGACAGTGAGGGACATTGCATTTGCTTTTCACTGGAACAGGAGCGGAGAGAGTATGGAGAAACCCTACTACAGTGAAGTAACCTCGACTGTTTTAGGGAGGGGGGGGGGGGGAGTTAGTTTGAACAATTATGAGGATTCTTGTGAATGCTATGCACATCAAAGTTGCGTATTTTGAAAAACATTCACACAGAAGAAGTCGCTGCCAAAATTAAATTTCACCAAAAAAAAAAAAAAAAAAAAAAAAAAAAAAAGATCCCGCAAAAGAATATTCACAGAATATAAGATCGTAGTTAAAGTTAGTTGGGGGTTATTTACATGATGTTTGCAGAAACAACCACGGCTTTGTTCTGTTGGTTTTCTTTCTAGATAAATTTACGTTAATGTGTTCATTTGTGTAGTAAAATGCTAATTGTATGATCAGCTAAATAAGACTGATACACGGAGGAACACGTTCGGATACCTTGAAAGTCATCCTTGCTCAAAAACCCAACCAAATCAGTTTTGTTACAAACTGTAAAATGCTACGTATTGAATTATTCTAACTTCTATCTTCCAGAGAGAAAAAAAAAAAAAATACTCCTAGCTATTTCACAGCAAGAATAAGTGGCAATCACGTATATTTCTCTTTATTTCTTTGGCAAATTTGTCGTCTCCAACACCGTCTAATTAACAGTGGCAGAAACGGATCTCCTGAAAATTCTCTTTTCCGTCTCGAAGATTGAAATACTCTCCACTTATGGTTATTTTATTTTCCCATTTGTTTGAACTGAGAGGAGCGACTGACAGAGTAGTTACAACGTGCTCTAGGGCTCTCATGCGGGAATCTCGGGTTCGATCCCCGGTAAAGTGATAAGAGTTTTTCTGGCGGGGGCAATATTAAACATCCTAACCTGCACAGTCCATGGCGACAGCACTAGCCGCGCGTCCTAAACTCTCAGGCTTACGACCCCCACCCCCCTCCACTCCCAAAAAAGGTGGTAAACCAGACAGTAGTTACAGTTTTCAGTTTTAATTCATGCCTTTCTCTGCCATCTTACACTACGCCTTTTCTCGATCATGATTAATTTAGCACGCGATTACATGAATATAACCTGATATATCTCTAATATATTTTTTATTCATAAACTGATTTCGGACATCCTAGAGTGGAAGTTGTGTATACTAGTCCGAATGTTATGATCTAGCTCATGTGTGACATTCTTTAAAGCTTAAAAACACAGAGGTTTATTTCGTGTTCGTAGAACAATGAAGAGATCTCACGAGCCGCCTAGAATGCGATCAGAAGGGTCTGTTCCCGAGATGGCTTCTTGCCATAACACTGCAGGGCATTCCAAGAGTAGAGGAAAGAAGAAGACGAAGTGGAAACTAATTTCTTTAATTGTAATAAATTGAAATTAACTCCGAATTGTACCTATTAACTAATTATTTAACTACTTGTGTGTCAAAGCAAGTTTCAAAAGAAATAATTCGTAGCCGAAATTAT
This sequence comes from Candidula unifasciata, assembly GCA_905116865.2. Classification (NCBI taxonomy): domain Eukaryota; kingdom Metazoa; phylum Mollusca; class Gastropoda; order Stylommatophora; family Geomitridae; genus Candidula; species Candidula unifasciata. Next base: position 138,080 of record CAJHNH020004691.1, on the reverse strand, counting down.
GGTACCAGTGCCAAACACGGGCCTTTAGTGCAACTTACGAATAGGAAATCACAAAGAATATAAATCATGCGTCTTAGAAGAGCTGGCGGAGTAACAAGGAGAGATAAACTTTAGGAAAGAAGAGGAGGAGCAGGAAGAGGAGACTAAGAAGAAGAATTCATGAATGAATGAATGGTGGGGAAATAAATATGACCATGGGTGTGTATGTGTATATATTTAAAAGCTAAAACAGAGTAAAATAAACGTCATAGCCCTGATTAAGGTGTCAGCTGCTGTTAAGTGGGCAAATTGATCAATATACAAACGGAGACTACATCGGGCTAGGCTCTGAGAGGCTCTCAAAACAAATTGTAGAATCTGCCATGGTTTATAATTTCGAGGAAATGGGCATGGACGATGTCGTCAAATTAAAAAGTACGGTTTTGCATTACCCGGTTCAATCCCCGGTAAGGGCTGAGATTTTTTTCATGTTGACTTGGACTTATAGTAATTCCCCCTGGTCGCTGGGTAGTGAGATCAGACGCCCGTGTCCCATGATGTTGATCTGTTGTTCAAAACCTCAAACCCCACGCCTCCATCACAGAATTATAGTAGAAAACAGAAGCAAGTACTTCAAGTGTGAAGCATACACCACAGGAGTCTACCGATCATCAGTAGAAGATCCCGCTTCAACAACTGTTTCGATCTGTTTATCCTTTAATCACTCTCAGGGTGCAAACCGACCCAGGTCATGACTGAAGGGCCTCGGGACTCCTTTGCTGTGCTTCAGTAGATAAAGCTAGACGGTTACCAATGGACGCCGCTAAATAAACCACCAGACAGGCAGACAGACGGACAGACAGACAGACAGACAGACAGACAGACAGACAGACAGACAGACAGACAGACAGACAGACAGACAGACAGACAGACAGACAGACAGACAGACAGACAGACAGACAGACAGACAGACAGACAGACAGACAGACAGACAGACAGACAGACAGACAGACAGACAGACAGACAGACAGACAGACAGACAGACAGACAGACAGACAGACAGACAGACAGACAGACAGACAGACAGACAGACAGACAGACAGACAGACAGACAGACAGACAGACAGACAGACAGACAGACCGACAGACAGACAGACTGTAAATGGTTAGTCACGTTACAATTACTAAATATGCTGAAACACAGCAATTTACAAAAACTCAATGCAATGCAGATTTTTGCCCCTGGGAGAACTGAACAATCCTGCTACATTATATACAAATGGATAATGTAAATAATAAATCGCACTCCACATTTTCTAGAGACGTCATAACCACTTTTCCGGAACCAGCAATTCTGGATTTTTCCTGCCTGAGAAACACACTATTGCAAAAGCGTTGACAGGTTAAAAAAAAAAAAGCAGTGGGGAGGTGGAAAGATTAAGGATCTCAGTTCTTTTTCTTCAAATTTTCGGGTGGGGTGGGGGGGGGGGGGGGGACACCTAAAGCCTGTATGAATGCATATTGATAATTTAGGTTAGTTGCGTATCCTTTACAGGATGTTGCAGAACCAACCCCAACAGCCCCTGGCTGTTGTGTGGTTTTTCTAGGGAAATTTACGTCCCGTAGTTTGCCATTGCTTTCTGGACAGTCGGCTTTCTTGAAACCAGTGTCGTAACTAACGCAAGGCGCATGGTCCGCAGCTGGGATCGAACCCGGCATCCAGGCATTACGAAGCGTTCGCATCGACTTAGCCACAGAGCCGACCATATTATTAATAATAATAATAATAATAATAATAATAATAATAATAATAATAATAATAATAATAATAATAATAATAATAATAATAGTATTAATGTGTTTAATGGCAAATAAATAAAATCTTACATATAAAGTAATACAATATGTACAAAACGTTAATTGCATATCCCAACAAGACGTTGCGGAACTAACACCAGCATTTTGCTTTTAGCTGTTCTGGATGTTTTTTTAGGCAAAGTTTACTTTCAGTAGTTTGCCATTGCTTTTTAAACAGCCGACTCGAAACCACTTGAAATCAACGCAGGATGTTCTACTGCTAAATAGTCTGCATCTAGGATCGAACCCGGAACCCTGACATCACACCCGGAACCCTGACATCACACCCGGAACCCTGACATCACACCCGGAACCCTGACATCACAAAGCGCGTTCGCATCGCCTAAGCTACAATTGTTAAAATAAAAAAAATAAAAAAGACGTAATTGAAAGGGGCAGGTTAGCGCCCTTATAAAAATATTTTTTTTTAATGGTCCAGTGCCGAAGCTTCGATGTTTCCGCGCTCCTGCAAGATTACACATAAGAGCAGACATACATACACCAGTTCAGACATACACCAGTTCAGACATACACCAGTTCAGAGTGTTTATGGAAAACATGCCTGTCATAGTAACAGCATTTCTGTCTAATAAGACGTAAATAACAGGAATTAAAAAGAACATTATTGACACATTTTGACTTTCCTAAACAGGTCGCGAGTGAAGGCAGCCAATAATTGAGCGGTTTTCTATCGCATGTTGCAACTTCGTAAACGGATGTCATTTTGAGTTAGATTTTTTAAAATAAGACAGGGTCGAAAAAACATGTCATTTTCTTCTGTATGTGAGATACTTAAGTTACACAAGTCTCGCTTTCACGCCTTGAGGCGAAGGGGGGTATATGATGCCAACCCCTCCTTTTATAGACTAAGGCAGTGTTTCCCAAACTTGTCTTAGTCGCGACTCATTTTTTTTCCTCAATCTAAACGTTTCCACGGCGCCCTAACCTAAGTAAAAGTATGACTACTCGTATGTAAGAGATAACAAAAACAAAACTCGTTTATCTTGGAATATTTCGCGGTGCCCCTGTGGAGAGGTCGCTGCTTCCCCCTGGGCTCCGCGGCGCACAGTTTGGGAATTACTGGACTAAGGAATAATAATGGTGGTTTTATAGTACAGATTATGCTTTTTACCAGAAATTTTCTTGCATTCGCCTAAGGCAGCGTAGACATCGAAGCACAGGTTTAGTTAAACAAGAAAAATCAACATTGCGAAACATTCGTAAACATCGAATCCAAGACTACA